>BSBM01000394.1:6227500-6827500 GCA_027924585.1 Larix kaempferi
GGCTGTGTATTGATTACATGCAACTCAATAAAGTGATAGTTAAGAACAAGTATCCATTTCCAAGGATTCATGACTTGTTTGATCAAATGAAGGAAGCCATAGTGTTTTCAAAGATTGAATTGAGGTTTTGATACCATCAAGTGAGGATAAAGGAAGAATACATTCATAAGAAAGATTTCAGGACAATGTATGGCCACTATGGATTCACAGTGGTGTCATTTGGTCTTACCAATGCACTTGCTACATTCATGTGTCTCATGAATAGTGTCTTCAACAAATATTTGGATAAGTTTGTAATTGTGTTCTTGGATGACATTATTGTTTATTCAAAGAATGAAGAAGAGCATAATGAGCATTTAAGAATGGTGTTGCAAGTCCTTAGAGAACACCAGCTGTATGCAAAGTTGAGTAAGTGTGATTTCTATCAATAAAAGGTACAGTATTTGGGACATGTCGTTTCAGCATAAGGAATTGCAGTGGATCCATAAAATATTGAAGCCATAATGGATTGGCCTACTACAAGGAATGTTGCAGATGTTAGATATTTTATGGGTCTTGTAGGCTACTACATAAGATGCATTGAAGGAATCTCCAAGATAGCTCACCCAATCACTTCATTGCAAAGGAAAAATATCAAGTATGTATGGTCTGAAAAATGTGAGAAGAGCTTTCAGCAGCTGGAGGAATTGCTTACCAATGCTCATGTTTTAAAGATTGTAGATCCAAAGAAAGACTTTGTAGTGTGCACATATGCTTGCATTGAAGGGATCGGTGGAGTGCTCATGCAAGAAGTATTTGTAATTTGCTATGAGTCCATAACCTTAAAAGAGCATGAAAGGAAATATGCCACACATGATTTAGAGCTAGCAACCATAGTTCATGCTCTCAAGAGATGGAGACATTATCTCTTGGGAAGAATATTTGAGCTCAGGATAGATCATATGAGCTTAAAATATTTGTTTGACTAGCCAAATCTGAATGCTAGGAAAACTATATGGATATAATTTCTTCGTGAGTTTGATTTGGAGATTAAGCATGTCAAAGGTAAGGATAATAAGGTTGTAGATGCACTTAGCAAAAAATTCCATATTGCAACAGTAAGTATGTGTAAATCAGATTTGAAGGCAAGAATTCTAGAAGCTCAAATAAGTGATGAAGCTTACCTTCAAGTCAAAGAAAAATTGCAGCAGGGAATTGTGGACGAAAAGTATGCAAGATATTAATTGGGTGATGATGATGTTCTCATTTATCAGAGTACCGGTATGTACATTCCAAATAGTGCATATTTGAAGAAGCTAGTGATGGATGAGATACATCAGATGCCATATTCGAGACATCCAGGATATCAGAAAACTATAACAGTAGAAAGGAAGCAATACTTTTGGCATGGGATGAATAAGGACATAGTAGAGTACATTGCTAGGTGTAAAAAGTCCCAACAAGTCAAGGCAGAGCATCAACATCCAACAAGATTGTTGCAACCATTTCCCATTCTAGAATGGAAGTGGGAAGTAATCTCTATGGATTTTATAACAGGTTTTCTAATGACAGTGAAGAAGCATGATTCAATCATGGTGGTGGTGGAAAAGCTATCAAAGGTAGCTCACTTCATTCCAGTCAGGTCCACTCACAAGAACAATGACATAGGAAATATCTTCATGAGAGATATATTCTGTTTGCATGGATTTCCCAAGGCAATAATTTCAGATCGTGATACAAAGTTCACGTCCAATTTTTGGAAAGGATTGTTCCAGGAATTAGGAACTCAGTTGATGTTTATCACATCATATCATCCTCAAATAGATGGTCAGACTGAGAGGGTGAATCAGATTCTTGAAGACATGTTGAGTATATATGTGATGGATAAACCATCCAAGTGGGAAGACTATCTACACTTGGTAGAATTTGCATACAACAATGGACATCAAGCATCATTGAGAATGACTCATTTTGAGGTATTGTATGGAAAAAGGATGCAAAACTCCAGTGAATTGGGACAACCTAGTGAACATGGTAGTGCTTGGACCAGAAATGATCAAGGAGATGGAGTAGGAGATTGTTAAGATCAAGCATAATTTGAAGGCAGCACATGACATGCAGAAGAGTTATGCAGATCCTAAAAGAATGCATAATGAATTTCAAATTGGGGATCATGTTTACTTGAGAGTGAAACTGAGGAAAATTTACATGAAGTTGGGGAGTTGTTCCAAGTTGGCACCAAGATATTGTGGTCCATTTGAAGTCCTTGATAGGATAGGAATAGTTGCATATAGGATTGCATTTCCTGCTAACATGAGAGCTCATAATGTTTTCCATGTCTCTTTGCTTAAGAAATATGTACATGATCCTAATCACATAATTGATTGGAATGTGATACAGGTGGAACCAGAGGGAGAGTTCCAAGTGGAGCCTATGCGCATCCTAGAAAAGAAGGTCACTTTGCTCCGGAACAGGGCCATCAGGCAGGTAAAGGTGCAATGGAAGCAAATTTTTCCCGAAGATTCCACATGTGAGCTGGAGGATGCCATGAAAGAGGCATTCCCATTTTTGTTTAGTTTTGAGAACACCGAGGACGATGTTATTCTAAGGGAGAGGGAGTTGTAATACTCCTATTCTGACCCTTAGGGTTTATTGGCTTCAATGTAAATATTGTATGAATGCAATGTGTGTTTGCCCTAGTGTGGAGCTCAAGGCCAAGGCCCCACTAGTGGATGCTTAGGTTTATTTGCATATGCAAGTATTTGACACTTTGATTATCCATGTCCTGTTAATCCATGAGAGAATGTAAATGATGTAATTATTAAATACTGCAATGAAATACCCAAGAAAGCTGGATAAGGAGGAAACTAATGAGAAGGGGCCATGTGTATCCGCTAGGGAGAGGTGAGGGGCTGATGGGATTGGAACTCATGCTTCCACATGTACATTTGTGAACCCATTTGACTCCCCATGCTGACATTAATGCTACCGTAAGAGGGTGGTTGAGAAAACCAGTCCATGAATTTGATTGAGTATGGGGCAGCCCTGCGAATCCATATGGCAGGGCATGGCTCTATTTTGCCTTGTCCCTTAATCCAATCTACACCTGGGAATTCACTCATCCTAATCACTATCTCATTGTTGACCAACAACCCAAGTCATTCATGCATGACAGATCTAGTCATGGAGAAAAGAGGAAGAAAATCGCGACCTATGTAAGCCGAATTTGCAGAGCCGAGAATGCCTAAGAAACCCTGTGTAGGAAGTGAACCGGTTGGGATAGCCATGGATCGGATCGTGGGGATGAATTACAGAGCTTGAACAGATTAGAGAACTCGCGAGAACGCTTAGATCTGTTTTGCATAGGACCGAGTCACGGGTCAGATCTTAGGCCGCGACCTTATGAAGAACCAGCTTGAATAATAGAGAAGAAGGTCAACGTAGGGTTGGATCTATTTGATAAACCCAGTGAAGGCTAAAAGCATCATGAAAAAATAGTTGGACCTTTGTATGCCCACCCTGAATAACACTGGAGGGAAGGGGCCTTGAGGGACTGTGCAGTAGAGAAGAGGGACTTCCTTGTGTTGGGTGAGGTAGGTAATGTGGGTTCCATGTTTGCTGAGTTATTTGAGATGCCTGTAGCTCTGTGGGTGAGCTCACCGGCTTAACAACCTCCTCCTTGTTCCCTTGTGTGCTTGATAAACCCAACTATATGTTGGATTAGCATTGGGTTGGAACCTTGACTGTGAGAGAGTCCATTAGCCCTCCTTAGTGGATACACAACCCAGCTCGGGGGTGGTCTCTCAGCTGAAAGAGTATAGGATAGACATAGGCTAAGGTTGGGTGGAAATTTGTCCTCACTTAGACAGTTGCTTGGGCAACTTCATTTCCAAAGATAAGTGTTCCTTGTGATGTTTAAATGATGATATTTCATGTGTTATTTTAATAATGCTTGTTAGGTTTAAGTTAATGACTGAATGATTACATGGAATTGGATCAATAGGAATTATGTGTTTTAAGCTTAAATATGAGGCTAAATTCATGTTTGAATGCTTCATCATTTGCATGAATGTAATGTTTTAATAACCTTGCAGGTTGATGATGTGTTGTAGTTCAGTCCATAATATGTGTTTATTTATGCATTGCATTCACCCTTAAGAGGGATGGCTTGGACTCACTTGGACTTGGGGAAGGAAGTGGATAGCCCCTGTGATGTTTTAGGACCCCTATGCGGGTCAGGTGAAGGGAGAAGTCATGGCAGGAGGTAGGAAGAGTTCCTTCCAGCAGGGTACAGGCACATGGGGAAGGTTATGTACATAGTTTGAGTTGAAAAAATGACAAAGTTAGAGTGCTCTGACGGGGGTGGGGATAACACCATTGGATAGAGATCTCCAAGATCTTTCCAATGGTACTAGCCTCTTCCAATTTGGCCCAAGGATGGAGGACTTATCACCCTCAGAAGTTGCCTTATAAGCTTGCTGGTGCAGGGGCCTGTGGTCCCGACCTTTCCGCATCCACAATGCGGATTGCTGATTGTGGAGGTCGGGGACCAATCATTGGAGCGGCGTGGTTGGAATTCCGCCTTTCCGCATCCGCAAAGCGGGTTTCGGGTTGCTGGAGTCGGAAGGGAGAGTCCAACGGAAATGGCGCGTGGGAGTTCTGCCTTTCCACATCCGCAAAGCAGGTTGCGCATTACGAATGTCGGAAGGCCGAATTCCATGTGGCTGGCACATTGGAATTCTGCATTTTCGCATCCGCAAGCGGGTTGCGGATTGCAGGAGGTAATTTTCCCAGGGTTACGTATTGGAGTTTTTGATTTATGACATCCGCACCGAGGGTTGTAGATTGCGGAATTGCAGAGGGAGAAATTTTCCGGGACAACGATTTGACTTCCGACTTCCGCATTGCGGATTGTGGAAGTCAGAAGCGCGATTTTGTTGGAAAGGTGGATTTGGAAATCCAACTGCAGATTGTGGATTGGATGGCATTGCGGATTGCAGATCGAAGGCCATTGCGGTTGTGTGTGAAAATGGAAGAAATTGGAGGAAAAAAATGTCAGAGGGTCTCCCATGGCCTTTGAAGGCCACCAGGGAGGTTTGAGAACGTGACCTGCAGAGGGGAAAGCATTTTCTAGTAGTGATCCCTCCCATGGGGGATATATGTCCCAGGTAGAGGTAAGTATTACAACATGTTAGTTTTTCAATACATCTTATTTCATCCATTCATGTCTATGTCTAAATATGACAACACTCCGTGACTGCACGCATCAACGCAAATCAATCAAATTTCAAATCAAATTGTATTCCTGATTTCTTGATGGAATGCTTTGTTTTCTTGTTATAATTACACAGTTAAACATATCTCTAGTAAATCAAATTGTATTCCTGATTTCTTGACCAGAGAATACCTTGTACAAAAATATGATGTAAATAAAGAATCTCTTGAGCAAGCGAGTGAGAAAAGGGCCAACATAAGCAAGTGGGCCCATAACCCACATGTTTCTAAGCATCCTCAAGTCAACATGATCATCTTTGCTTGGATAAATGGTTCCCGTAGCATGTTTGGAATTGATGATAAAACAAACTGACACGATTACATGCAAGCATGGAAGCCTCGGTGGGAACTCAGAACCATTGAGGTCCTTGATGAGAATTTGCAAGGGTCAAATGCCATCATTCATTTTGTCCCTTAGTCAGAAGAATGCCTGTTAGTAGTGGTCCAGTTCCAAACATGTTTTATAATACTTCTTTGAGAAAAGTTGTTGATGCAAGCAACTAGATGACTCATCATTATCATGACCTGAATCTGATTTGGACCAAAGTCTCTTCCTTTTATCCTAGGATGCAACTCGATCACCAATACTATTGCATAAATCGAATGAGATCTCTGCAAGCTTGGCCAAATCATGATGTTGATACAATGTTCCCAGGCACTACTCATGCTTATTGGCGATACATCGGATTATGGTGGGACTTCTTACAAAAGGATAATTATGCAAGGACATACTACACTTTGCTAAAGTTTCGATTACAGAGAGCAAATATCTTTGAAGATCCCCCTTTGTATGGACCAAACTAGATAGAGAAGTGATGGCAGACATTTGGCATCAACTTGAATGCACTAGAGCCAACTTCCATTCATAACTTAAAACAAGATGCTAATGGACCTCTCAATACTGTCAGAGATATACATCAAACACGTGTCACTGATCGTAAAATCCTTGAATATTATATCCTTATACAACCATCCTTTAAAGTTATTGTTGTATGTAGGCACAATGTTAAGAGCCTGGTCTTTATAATTTGATGGAATCATACAAACTTACATTGAGTTTCATTATTGATAGATGAAAGGTCTATTACTTTCATCTCTCATACATTTCTTAATTTTATATTTATGACAAATCTAAAGAGTATAATAAATCATAGCGTCAAAAATTTGTATTTTAAGATAAGTGATTTTTCTCAAGATAATTTTAAAATTATGATAAAATTATTTGATTATTAAAATTTTCAATAAAATTTCTTATTGTTATGGAGTTGTCTAAATATACATGATTTTAATTTTTTCGGTGGCGATTTAATGTTTGGCTAGATCATAATTTTTCATTGTTATAACCCATATGTTTACATGGACTATACAATCTCAACACCTTATATTTACTATTAAAAAAAAATTCCCTTATCATTATTAATATATATATGTAAACAAGAAAATAGTATGTAATATAATATAATATATGCTCACATTTTGTAGGGGTTCTTGGGGGGATTGGAAAAACTTTTCATAAATCTTAAAAGTGTTTTGTAATGGCTCGGGTATGGAAATAAGCCAACCGAAATCAACTTTTATTTTCCATAATATGGAGGAGCAGACCTTGGAAGAAATTCAGTCTTACTTTCCTTACATTTCATCTCAACTGAACGATGGGGTTAAATATCTTGGATATTTTTTAAAGCCAAATTGCCACAGGATATGTGATTTGCCGTGGTTAGTGCAGAGATTTGACAAAATAATTGGAACCTTGACTTTCGTATGCTTTCCATTGCAGGTAGACTTATGCTGCTTAAGTCTATTTTAATTGGGATTCCAGTATACTGGTTCACTGGAAGATGAATTAGTATGGATAAAAGATAATATAGCTGGCCAGATTTCAGCAAAGGAGGATTACAATTCGCTTGTAGCAGAAGTATCTTCTATGGCTCCAAAGTGGTGGTTTGAAAAAAATTAGAGATGGAATGTTCCTCCAAAATTAAAATGTTTCTTTTGGTTGGTGTTGGAAAACTCAGTTCTTACTTGGGACACTCTATTATACCGTGGTTGGACCTGTCCAAATCAGTGTGCTCTATGCTAGAACGATGTAGAGAATGTTGATCATCTTTTCATTCAGTGTTAGTTTGATAAATCCTTATGGGATGCGGTCTGCTCAGAGTGAAAAATTGCAAATCTGTGGGGATCTGCGCATATGGAGCTCAGTTTTCAGAATTGGTATAAAGGTGTCCCTCTACATCGTACCTTGTCTGTGTTTGTTTGTTGGCATGTCTGGTTGCTGAGAAATAATGCAATTTTCGAGGACCAGAGAATGTCCTTATCCTCGAGTACGTTTAGGGTTTTAAAATTGTATAAGGAATATAAGTTGTGTGTTGGGGAAAACAATTGCAAAGATTCAATACTTCTGGTCCGAATTTACAGGGTTTATGTGGTTTCTTCGACGGTGCAGTGGAAAATGGTTTCTGTGTTGTAAGAGCCATTCTTTATATAAGTCAGAATCATTACTTCTCTTCGAGGTTAAATGTTGGCAGTGGAACAAACACCAAGGTGGAATTATTAGCCTTGTGGTGTCTTCTTAAAGTTGGAGGTATGATTGGCCTACCTTCTCTAAATATTTATGGTGACTCCTCTTGCATTGGGAAAATCAGAAATATAAACTTCAAGGTTTCGAGTTACAAAATTGGGCTTGGAGAACCAAAGATTTGTTGTATTTTTTTCCATCACTGGAAATTTCTCATGTTTATAGAGAACATAAAGCTGAAGGGATCGCCTTTCCAAGGAAGCTCTAAAATTTGCTGAAGGTTATCTTTTTTGGGATGAATTCATGGAGGAAAATCTGGTGGTTAGTGGAAACATCCACTTTTTTTATTAAATTATGTTTCCTTCCTTGACCTGCTTTGTATGGAGGTCCCCTGTTTTGAACCTGTTTTAGGATTTTCTGATCATTCTCTATAATGATTCTGTTTGGAGTAGACTTCTGTCTGTTTCTTTTTGGTATATAGACTGAGAGATATGATTTTCTCTCATGATGACAATGTACTCTTTGATTTCCTTTTGAATAGCAAGATTATAGTATTTTTTATTATTGAAAAAAATATTGATAGTACAATCATTAGAAGGTTGGGCTGGGTCCATGTATAACAAACAAATTCCTTGCTTCAGCAAATGGAAGATCACGCTGAGTATTGAACTTTCTGAAAGATCTCCTAGGAATGACGCCACAAGGATTCTGCATTTAAGGCCGAGACGGATTGCAGCTGCGATTTTATTTACAGAACCCATTTGTGCAGAACAAGCGAGCAATAAATTTGTTCTCAGATTGACGATATGAGACATTGGAATCACAGACTGCTAAAAACCTTGGCGTGCATGGGATGTGTTATGGTCATACAGTTGGGATATCTGGATTAGCTTGGGTATTAGGGAATAATACAGTGATTTTAATGATAAAATTATACAGTCTATTCAAGGGAATTTGGTCTAGTGGTATAATTCTTGCGATAGGTCTGAGTTCAATTCTTGTAATGCCCCAATATTTCGCTAATATAGCTTTTTCAGCAAAGCAAAAGGATCTGTTTATGGAGTAAATTATTTTAGTAAATTGGTGCTTCCCAGGCTCGAACTGGGGACCTTGAGTGTGTAAGGAGGAGGACGTGATAACCGACTACACCACAACGACCACACGTTTTGCAATTTCAGTTTCAAAACATAATTTATTTGATCTCTTCTATCATTGATGTTTGACAGTATAAACTTCTCATGGTTGGATCACGTTTCTAGTACGGCTCGATGTTTCGGGTGTGTTTGACAGTATGCTAAAAGGAGCTCACCCTCTTATATGTTTTGTTGTGGTTGTAAGTAGGGCTGGAATTTGACGGGAAAAATGTCTGTCATGGACCATTTATAGTTTACATTAATAGTCAGAAAAACAAAGAAACTGGTAAAAAGTTTGTTTATAATGTTGAAATCAATTTCATTTTTGACCGGTGGAATTTTTCCCAAATTCTTACCCTGGTTGTAAGTATGACTTCTTTAATCATATTGAGGAGGTTTCATAATAATATATAATTATTATATTAAAGTTTCTATTATCAATTTACTAAATCTTATTTAGTTGAAAGATTTACCGAATATGTCCTCAACTCTTATATGCACATAAAATTTTGTTATGAGAAAGGCTCATCAACATGTAGAATCTGCATCATTATAATCAAAACATGTATCTATTTTTTTATGGTCATGTTTTTTGGTACATAAACAAATCTTTATTTTAGAAAAAAAGTTACCTATAGAGAAAATAGTTCTATGGCACTAAAGATTCGTCTATATAGGTGAGAAGGGTCTATAAGCCTTGAAAAACAAAAATCTTGTTGATGGATTGAATTGTTGTTATCTTGAATTTCACTTTTTCGAGCATGATGTATATTTGATGTATTTGGCCCTATAAAAATTCCTTCAATTTCTAATGCTATTTATTATTCAAGAAGCACGTATATATATTTTCTCAAAATTAAATCTAAGGTATTTAGTCGATTTAAGGAGTTTAAAGTTCTCTTGGAAAATCATAGTGGTAGGAAGATTAAAGTGTTGAGGTTTGATAATGGTGATGAGTTTTGTTCTATAGAATTTGATAAGTTTTTTAAGAAGAATGACATTGAAAGATATAAGACAACTCCATATAACCTTCAACATAATGGAGTTACAAAACAAATGAATAAGATGTTGATGGAGAGATCCAATATGAATTTGGGTTACTATTTTGTGGCAACATGAATCTAAGTTTGATGATAGGAGACTCCAAACAACCACAAAAAACTCATGAAACATATATGAAAAATAAGTAAAGCACTACTACAATCTATGTACTTGTGCATTGTAAAAAAACCATGTCAAAATTGAACAGTTAACAATAAAAAAATTAACGTCACTTGAAATACTATTTGGATTGTTTTGTCAAAAAATAGGAAAAATAAAAATCGAGATTTGTGGTTTTAGAGGAATATGCTTAGTGGAGTTGTCTTGGAGAAGAAGTGTTGGGTAGAAATGGCTGTTATTAAATGTTACATGATCAACAGGTCTCGCACATCAACTCTTGTGGATAAGAGTCCTATGTAGGCCTGGACGGGCAAGAAGCCCTCACTTTAGCATATTCATGTTTTTGGTTGTGAGGCATATGCTTGTGTTCCTAAAGTTAAGTAGTCAAAGTTAGACAACAAAGCAATGATATATATATTCATCAACTATGGCACCGATGTGAAAGGGTATAAGCTTTGGGATCTTGTGGTTGGGAAAGTTTTGTATTGTAGAGATGTCATTTTCAGAGAAGTTAAATGTTCTGCCATAGTATTTCATATGGGAGAGGATGAGAATAAGTCATTTTTCCAACTAGCATCCAAGACTATGAAAGTTGAACAAGAAGTTCATGCTAGACCTAATAAGAAGGAGGCCCGGATCAACGAGTTTGGAAGGAAAGGAAGAAAATCCACATCAAACTTTAAGGAGGTCTACTTGGGAAATAAGGAAACCTAATAGGTATTATTACAATCCATATGCTTTCATATGTATATTTTCTTTATCCACTAACATTGATGAATCTATAATTGTGCAAAAGGCAATGGAGATAGAAGATAAGGAGTCCTGGATATTGGCCATGGACAAGGAGACGGTTGCACTTAAAAAGAATGATACATGGGACTTAGTACCATTTCCTAATGGATGCAAATCCATGCGATGTAAATGGACGTTCAAAAGGAAGATTGGTTCAGTTGGAAGTGTTGAAAAGTACAAGGAAAGGTTGGTTGTAAAAGTATATTCCCAAGTTAAGGGGATAGACTTTGGTGATATTTTTCCCCACTTGCTAAGTTAACTTCTATCATATTTGTGTTATCTATATAAACAAATTTTGATTTAGAAATAAAATAGATGTATGCAAAAACAACATTCCTACATGGTGACTCGAAGGAGGAGATCTAGACACATCCAAGGAAATTTTTTAGGGGTGAAATTTAGCCCATGGGATTTTCTTTTACCTTTTTTCAAAAACAAGATTCACCAATTTCCATTTTTTTCTAAATTGATTTGCCCAAATTCCACATGATAAATTTTTTTCTCTAAAATTCGCCAAAATTGTCCAAAAACTATACAAATTCCTTAGAAATTTGAATATTTTTAGAAGAATATCGACCAACACTTTATGGTTGGAAATTTAAGAATTAGCAAGATTCACCAAAGTTTCTACACTTAAAAAACAATCATGGATCCTTGAAATTTTCCCTGGACACAACCAAAACACTACAATGAATATAAAGAGTCATTGGCTTGAAAATTAAAAAATTCTTATATGGTGTCAAATAGTCTCCTAAAATGTGGTACCAAAAGTTTGATTTCTTTGTTTTGGGATTTGGATTTATGAGATCCAAATTTGATCACTATGTGTATTACAAACAAGATGGTGATAATTTATCACTTTGTATGTAGATGATATATTATGTTTTGGAAACAATAGGGATGGGATTCATGATTGGAAGTCTCAAATTTTAGTATGACATGACAGACTTGGGGGCTATAAAATATATATTAGGAATGGAGATCATGAGAGACAAACATAAATTTTAGTTGAGCTAGAGTAAGCAGGTGAACTTTGTGCTACAATGTTTTTGCATGGCATATTGCAGACCATTGACTGTTCCAATTTCTGTGGGAACTAAGCTTTCAGTTGAACAATGTTCTACAAAACCCATATAAATGGAAGATATGTCTTATGTTCCTTATGCTAGTGTAGTTGGTAGCTTGTCGTATGCCATGGTCTATACTATACCAACCATTTCCCAATGATTCAATTCATGGCTAACCCTAGATGTTAACATCTAGTTGCAATGAAGAGGGTCTTCAAATATTTGTGAGGTACTTCTAAGTATTCCATTTGTTATCATAGTAATGTTTCATGAAACTCACACTTAGTGGACATGCATGGTCATGTGGATTCTAATTGGACAGGGGATGTAGATAGATGGAAATATACAAGTGGATATGTGCTTCTACTATTTGGTGGAGTAGTGAGTTGGATGAGAAAGTGATTGGCTATGGTTGCTTTGTCCACTAGAAAGGTAGAGTATATGGAAATTACTCATGCTTGTAAGGAGGCCATTTAGCTTATGAAACTATGTTTAGATGTAAAGCTAAGTTAGAGATATATTATAATTCGGTGTGATAGTTTATACAATGTATTGATTTCAGTGTGAAAAAATATATTGATTTTAGTGTGAATCTTTATGTGTATTTCCATAGTGCATTAATTGTAGCATGAATATTAATGTCTAATTTTACATTGCATTGATTTCAACATGACCCTTATCATTTAATTTTATTGGGCATTTATTTTAACATGACTCTATATAAATGGATTTATGGTGCATTGATTTCAACATGAGGTTCTTAAAAAGTGTAGGGAGGTCAGGTTTGTTTAGATACAAAGGAGCTCTCACTCAAGTTAGATGGGATTGAATCTAGCTGTAGCAAGCAGTAGCTCCTTGAGTTACGGAGTAAGTTGCATTCCTCATCATTTTAAAGGCTTCTCCCTTGTTGTATTTATTAAATGTTAATTAAGGGGTAAGTCTGGAGAGACTAAATGTCTAGGTGAAATGTTTGTGGAGTGGTAGTCTGAAAAACTCCCCTCCTTCTTTTGCATGCAACACCCCTCTGTATCCATTGGCCATAAGATAAAGACCCCGCTCCACCTTAACCTTTGTCTATTCCTCTGTTAGTAATGGCCCATCAACGGGGTCTCGATCTATGCCCCTCACACACTTAGTTATTGAATTGGCCGACTACTTAGGCACTTAAACCAGTTGTATGAACCTTTATTTTGTCAGAAGTTCTTATGTTTATGTGATGACAACTGTATAAATAATGGTTAATAATGCCACTTAAAACGTGTCAAACTCTTCTTCTTATATAATTAAAAATGGTAATTACATTTTTTTATTATCAAATATATAAAGACATTATAGACTTTTGAAGAAATTCACCTACCAATTTATATACTTTATTTTGAAGAAATTCACTTGTAAACTTAATATACACTACTATATTATCTAAAAGATAAATAGATATTTCTAAGTGTGAATGGTTCTACTTTATAAGATTATTTCTATAAAGTAAGGAATATAAAGCAAGGAACTTGGGCATTGGTATTGTTTCACTTTGAAGAAGTTTAAATACTTTGATAAAATAAACTTTATCGTGGATGCTACAACAACTCTTCAAAGTGTGAGGTGTGAAGAGAGGTGAGAACAGGCAGTTGAGTAGAGAAGGTGGGTGGGCCAGCCAAAATCTCGAGTCAAGGCAAACCAGCGCGGGGTCGAGGGCTGGGCTAAGGACATTCATTCTTTCTCTTGCCAACCTGTATGGATATTTAGTAATACATCAAGCAATTTTTCAATGGATAAAAGTCATTACATGATTGGTGCATTTCGATGGATAAAAGATGCAATAATATATCTCCTTTTAGCTCACGAACTTTAAGGAGGATGCTCACCTTTCACATATAAAAAGCCATAAAAGACAATAAAATACAGAATTTACTAAAGGAACAAGCTTTACTAGTTAAATTGGGACAATATGCTCATATCCTCATACAACTCTTCAAAGTTGTTGTATGTAGACACAATGTTGAGATCCTTGTCATAAAAAATCACATTAAAATTTATCATAGATATTAGGATTTATTATGAATAGATGAAAGGCTTATTACTCTTATTTTTTAGATTTTTCTTAATTTATTTTTTAATCTCATATTATATATAAAAAATTTAAATTCTTTTACAATATTTTTTTAATATTTTTGTATAGTAAATAAAGTTTGTACACTAAAATATTTTATTCTTGTAAATGTTTGACAAATCTAAGAGTATGATGAATCATAAAAAAAGGAAAGAAGATCATTTCATTAAAAAAAATCAACACATAAAAAATTTGTACATAAAAGCTATGTTACCAACAACAAGAAATGGAAAACGGAACGAGAAACACGTGAATGGAACAAGAAACAGACTTTAGAGGTTTCACATTCAAGAAACGAGGAGAGAGAAAAAAAAAAAAATTTAATTTGTTAGTATAATTTTCTGAATTGGAGGGAGAAAAAGAGGTATAGCTATTAACAATTCTAATAGATTCTTCATTTCATATGTAGTGGACTATTATTCAGCTTTGCTTTCTCCAAAACCAATAGAATTAATTTCTAGCCTGAATTATTCCCTCAATGTCATTATTGATTAATGCAGGTGCCAACATCGTTATTGATCAATGCATAGATACTGGCAATATAGATTTGCGCTTTCTCCAAAACCAATAGAATTAATTTCTAGCCTGAATTATTCCCTCAATGTCATTATTGATTAATGCAGATGTCAACATCATTATTGATCAATGCGAAAAATGCAATTGATTGTAATTGCAATTTTTTTTGAATGAGGTAAATTAAATCTGAAAAAAAATAAAATAAAAATTTGCTGAAGGTAAGGAAATAAATAACTCAACAAACTTTTAGTGTAAGTGTATCATGCTTTAACAGAGTATTTCTGTAATGATTTGTATTGGTAACCAAATCCTATTCCAAACAAATTTTATGAAATTGGAACGAATAAAGCAGGGCAGGAGATTTAAAATCTCATTAAGAAACTAAAACTACGAAAGCAAGGAAGGGAGATTGAAAATCTCATCACAACTAGAGCTGGAAAAAGAGACAAAATCAAATTCAGTGATTTTAACCGTCAAATCTTGATGTTAAATCCAAAAAGGACCCTAAGAAATGAGCAGAAACGCTAATCGTTTCATAAGAAACGGATTTAAGGTTTGAAAAACGGGAACGGTCGTAGAAAACACCCTTTCTTGTTCCGTTTCCGTTTCCGAGCTGTTTTATCAATGAAACGACTACTGCTGTCCTGTTTCTGGTAACACTGCATAAAAATAATTGATTTATCTATATATATATATAACTAAAGACACTGTAGTAAAGTCTATATATATATTTATATAAAATTAAAGAAACCGTAGTAAAGTCAAAAACTTATAGATTAGGACCAATTTATATGTTGGATGGAAGAACGATCTACTCAACAAAAAAACTGCCATGAAGATCGAATTTTCTTCAAACAATATATACGACAAATGTCAAAATTTTTTATATATATATAAACTTGCACTTTATAGGGTAAGTGTGGAAAACATCCTTTGTAAAAATTGTTCTTTTCCGTTTAACTTTTCCGCCGTAAGATGAAAAATATAAAAATGATTGATATGCATGTATTGACTTTTACTGTGTCCAGGGGTTATATAAAAAAACATGGTTCCAAACCTCTCTGATTATCATCCTATCTACTCGTATTAAACATGTCTTCCGTGAACATAACCATAAAGTTGATGTGCCAAGGCCTTTCCCATTTGTAGTGGTACTCGCCATTTTTCTCTTTGAATCTGTCCTTTGTCAGCTATGCTCTGCATTTTATTTGAAAGCTTCTTTGAATTCATTCAAGTGGAATCCAATGGATCCTCAAATTAAGTTGATTGTAGTTGTAGGCTTGTAGCCAAGTTCCGTTCCTCAACCTGTGCATAAAGAACCGTTCCTCAACTTGCGCATAAAGATGAAAGATCTCATTTTGAATCGACCTTGAACATCCTTTGAATTCGCTGAATATTGATCATTCCTTCCCTCTATGAGAATGGTGGCTTTGCCTAGATGTGCCTTGTGTTTGATGCTTGATTAAATTCATTATCATGTTTCAAACTTTCAAATGTAAGATTGGGTGTTTGGTTTCATTGGCATGTTTCAGATTTAAGATTGGCTGTTTGGTTTCGTTGGCATGTTTCAAATATAGGATTGGCTGTGATTTTGCGACTGGATCCGCATTATTATTGTATGGCGGCCATCTGAGTATTTGTTTGCGTTCATAAGAGATAGAATTTATTGGGTGCTCACATAATGAGTTCTGCAATATGCTGCATTTATGGGTTTCAATAGTATTGTTGACGGTGTGTTTGTTTATCTAGGCTTCTGTCACATCAGTCCAGAAACATATAGTTTGCAGCTACTGGATATTGTGTAAACTTTTGTGCTCATAAGAGCAAAATAATTTATTGGGTGCTAACATAGTGAGCTGAAACTGGTATGTCAGCTTTGGGCCCTTGGGGTACATTAAGCCTTTAAGGAGAGGGGTACCCAAGCCCTTGGGGTTGTCTTTCTATTCATTTTGGTTTGGAGGTTAAAATAGAGTAATAAAAAATTCTGAAAACATAAGAAAACAATGTATATGGAAAAATCATTGTTCTAAACCCAATCTGAAAACAGGGTAGATTGCAAAATAGATTTGTTCATTATTATGACTGAATCTGTTCATTATTATTCTGGGAACTTTAATTTTTGTTGTTTTTCTCTCTCCTCGTTTCTTCTATTGCGAAACCTGGAGACTACGTTTCTCGTACCGTTCCTGTTTCTCGTTCCGTTTCCCATTTCTCGTTTACGATAACACAGGTTGGAACTAGTATGGATGTATTAGATGATCACACTCACATTCAGAATCAAAACAAATCCATGCCGGTCGACAAAATGACTAGTTTTTCTTGTCAAAACAATCCTGAAGGGGTTTCTCTAGAGGTTCATCCGGAGGATACTTCTGGAGACGATTTTTCTCAAACTGTAGAAAAAATTGTTAATCAAGATCCAGGGAAAACAAGGGTAGCAAATTCTTCACAAATTGCGTCATCACAAGTGTTCTTCCCAGGCTAAGGCAAAACCATATATTGATCCTATTGGCCATGAGGCAGTTTGTGAGTCATCTAGGGTGACAGATGCTGATATTTTAGGTCGAAACAATGAAAAAAAATGAAATGAAGAATAGTCATAGGATGACTCATGGACTACTCTGAAAGTTGAATATGCCTCCTCTTGCTAATGATCATGAACATGTTAATAAGCAAGTTGGTAAGGAGTCTTCTGGTAATTATAATAATAAACATCAAGCGCAAGTCACATCTCGTATGACCAGGAAAAGAAAGGATAAGTTTAACCTTACACCTTCTAATGAAACTTCAGCTCAGGTAATCGATTTGTCTGATGAGGAAAATTCTTCTCAAAAGATTAAGACTGAGGCTTACAATATGATTTTGTTTCAAATTTACCTCCATTCTTGAAGCATCTTCCTGGAATTGGGGTGATACTCCAGACTACAATTAATGGTACTAATCAATTTAGTGGGCTCGTTTGTTCACCTAACAAACAGGAAAATACCAAACACTCTTGTAGTGCAATCTGCCAAAACTTGATCGAATATTATGTGGCCAAGTTTAACTCCATGTTAGAAAACGAACAAGTTATACAACTTGACGAGAACTTTATACTCAAAATGAAAACTCTAGCCTTAAAAATCTATATTTTTACATTAAAAAACACCAAAAAACACCAAAAAACAACCCCGAATAAAAAAAGTGGTGCTGTAACGTCCCCTCCTATCATACCAACAAGATAGAGAGGACGTGACCCTAAATGCGGACATCTAGTCCCATACTTAGTAAACAAACATTCATTTTAAAATGGAGCTTTTAACTAAGCATTCAAGTAATTGAAAGAACATATGGAAATGCATAAACATTTGAAAACACAGCAGAAGTAAATTCATTTAACACATCCATCATTCATTCAAATATTCATCAAATAACAATTGCAAGATTTACACAGGAGAATACTTATCTTATAACAAAATAGTCCCAAGCAACTGGCTATGCAACTGCAACGTTCCACCCAACCATAGGCCAGTTGTGCTCATCAATATCTTAACACACTACCACCCCCGAGCTAGGCATGATCTCTACAAGGAATCAGGGAACAACAGACTCACACATAGCCAAGCATACACCAAGATGAGCCAAGCCAATCTACAATTCGGTTTATCAGGCTGCTAGGAAATGGCAAGGAAGAATTGCTAAGCTAGTGAGCTCAACCACAGAGCTATGGATACCCCTCCCAGATCTATTCAGCTTGGCACCCACAATGCCTACACACCCAACACAAGGAAGTATTCTCTTCACTACCACACAGTCCCTCAAGCCATACCTTCCTTTCTAGTGCTCTCAGGGTGTGCATAGAAAAGTAGCCAAAGCCCTCTTGATCTTCTTGAGAGGTTACTCCCTTCACTAGGTTTATCAAGCCAATTCTGTCCACTACCAGTCCAATTTTCTTGCTCACAGGTTCAAATCAAAACAGGGATGCACATAACAGCAGAGCCCACACTTATTGGGCATGAAGAAACGTTTTTACAGTGAGATGCCCAAAAATGGGGTTTTCACCAATTCAGAGAAACGTGGGAAAGCCCAAAAACGAAACTGGAAGATGGGGAACCACCCTGGGAAGCCAAATCCGTTTTCAGAAAAACGTCCATGGATATTTTGGGGCAAAAACAACCTCTATAACCCCCAAAACGTGACTCCCTTCTCTCCCAACTGCTGTAAAATGCAAAAACGACTCTCAGGCATGGAAAAATGCAGGAAAATTGGTAAAAACGTGATGAGGAAAGACCTCGCTAGCTCCCACTGCGTGAGAGATGAAAGGTTATTTGTTCAGAATGGCTTTGGGCACCATTTCGTGGGTGTTTTCTTGCCCAAGGAGACAAAAACACGATTTTCCAGGTTGATGGCTTGCCCATGCACGAAATTGGCTGCCATACCTCTTCATTCCCAAGGCATTAACTGCCTCAACCAAGTCTTGGAGGAATTAAATGATTGGGTCCATAACCCAAAATGGGTAATTGAGGGTTTATGGGTTTTCTCATTGACACATGGATTAACACCATTGGCTCAAGGGTTTGAATAATTTCCGTCCCTATTCCTTGCAGAATCATGCCCCATCTCTTTGTTGCATTGCATAGCTAGTTGTGGGTTTTTCCATTAAAATTCGTATTTACATGATGTCTTATTTACATTGTGCCTATCTAGCACAAGAACCATAGGCATCTATTTCTTTAATTGCCAATACATAAAACGCCAAATCAATGGTGGGGCCTTGGCCTTGAGCTCCTCACCATGATTAAATAGCAATATTTACATCATTTACAATTTAATACAAAGGGGGTCAAAATGGGGACATTACAGGTGCTACTGGTAGCACCACTTTTTGATTCGAGGTCAAAAATATAGAAATGGACCAAAATAATTGTTATTGTTGTTTGAAAAAACCTTAAAATCAAGCTCTGAATTGAAAACTAATACTATTGGTAGCACATGTTTTCAAAAATAGCATTATTATATCATTTTATCATAATTTAAAATTGTATTTATTAAATCTCTTAGTAACACTATATAAAACTTGCACTGAATTAAACACAAATTATTCAAGAAATTATTTCGCCACTCTTTCCATATAAAATAAAAGAATTTATGATATTCATAATGACATCATATGTTAAACCATAAGACACAGAAGTGATTCATATCAAAATTCAAACACTCCTTTAGAGTTGCCATACAAACAATGTCATCTTAATAAAAAAGACAAAATGTTTCATGAGCAAATATTCAAATCAACACATGGATTCTAACACACCATCATAAACTACATTTTCTTCAAATGAATGATCATATGAAGATGTAGATGACCTGTACTATTCTCTACTATCAATGAGTGCATCATTCAAGTCTTCATGTATTCCCAACATTGCATATGACATATTCCTTATGGATCTATGCATTGGCTTAGCATACTCCCATGTTGCAACTATTTCATGTGCCAACAATCTTTTGATATTCTTTGTAGTCTTTGAGCGAAGAGTTCCTTTCTTTGTCAACTGGAAGTCATAAACTAGTATGTCTACATCCTCTAATTTCAAACTAACAATGCGATGTTGATTTACATTTTGACCCTTTCTTTTTCTCTTTCTACAAACATTTTTCTCAACCACCATCTCCGGCGTGTACACACCATCAAATGGGTGTGTGTATGTTGCATACCAATGTACTTCAACAGATATAAATTTTTCATTTTCTTTATTGAACTTCATAACTTTTGCAATCCAGAATGGATAACCACATGGATCTTTTGTAGCCAAAACTGCAATCATGCAACCCTCCTTAATATCTTGTACTGAGCCTCTGTAAAGGTCTTCCATCGCCTCACGTCGTGCAGATGATCTTCTAGATCCAATATACATTTCTCTTTCCTTGGGTTGAGAAGACTCAACACCTTCAGGATCAACATTTCTTTCCTCGTTTTCATTTGACATACTTTGTGGCCAACTAAATGGAGTTTTTAAAAAAATATCTCCATTTGTAGAGTTTGAAATTATGTCATTTTGTTCCATGAAAAAAACTCCCACCAAATCGAATAAGCAACATCAAAATAGTGATATGTATCTTTGATAGACTTTTTGATTTCTTCCAAGCATTGAGAAGAATCAACATCTCTATTGTGTGAGGATACATTTTGAATCTCAACAGCTGATTGCAACAACAATAACTTTGAATCATACATTTGACGATTTGGGATGAATTTCAAAAATGCTAAACCTAATGTAGGCCCCAATTCTACACTTGTTGAGTAATTCTTATCCATAGTAGTGTCCTCCCATCAATATTTTTTATACGAAATTAATGTTGAAAGATAATGTCATTAAGTTTTTCAATGCACATTTCTTCACCATGTGATCCCAAAATAAATTTTTGCATGTCAATAGTTTCCTCCAACGTTAGTACAACAAGCTCTAAGCTATATGTTTTTCTAATAATTTTAGTTAATGATGGCAGGCTCCCAACATTCTTCCTCCACAATTTCACTGCAAAATGGCTAAATATTTGATCAATATGGTCATGTGTATGCCCAACAAGAAGGAAACCAAATTTAACCTTATGAAAAATTCCCAATTCAACAAGCATGTTCAGATAACCAAACACGATCTGATTTTTGTTTTCCCGGCTGGTGTTGTCCAATTGTAGATATAGAACTCGAGGAAGGTTACCGAACCAATGATTCAACACATGGTGAATTATGGTGATGGTCAGGTTTGCATCATTATGAATATTTCGAGTTGTAAAGTAAACCCTTAGAGACATCTAATCATTAAAAACCATACAACCAAAACAAGTGAAACTGGATAAAATTTTCCTCCTTTAAATTCTTTGGTACATGGACAAAATGTGGCAAAAGTTTGTTTTTATTTTTATTTTTATTATCCATTCCATCGATTATCAAACCCTTTTACTTATGTGGGCATCATTTTGAAATTCCACAGGGGTAGATCATTGAGCTTGAACAAACCTCACAATTTCACAATGTAATTACTGAGAAGAATTAGACAAAAACATGGATCAATTCACTCATAAAACTAAAACACACATGAAAAAATGTTGTTGATACCTTAATCAGTTGTAAGCTATCAATCAAAGAATGTTACAATAGAATGAATTCGATACACCATGGAGGTTTTGAATTCACCTCAAGTATAGACTTAGTTTGCATTGGAACCATCTACCGTTAAGGTTCAGTGGCCACCGATGATGAATAATCAATTAACTGAGGTATAACTGAGCATAACTGAATCATGTGGGTACCAAAATAGGGGAGGAGACTCCAAGGAGGCGCATAACTAGATGTCAGTGGTCAAAGAGGGCGCTCCTATACTCAGTAACAGTTAAAATAGGAGCTACAGTCAGTTAATTGAGCAATCAAGGGGACAAGGTGCACTAAATCATGGAACTGACTGTGCAGTCTCCTAAATCTGTGCATGAGGGTGCATTGGAACTCCAGTGATGTAAACAAGGTGCTCTGAGTGGATAGGAGGGCTAATGTGTTGAAATATTGCAACTTCGAAGAATATTCTATTTGTACTTTATTATTATTATTCGAAGATGTTTTATTCCTCCGTTAGGATGTATTTATTATATTTAATAATGTAAAGTCATTGAGGTAAAATCCTCTCTTGTAATTCGGGGCAATAGATCCCCTTGAGTCATTTTGTAATGGGGTGTTTAAGTCCCCTAGAGGGGTCGACCCAGTCAGTATTAGGTCAATTAGTTAGGGGCTGACCTAGTTAGGGAAAATGTCCAGTGAAAGATAAAGTATAAATAGAGGTGTTGTGTTCCTCATCTGGACACACTCTCACTTGTGGATTGTGCATAGGAGAGAGAGAGATATCTGCGAAGGAGAAGGAGATCTTGTTTTGGGTATTTCATCTTTGTACCTTTTGATCATCTATATTGAGGAAGTTTTGCTGGGTTTTCTACCCCATGAGGGTTTCCCAGGATAAACCTGTGTCTATCTTGTGATTATGTTTCTTTCAGTGATCCTTATTATGCTCTTGTGAATTTTATGCTAAAATTAACATGGTATCAGAGCTAGCCTGAATAGGACATCTTTCACAAGGTAAAAATCTCTCTCTTCTTCCTCTGGTGAGAAATTAGGGTTTCTACAAAAGTTGGAATTTTTTGGAATCTGATTGCATAGAAAGGTGGGCCTCTCCAAAAGAAAAATTATGAGCCCAATATCGAAGTTTTTGAGGGGGTAGAACCCTGGGATAAGTCAAACCCTAGTTTGACTTTTGGACTAGAAAAACCAGAAAACAAGGAAACCAGTAAACTAGTGAACCAGAAAACTATTGTAGATCCGAATTTTGCAGGTCAAGTTTGAGAGGTGAAATTTCTGGATTTCCAGAAACAAAGTGTACCAATCAACTCGCCTCAGTCAAGCACATCTCCTGGTAAGGTCAGTTTTGCATTTTGAGAATTTTCATTTTTTGGTGACCTCCTAAATAACATGGCCCCAAGCACTAATCTTGAGGATAAGCTAGAAGGCATAGAGAATTTCCGAGCATGGAAATATAGGATTGGCCTCATTCTTGAAAAGAATGATCTTGCCAAATACATCAAGGATGAAGTTGCAGAACTTGAAGAAGATGAAGCTAAGGAGAAGCACAAGAAGGACCTGATTATGGAAAAGAGAATCATTGTTGATTCTATCAAAGACCAATTGATCCCTCAAGTTTTATCCAAGAAGACCCTGAAGGAGATGTATGATGCCCTAGCCAGAATGTATGAAGGGAAGAACATCAATAGGAAGATGAATTTGAGAGCTCAATTGAAGAGTACCAAGATGAGCCAAGGAGAATCCATCCAAGACTACTTCACAAGGGTCTCCCAGTTCAAGGAGCAACTAGAAGCCATTGGAGACTCCCTTGATAAAGATGAGCTAGTAATGATTGCTCTCAATGGTCTCACTAGACCTTGGGATTCATTCATCTAGACTATGTGTGCCAGGAAGGAAAGCATGAAGTTCGACATTGTATGGGAAGATTGCATCCAAGAAGAGGATAGAGTAGCCAATAGAGAAGCTCTACTTAAAGAAGATGATAAATCCCTAGCCACCCATACCAAGAGAGGAATAAGTCAATCTAACTTCAATAAGGAAAGCCACAAAGAGTCTCAACCTCCCAATAAGTTCCAAAGGACAATAGGAAACAATCCAAGAAGAAACTACTCCAACTTCAATGTTACTATTGTGATAAGATGGGACATATTTTGAGAGATTTTCCTTTGAAGAAAGAAGAATACAATAAGAGGAACAACAACAAAAGACATCATCTACACCTAGTCGAAGACAATGAAGAAGAATCAGAAGATGAAGAACCTCCCAGGAAGCAAGCAAAGGAAGACGTAAAAGAATATGTCTTGTCATAGTGGTGCCTCAAAGCACATGATAGGTCAGAACAAGACTCTCTCTAGTTTAGAAGAAAAGGACTTCCCTTAGAAAGGATCATAGGAGAAGCAAAATACAAGCTTGACGATGGAGTAAAGTTCACCATCAGACATTCCAATAATACCTGCAAGGAGACTAGGATCAAAAGAGATCCTACCTACCAAACAAAGATAAGTATTTGAAGTGTCATTTCTATCACATTGTTTAAATGATAGTATCCAGTTGTATACACATTTATTTAGGATGCGTGTTAGAATTTTTGTAGTGTCATGCATGTGATGGGTAAGTAGCCTATGGTGCCATACAACATTCCATTGCTACTTATCTAGAGTGAAACCTCTTTGCTGACATATTGGGAGTAGTGCACACTCTTAATAATGTTTTGGTAGAGATGGAAGGCATCTAGAAAGTTACCATATGAATATGGGATATGGATGAATGTTGTGGCATTGGCTAAGATAGTGTGACTTATGTTTTTATGCACATATATTTGGAAACTATGAGATGTTTCTAACCATGCTATTGAATTTGACTTGTAGGAAGTATCGTACAATGATCACCTACAAATGAAGAATGATGAGACTTGTTCTGTAGAACAAGTGACAATGGTTCAACTATAAAAGATTCCAGAATAAATTTTCATAGGGAAGAAGCCCGAGGTAAGCCACCTCAAGATATTTGGGTGCCCTATATATGTTCACATACCAAAAGAGAAGAGAACCAAGTTGGACCCTTCCAGAAAGAAGGGAATATTTGTTGGGTATTGTGAAGCATACAAGGCATTCATAATATACATCCCAGGATTCCATCACATGGAAATTAGTAGAGATGTAACATTTGATGAAGAAGATGTTCTCAAAACATCCAGAAAGTGCCAGTATGAAGAAGTATATGAAGAAGATATACCTCCTAGAAATATAGAAGTTGCTCCCTCCCCTGAAGAGGAAACATCAGAAGACCATGATATGATAGAACCTCAAGAGAAAGCTTGCATGGGAAAGAGAAATTATACATGAAGCAGGAAAATATGGAGCACCAGAATGCTCCACAAGAGTGAGCAAGAAACCAAAGCCATTTTCCAGCTATGTGGCTTTGATGTGTGATCTTGTAGATCAAGAACCTACCAGTTATGAAGAATCAGTTCAGAAGAAAGAATGGGTAGAAGCAATGACGGAGGAGTATAAATCAATAATGAAGAATGATGTTTGGGATATAGTTCCCAAACCAAAAGACAAGAGTGTGGTATCCTCCAAGTGAATATACAAGATAAAGCATGCTCCCGATAGTAGCATTGAAAAGTATAAGGAAAGGTTCGTGGCCAGGGGATTCTATCAGAAAGAGGGAATCGAATATGAAGAAACATTTGCATCAGTTGCAAGGTGCACTTCCATTAGAACCATCATGGCACTTGCATCCATGATGAAGTGGAGTTTACACCAGATGGATGTGAAGACAACCTTCCTGAATGGTGTAATTGAGGAAGAAGTGTACATAGAACAACCACAAGGATTTGAAGTTGAATATAGAAGAACTCACATATGCAAGTTGAAGAAATATCTATACGGATTGAAGCAAGCTCCTAGATCTTGGTATGGAAGAATTGATAGTTTCTTGACAAGCTTGGGCTTTACCAAAAGTAAAGCTAACCCTAACCTTTACCTTAACTAGGTTATGGATGATGAACCTGTCATACTATTACTGTATGTGGATGATCTATTTCTGACAGGAAATGAGAAACAGATCATGGAAACCAAGAAGAAGCTAGCTGCAGAATTTGAGATGAAAGATCTCAGATTGATGCATTACTTCCTAGGTTTGGAAGTATGGCAAGGACCATAAGGAATATTTCTCAATCAGGGAAAGTATGCTGTGGAAATCTTGAAATTTTTTGATATGTCGGATTGTAAAGCCATGGCCACTCCCATGGACACCAACTTGAATTTGTTAACTGATACATCCTCAGAATTAGTAGATGTGACTCAGTACAAATAGATTATTGGGTCATTGATGTATCTGAAGAATACCAGGCCAGATATATGCTTTGCTGTGAACAACCTGAGTCAGTATCTAGTTGAGCCTAGACGTGTTCACTTGACAACTGCAAAGAATGAGATGAGGTACTTAAAAGGTACGATATATTTTGGTCTATATTATCTTGGATATCATGACTTCAGACTGTATGGTTATACAGATGCAGATTGGGATGGAGGTGTCTCAGTCAGAAAGAGCACATCGGGTGGATGTTATTTTCTGGGATCTGCTATGATCTCATGGTTTAGCAGGAAGTAGTCCAGTGTGGCTCTCAGCACAGCTGAAGAAGAATATATAGCAGCTTGCTCTGCTAGTTGTGAAGCCATATGGCTTCGGAAGCTGTTGTCAGGACTATTTGACTTAGAGATGGACTCCACTGTGATCCTGTGTGACAACCAGAGTTGTATCAAGATGATGGAGAATCCAATGTTCCATGATAAGTCAAAGCACATAGAGATCCGATATTTCTATATACGGGATATGGTGTAGAAGGGAGCTATAAAGCTTGAGTATGTGAGCACTAATGAGCAAGTTGTTGATGTATTGACCAAACCTCTGTCTCGACTAAAGTTTGAGTATTTCCGAGACAAGCTTGGTGTAGTTCAAAAGGACCCTCCTCGAAAGGGGGAGTGATGAGGTCGATGATGAGGATGCTTGTACCAATGATGAGGTCGATGATGAGGATGCTTGTACCGACGATGAGTTCAATGATGAGGATGCCTGTACCGACGATGAGGTCGATGATGAGGATACCCGTACCGACGATGAGGTTGATCAGTGGTCCTTAGACTTGGTCTAAGTTGACAAGTGGATTGCATCACCCCTGGACTTTAGTCCTAAATGAATCCGAAGACTTGTGTCTTCGTGAGTGGTCCTTAGACTTTGTCTAAGTTGACAAGAGGATTGCATCGTCCCTAGACATGTTGTGGTGTCTTAAAGTGATAGGGATTGATCATCCCATAAGTAGATCGGGATTGCATCGTCCTTAGACATGGTGTGATGTATTAAGGTGATATGAATTGATCATCCCGTAAGTAGATCGGGATTGCATCGTCCTTAGACATGGTGTGATCTCTTAAAGTGATAGGGATTGATAATCCCTTAAGTAGATCAAGATTGCATCATCCTTAGACATAGTGTGATGTCTTAAAGTGATGGGGATTGATTATCCCGTAAGTAGATCAAGATTGCATCATCCTTAGACATGGTGTGATGTCTTAAAGTGATAGGGATTGATCATCCTGTAAGTGGATCAGGATTGTATTATCCTTGGACTTATGTCCTAAGTGAGAGGGATTGATCATCCCGTAATTGGATCATGTGTGTTGCAGATTATGCTGTTGTTGATCAAGAGATCCAGATGATGTTGTTGATTGAGAGATCCAGATATTCATGATGCTGTTGATCAAGAGATCCAGATGATGTTGTTGATCAAGAGATCCAAATATTGATGATGCTATTGATCGAGAGATCTAGATGATGTTGTTGATTGAGAGCTCTAGATGATGCTATTGATCAAGAGATCCAGATGATGATGTTGCTGTAGACGACCGAGTCATCGAGTGCTGCAAAAGATAAAGACTCAGTACTGTAGATGTTTATGTTCCAGTACTGAAGATGTTGAAGATGTTCCAGTAGTCATTCCAGCTGTTGATGATGATTGAAGAAAACTTCCAATGATTTATAGATGTATCACTATGATTTTGTTGATGACCTCTCCTTGCTCCTGCATATGTTGTTAGAATATCCTTCTCGTTAAGGGGGAGTGTTGAAATATTGTAACCTCAAAGAATATTCTATTTGTACTTTATTATTATTATTCGGAGATGTTTTATTCCTCCGTCGGGATGTATTTATTATATTTAATAATGTAAAGTCATTGAGGTAAAATCCTCTCTTGTAAGTCGGGGCAGTAGATCCCCTTGAGTCATTTTGTAATGGGGTGTTTAAGTCCCCTAGAGGGGTCGGCCCAGCCAGCATTAGGTCAATTAGTTAGGGGCCGGCCTAGTTAGGGAAAATGTCCAGTGAAAGATAAAGTATAAATAGAGGTGTTGTGTTCCTCATTTGGACACACTCTCACTTGTGGATTGCACATAGGAGAGAGAGACAGATATCTGTGAAGGAGAAGGAGATCTTGTTTTGGGGATTTCATCTTTGTACCTTTTGATCATCTATATTGAGGAATTTTTGCTGGGTTTTCTACCCCATGAGGGTTTCCCAGGATAAACCTGTGTCTATCTTGTGATTATGTTTCTTTCAATGATCCTTATTATGCTCTTGTTGTGAATTTTATGCTAAACTTAACATAATGATGGCAAAAAAAAAGCTCCAGGGGGCCCAAAGTAGGGACTAGGTGCTAGGAGACTCAATCGCCAATGCATGGATGCATGCAAAATATGTGTAAGGCATGCAAGACCAAAATAAGATGGTGAGAATATCCCAACACCCCCCCTTAAGCCGGACTATGAGGAAAAATATAAGTAAATTAGGGAAAATAGGGCCTTGGTTATTGAGACCAAAGGTCACCCCATACAACAATATAAAAAAAATTGAGGAAAGAAGGAAAACCCAGTGGGAAAAAAACCCCCCCTCAAGATAGACTGAAACACACCAAAAATTGCTGATCAAGACTCAAGTAAGTGTGATGCTTGATTCAATTTTTGGAGGTATCTTCCTCTTGGGAATAAGTGGATCATGCTCCAAAAACATGTGCTTGAATTCTCCTTCAGTGGATGCAAGCAAATATGGAGGCTTTCTGAACTTGCTCTTCAGACCAAAAATGGTGAGAACAAATCAAAAAATATGAAGATCATCCCAGAGCTTGTAATTCGAACCAACTGAGGTAGGATCAACTCCAATCAGATCTAATTGCTCTTGAAACTTGAAATTCTGATCAGTGGAACTTAAATATGATCCAAGAATTGATAGATGGTTTCTTATGATCTCCTTTGAACCAGCAGGGGTGAGGTCAAAACCAAAATCACCAAAATGTGCCTGAGACTTGAACCCAAGCAAATGGTAGTTTCCTCCATCTTCAGTGAAACTCTGAGAAGATGTGCCAATGATCAAATAGAAGTACATAGGAAGCATGTGATCAAGGAGGGAGAATTCATCACCTCCAAACTTTGATTTAACCTCCAAAACATTCAATAGATCATCATTCTGCACACCAACAGACTCATGTGAAAGAGAGGATTTAAGAACCTCTTCAGATTCTAGAGCATGAACAGGCTTATCTTGCTTTGAATTTAGAATATAAAATATTGAGAACATGAGTGAGGAATGGATAATCTCTCCAAAAGAATTAGCTTCATTAGTTGTATAAATTTCATCTGCATCAGTGTTGGCACACCAACAACTTCCCCTTGATTTTTGCAAAAATAAAGAGGCCCCCATGTAAATTTTGTAAATATTTAATTTTTGTCTTTCTTGATTTGGTAGGTGATTTCATGACCTCTTTTCTTTGATCCTTCACTCTTTATGCCGCTTGTTCTTTGGCTTGTTTTATTTCATGAGGATTGGGTGATTTGGGGGATCTTTATCATTTGACTCTTTGATGTTTGATTACTCTTATTGAAACTTGTTGAAGTCATTTACATGCTTCAGTTTGCTTAGGTTTGATTGGTATTATGCTTTGACATTTTCTTCAATTTGTTTTTTTTGCCTTCATTGCGTCAATGACTTAAAAGGGAACTTTGGCATATCAATATATTTTAACTAAACATTCTATCCCAAGATTCCTATTCATGCCTTGAAAGATTGCATGGAACCATATCACTACCTTTGAATTTGAAAAATTCCTTAAATTTTACAAACAATAATCTTTTATTTAAAATCATGTTATGTTTGTAAATATGCTTTTGACAAATTTAAAGAAAATTTTGAACTCAAAGTTATTCATTGGCAGTTCATATCTAAAAATTGAAGGTTGAAGACGAGACCATACATTTTCAGTTTTGAGCTAAATGTCCTATTTTTCATAATACTTTTTGTAACTTTAATCTTGTTGTTTCAAATTTAATCAAAGTGGTTTTCATTATAATTAAGTTATTACATACATTTTGGTAAATAATTGAATATTCTTCCTTTTAATTCTTGTCCATTGGATTTCAAATAAATATTTTCAAATCATGGATTTATATAGAAACTTATGGAATTAACGTGATGCACTTTTCAAAAATGGTCCAGGTGTTAAAAGTTGGAAACACAAATAAAACTTTGATAAAGTGATTTCGAATTCCAAAATCATATACTTACGGAAGGTTGAAATATTGAAGATAAATTTCCTCTTTACTTTATTCACGATTATCTTTAAGTTTTTTTCATGTTATAACCTCCATCTCTAGCACAAAGAGATAACACAGATCACATTCAAGTTGAATTCATTACAGGTTAATGAAGCCAAAAATATACATAAATGATCACTATAGATGGTGAAACTAAATTGGTGGGGTTTAATAATTCTCAATTGTTATATCAATTAATGATTTTGACTTCGTTCTTTTGACAGGTTATAAGGATGCAAAATATTTATTCAATTAATTTTCATATTCACCAGCCTGTTAAAGATGACCTCACACTCGAACATTCTTAGAAATTGTAGAAGAATGCAGTTAGAAAATTACCAGCTTATCAGCTCACCTTCCGCCACCGAATTGTGAAAATATTACACGTGATAGATATCAGTTTCAAAGCAAGAAGTCATCACTAAACCAGCTCAAAAAGAGGAGAAATTAACGCCATGTTTTCACTACAGAGGCATCTTATCCAACACGATCCCTTATCCGTTGAGCAATCCTGTTAATAATTATTAAGAGATTCACGCCAACAAATTGCCAAGTCACCTTAGATCTTGACCAGATATTTACGCCCACAAAATAGAAGATACATCGGATGTTGTTGGATCGGGGAGGAGGCATTGAGCAAAGATTCCAATATCGGCGATCCTGGAGAATATTGCAGAGTTGAGTGAATGCATGAACAGTTAGCGAAAAGAATGAGATTATATGTCTGCACAATGAATGATGCATTGATGCCAATCACTCTGTTTTTCAAGTATCATCAATTTCACGGTTTTAGATCAAAAGGAGTTTACGGGACATGAGGTTGTTGTACCTATTAATCCTTGTGATGGCATCTAATCTATTTTTGGCACCAGATTTTAATAAAGGAAGATAACAAATTACTCAGATAGTTACGAAGAGAATGTCGTATGCGATGAAAGGGAAAAATCTTGTTTTACTTTCTTGTTTTACCTTCCATGACAATTTCATATTAGTGAAAGTATTGTTTCTTCTTTTGAGCAATGTTTATGCAATTTTTTACATTGCTATTGAATATATATTTTATTGTGCAGGATAAAAGTTGAACAGAATCGCGCACCAGTAGGAGACATGTTTTTGCGTGGATGATTGTGGGAAAACCGTGCGGAATTATCTCAAACAGTTGAAAACCCACTTCACAAATAGGCCTATTTACTTTTCAACACGGGCTATTTTCCGAAATTGTGAAGGAGCTGGGAGATTGTTTGGGCCAGTTTGAGCCGGATATTTATAGAATTTTATGTTGCGTCGAGCTGTAAGAAATTTTTCTGGAGATTGTTATGATCTCTTCTGTCTATTTAAACAGATATAATTCGACTGCAAGAGGGGGGGGGTCTCTAAAGAGGGGAAGGATTTTTATTCTTTATATCTCTATGTTCCCACTGTAATATTTTTATTGACGGAAAGGAAGTGGAGATTCCGCTTGTCGAAATGAAGGAAAGGCTGGAGGAAACATAAGAAAATTGTTTTTCTTTCATTTTTCTATACGATTTTTCTGAAGGATTGGAGTATGAATGAGAATAATTTTACATTGGAGTAAAGACATAAGTTGTGCTACCAGTTTCTATTGGGATTTCATTCCTGTGGTATTTTCAAGCACCGATTCAGAAGAATCGTATCATTTTGAATTCATTTTTTATGAATACATACATATATATTCTTCGTATTATTTTTCTTCTCCTTATTCACTTATAGTTATACTTTGATATAATTTTTGTAAATTATGAATGAATCACTCAAATCATAAACTCATTTATGTATTTGATATTAATATTATATGTGTCATGTTAATTAATTTTTATTAATTTAACTTGACTGTGTAATATTATGTATATTAGCTTACTAATTGATTCATCTGTGTTTTTACAGATATTTAATCAAGTGGTTAATTATTCTTAAATTCAAATATTTAAATGTTAAGTGTTAAATTTTCTTTGACATTTTATGTTTCAGGATATTAAATAATTTTTATTTATTGTTCTTTAATCATAAACATTACATTATTACAGAACTAAAAGTTACTCATGATATTGATTTTGATGATTTTCTCTCATAGTTATATTATTTAACTTTTTGTTTACTTTATTGTTAATAGAACATTAACATAGCTAATCTTTTCCTCTTGGCCAAGATAGAATCCATTAGATTAGATTCAATTTCAATTTATAGTTTAATTTTTTTGTTTGTCATTTAGCAGCTGTTAAATAGATTTTACATTACAGTTAGTTAACTTTTCATTTATTAAGTAGTTTTTAATAAAACCTTCAAAAATCCTAAACATAGACTCTCCTTAAGAGAGCAGTATGTAGATTAGATAGAGACCAATAGCTTTGATTTAGTAGTTGTTAAATAGAAATTTCATTTTAAGTAGTTTAGCATAGCTTGTAGATAAATAGATAATTTTAACTTAGTAGTTTCATTAGAATTCAGTTTAACTTTTACTTTGTTAATTAGTTTAGGACACACTTTTATAAGTTTAAGTAGTAGGACTCTCCTTAAGAGAGTGAAACTTAGATGGTAGGAGGACCATAAACTGCGAGAATTAGCCACACCAAACATATCGGGGGCTACTTTAAGCTCCTTGTGTGGGTTAGTTCTCCCTAGTTGGCCATCAACAGAAAATACGGCCAACAAATGGGGATAGAAGTAGGGAATGAGGTAAATTAAGTGTTTATAATAATTTATCCTCGAGTTTCATTGTTTTAATTTTTAATATTTTATTCTTCTATGCTGTCACTCATGCACCATAGGGATGGCTAGATGGAAAACTAGCGTATGTGAGTCAAGCTTATGATGTTTTATCAATTATGTCTCATTCCCATATCCTTGCATGAGAGTCCACTTTTGCATTGAACCTACAAGGGCCTTTGCATCAACTTCCAAGAAAGGAAGTAGATCTTTTGCCAAAATTCAATGGTGAGGGAAATGATTCAGCGATTGAACATATTAGAAAATATGAGTCTATTATATGTCTGCTTAATGTTGTTTATGAAGATATTGTTTGCAGGTTATTTCCACTCACTTTCGAAGGTAAGATCTTTAATTGGTTCAATGTTTTACCTGTCAATTCAATTCATAATTGGTCACAATTCAAAAATTTGTTTGAAAATTATTTTGACGATTATAATCCAATTAAAAATTAACAAGATCTGAGTGAAATGCAGGTGGACGATGGTGAATCTATTGGTGATTTCAATATTCGCTTCCGACATGTATTCTATATCTTACACAACAATGATAGACCTTCGACAAACATCATTTTAGAATGGCATGTACAATCCCTTCCAAAAGACATGTCCATGTTCATTCTACAAAAAAGTATAACAGATTTACATGAAGCATGCGAGTATGCCCTAAAACTTGAAAAGGATTTCAAAAGGTATTCTTATGAAATTTCTCCTCCTTTTTTCTCTTTATATGATGAAAAGTTTTTTGAGGAAGAGTAAAAAATTTCATTATTATCTAAGTTAGAGGAACAAGTTAATGTTTTATGCAATGGATTAATATCTTTACGACAAGGAAGAAACATTCAAACAATTACACAAAACAAAAAAAGGAAAATTAACCTCTAATTTTATCCAAAGTTCTGATTATAATCTTTCTTCTTTGAATAGATATGTTGAATGTCTCACTTCTAACCTTCATTGTCTAGAATATGAGCCCAAAATTTTAGAAGAGGGTTATGCCTCTAATGCTTCTAATGTGTCCAATGAAGATTCTATCTTATTTAAGCATTTGTCTTTTTCTGAATTCAATCATATCATGGATGAGAATAGAATTGGGAATAGAAATGATTTTTCATCTGCTTCGCATGATTTAGAAAATTTTCTTTTAATAGATGATAAGCATGAAGATACTTTTTCCTTCCCATTTGATCAATCTATGCATCCTAATGTTGATGAATATCTAGGAATTATTAATCAAAGCCTTCAAAGCATTAGTTGTAGTTCAGATTTCAAAACACATAATTGCATCTTTTTTATTTTCAGAAATCTGAATTAGACAATAAATTAATTGAATATCCTTCCTCTTCATATACTAGCTTAAATTATCATGAAGAACATAATGAAGATAGGTATTTGGAGAAAGAATTGGCGGAAATTGAAAACAAATTTCAGAGTATTTGTTCTAAATACAATTTGCTTAAAGATCAATTTTTTAAGGAAAAGCTAATACAGACAAATATTTTGAAAAACAAGAAAAGTCATGCTAAGGAAGAAGATGATAGAAATTAGTCAAACTTTATTCTTGATGGAACACATACCTATGTTGTTGATTTGGTTAATACACAAAATTGTAAGTTGGAAGAAAAACATGTTGGTATTTTACCTTGTAGCAATCTAACGAACATGAAAGATTGCGAACAATCACAAATTTCAGGAAATATGATTGATAAGGATGTTGCGAATGATATCAATGATTTTTTTTAATGAAACATTTTCTGTCCAGTATTTTTTCCAATCCTTAAATCATGATCATTTGTATCCTTATGATGAGGTATTTGATCAATTCATTGAACCTTCACTAAATTTCTTCCAATACGATTTTCATGACCCAATTTTTGCGTGGTTGGAAGACTGATATTTGAAGAAATTTCCATTATGTTCCCTAATCTTTGTAAATAGTAGACTTGATATAATACCTCCTATCATTCAACATGAAGCGCCTCGATTGCAATACTGATGTTTGACAGATTCCATTTTTCAGAATTGGAAGTGCTTCAATGGCTTCATTGGCTATTTGATTTTACTTAATTTTTTGTATATATGTATTTTAGCCTAGGAGTAGGATAGTTATTTAATTAATTAGATTACTTTTTGTTTGAATAAGAATGATTTCAATGAAAGATCAACCACTATCAATAACATGTTCAAGGAAGTTTTCATTAATCTCTTTATTGTTCTTGTCCATACTATTTTCTTGAAACATTTCTTATTTTTCCATGATCTTTAATATGAAATGTTTAATCCAATTATTGTTTTAACATGATGAGACGAGAATATATATATTTAATTCTTCTTTTGATTTCATTCTTTGACATGGAATTTAACATGGATCACTTATTTTCAAATTGATATCATAAACTGCTCATCTTAGGATATATCTTTTTCATTTTGTTTTCCTTTTTGTAAAAAGTGCTGAATGAAGGATATGATTTCTTTGAACTTATCATCCATTAATTAAATGAATTTTATCATGATCCTAAGAAAAGAAGAATTTTTTAACAATTGAATGATTTTGCAATGTTCAAATATTTTCGAAACTTGATGTCAATGGCGAGCTTATGATGCTTCTTGTAAAATTCACCATGTCTATTTCATCATATCTATTTTTTGACTTACATATTATATTCACATCTCCTATTGCTATTTCCTGTTCATATTGACGCTTTATTTAAAGTTTAATAATTTGTGTCCTTATATTGCGGTCAAGTTAAATCTTAGGATTCTTTATGCATGTCATGATTTTGTGATTCTATATTATTTTGTATAGCTCGTATTATGGAATATGGCCGTATCTCAATTTTTAAACTTTGAGTACATTTACCTTCTTCGATGGTCAACTTAATTTTTGGATAGATATCCATCTTTTGCTTGTTATTCAAGATTTATCATCTTTGTGGATACTTAATTATTCTTTTCTTTTGAATTGTGATACATAATTTTGGTTGAAATTTTGATTGATCCTATTCTGTATATAATTTTTAGGTGTTTTGGTTAAATTAGTGATTTTTATTGATTTCAAGACAGCTTGGTTTTCAATAATAGTTTTGATGTGTGAGTCTTTCAAATTTTCATTTTTTTTCTTACTTTGCTTGAAGTTTGGGGTTGTTAATAAATAACACTATGTTGGGATACTACCCGATTTTTACATGCTTCTCTGTTTATAAACCTGACAAGTTTAAAAGGGATACCCTTACAAATATTCTCTTCTTTTGTCAAATTTTTTACCATGGCGAGATTAGCCTTAGCTTTGAAAAATCTATTGTGGACCATACTGATGAATTGATTGAGTTACCCAACTATTATCTAGAAAATGATGCTATAATGTAAATGAGTTTACTTTCAAGGGATTTATTTTCCCTAGATTGAAGTAAGTCAAGAATCATAAGTTATTTTTAGATTTTTTACACCATCCTTCGCTCTTAAGTGAGCCATTTGGATCTACTTCCCCATCCACTAAGTAATCTCCATTGAGATTAACAATAACCTTAGTATTATAACCACTTATACTATGAAACGAGAACTCGACACAGTTCTCGTTTTTCTCTCTCCTAATTTTAGTAGCTATTTTTACCTCTGTTTCAAAAAGGGTTGATGCCAGTATCACACATTTTCATTTTGAGACATTTTTTTGGGCCTTTGACACATCTTTATTGTAAAGTATTTTTAATTTCTATTTTCAAGTGTGTTTTTTAGAAATTTAACAAAAAACATACATTTAGAAGCTAGCTATAATGAAAAACACATACATTTTCGACATTTATTTTTAAAATTTAATCATAGATAATATATTTTTATGGAAAAAATAGTAAACAAATCGAGAAAAAGAAGACATTTAAACCCATTTTTAACAGATTTTTAGTCATTTTGTATAAAAATGATACTATTTCACATTATTTTTCATAATATTTAACCACCTAACCAATTATTGTTAAAATTTAAAAAGAAAATATTTAAAAAAATTACATTGCCCCCTTCTACCCTAACCCTATCCCTACTCCCCCACAAACTATTACAAAAGTTAAAAAAAAATTATAATGTGTCCCTTCTACCCTAACCCCCTAAAAAACTATTAATAATTTTAAAAAAAAATTACATTTAAAAAAATAATTACATATCCTACCCTAACCCCTCAACCAACCATTAATAAACATTTAAAAAAAACAAAGTACATTTTCTAATGCCCTAGCCCCCCACATTACCCCCTACCTTAGCCCCCCGAAAATTACATTTCCTAATGCCCTACCACTACGTTAACCCCCCAATGTTACCCCATTACCCCTCACACATCGTTTTAACTAAAAAAATTTAAAACCCAGCTTAAAAAAATTAAAAAATAAATAAAAACCTAAACTTAAAAAATAAAAAATAAAACCTAAACTTTACAAAAGAAAATAACAAAAAACAAACTAGACTTTACAAATTAAAAAAAAAGAGACTTTACAAAAAAAAAAATTTAAACAAATTAAAAATTTTTAAAAAAACTTCAAAAAAAAATAATTTAAAATTAAAAAAAAAAAACAAATTAAAAATTTAAAAAAAAACTTAAAAAAAAAAATTAAAAATTAAAAAAAATAAATAATTTTTAAAACAAATTAAAAATTTTAAAACAAATTAAAAATAAATTTTAAAACAAATTACAAATTTTTAAAAAAACTTAAAAAAAAAAAAATTAAAAAGAAATTAAAAATTTTAAAAAAAACTTTAAAAACAAAATTAAAAAATTAAAAAAAAAAAATAAAAAAGAAATTAAAAATTTTAAAAAAAACTTAAAAAAAAAAAATTAAAAATTAACAAAAAGCCCCTTGGGCGCCCAAAGGGCCGCCCCACAGGGGTAGCCCTTTGGGCGCCCAAGGGGGCGGAGCCAGCGTCCTCCCGCCCAAAAGTGGGCCGCGGACGCTGGCTCCGCTCCGTTGGGCGCCCAAAGGGCCGCCCCACGGTGGCAGCTCGATGCCCGGCATCGAGCTGCCCGACATCGAGCTGCCACCGTGGGGCGGCCCTTTGGGCGCCCAACGGGGCGGAGCCAGCGTCCGCGGCCCACTTTTGGGCGGGCGGACGCTGGCTCCACCCCGTTGGGCGCCCAAAGGGCCGCCCCACGGGGGCAGCCCTTTGGGCGCCCAAGGGGTTTTTTGTTAATTTTTAATTTTTTTTTTTTAAGTTTTTTTTTAAATTTTTAATTTGTTTTAAATTTTTTTTTTTTTAATTTTTAAATTTTGTTTTTAAAGTTTTTTTAAAAATTTTTAATTTGTTTTTTAATTTTTTTTTTCCAAGTGTTTTTAAAAATTTTTAATTTGTTTTTAAATTTATTTTTAAATTTTTAATTTGTTTTTAATTTTTATTTTTATTTTTTAAGTTTTTTTTTTAAATTTTTAATTTGTTTTTAAATTTTTTTTTTTTTAATTTTTAATTTTTTTTTTAAAGGTTTTTTAAAAATTTGTAATTTGTTTTTAATTTTTTTTTTTTTAAAGTTTTTTTAAAAATTTGTAATTTGTTTAAAAATTTATTTTTAATTTGTTTAAAAATTTATTTTTAATTTGTTTAAAAATTTTTAATTTGTTTAAAATTTTTTTTTTTTTAATTTTTAAATTTTTTTTTTTAAGTATTTTTTAAAATTTTTAATTTGTTTTAAAATTTATTTTTTTTTAAAATTTTTAATTTTTTTTTTAAGTTTTTTTTAAATTTTTTAATTTGTTTTAAAATTTATTTTTTGTAAAGTCTTTATTTTTTTTAATTTGTAAAGTCTAGTTTGTTTTTTGTTATTTTCTTTTGTAAAGTTTAGGTTTAATTTTTAATTTTTTAAGTTTAGGTTTTTATTTTTATTTTTTAATTTTTTTAAGCTGGGTTTTAAATTTTTTTAGTTAAAACGATGTGTGAGGGGTAATGGGGTAACATTGGGGGGTTAACGTAGTGGGTAGGGCATTAGGAAATGTAATTTTTGGGCGGTTAAGGTAGGGGGTAATGTAGGGGGCTAGGGAATTAGGAAATGTACTTTGTTTTTTAAAATGTAATTTTTTCAAACATTTATTAGTGGTTCGTTGGGGGGTTAGGGTCAGATATGTAATTTTTTTTTAAATGTAAATGGTAGGAGGGGCGCATTATAATTTTTTTTTAACTTTTGTAATAGTTTGTTGGGGGTTAGGGTTAGGAATTTATTTGTTGAAAACAAAAAATTTCAATTTAGGGGTTGATTTTAAGGCTTTCGTAAACAACAGTATGAGATTTTTAAGCCATGGCTATATTTTTAACCTAGAGAAAAAAACGTTGATACTAGTATCAACACTTTTCGATTTGGGGGTTGTTTTTGGTGTTTTTTATGAAAACATGATACTGGCATCAACACTTTTTGATTTGGGGGTTGTTTTCGGTGTTTTTTATGCAAAAATATGAGTTTTTATGGCTAGAGTTCTCATTCTTAGTATATAGTTCTCGTTTCATAGTACAAGTGGTTTTATTCATAACAGTAATAAAACCTAAGAGATTAACTAAGGAACAAAAGGTCTCGTTATGAGTCGATATGCTCATGATCATGGGTCCTATTGGATTGACATTGCCAATATTCAGTCACCAAGCTGGGGTAGTGGCTCTTGGTTTAAAAAAAAAATTCAAGGGATAGGGGGTCTCATCACGAGCCAGCCTACTAAATTTCTAATAGTATTTGTGAATGACATTGCCATTATCTACTTACCATGCTAGGATAGTGGTCCTTAGTTAATGTCTTTATTTCAAAAAAGAAAAATGATAAAAAATAAAAATAAATAAATAAATAAAAAGAAAATTTTACTTTTAAATTATCTATATCTGGTGGATGGGATACAAGCATCTAAGTGAGGTTAAAAGGTTTATCCTGTGGTATTGAGGTCATAGCTATATACTACGTGTTCTATGACTTATTTTGGTTAAGAAAAACTGATTCCTTGGAAAAATTTCTTTCTACAATTTGTAGAATAATAATTTATATTTATAAGCTTTTGGATAATGTTCAGGATAGTTTGATTGATTTTGAAAGTCTTGGTTCAACCTTTCCCATATAAAGACAATGGCGAGATTGAGTTATGTGGTTGGGAGTTTGACATTTGAAGGGGACTTTATCATTATTTCTCTTATATTATATAATATTTAGGTAAATATACAGAGATAACTGGTTCGCCCAGCATGTAGCCATTTGTTGGCACCCCAACAACTTCCCCTTGATTTTTGCAAAAATAAAGAGGCCCTCATGTAAATTTTGTAAATATTTAATTTTTGTCTTTCTTGATTTGGTAGGTGATTTCATTACCTCTTTTCTTTGCTCCTTCACTCTTTATGCCACTTGTTCTTTGGCTTGTTTTATTTCATGAGGATTGGGTGATTTGGGTGATCTTTATCATTGACTCTTTGATGTTTGATTACTCTTATTGAAACTTGTTGAAGTCATTTACATGCTTCAGTTTGCTTAGGTTTGACTGGTATTATGCTTCGACATTTTCTTCAATTTGTTTTTTTTGCCTTCATTGCGTCAATGACTTAAAAGGGAACTTTGGCATATCAATATATTTTAACTAAACATTCTATCCCAAAATTTCTATTCATTCCTTGCAATATTGCATGGAACCATATCTCTAGCTTTGAATTTGAAAAATTCCTTAAATTTTACAAACAATAATCTTTTATTTAAAATAATGTTATGTTTGTAAAGTTATGCTTTTGACATATTTAAATAAAATTTCGAATTCAAAGTTATTCATTGAAAGTTCATATCTAAAAATTGAAGGTTGAAGATGAGACCATACATTTTCAGTTTTGAGCTAAATGTCCTAATTTTCATAAGACTTTTTGTAACATTAATCTTGTTGTTTCAAATTTAATCAAAGGGGTTTTCATTATAATTAAGTTATGACATACATTTTGGTAAATAATTGAATATTCTTCCTTTTAATTCTTGTCCATTGGCTTTCAAATAAATATTTTCAAATCATGGATTTATATAGAAACTTATGGAATTAACGTGATGCACTTTTCAAAAATGGTACAGGTGTTAAAAGTTGGAAACACAAATAAAACTTTGATAAAGTGATTTCGAATTCCAAAATCATATACTTACGGAAGGTTGAAATATTGAAGATAAATTTCCTCTTTACTTTATTCACGATTATCTTTAAGTAGTTTTCATGTTATAACCTCCATCTCCAGCACAAAGAGATAACACAGATCACATTCGAGTTGAATTCATTACAGGTTAATGAAGCCAAAAATATACATAAATGATCACTATAGATGGTGAAACTAAATTGGTGGGGTTTAATAATTCTCAATTGTTATATCAATTAATGATTTTGACTTCGTTCTTTTGATAGGTTATAAGGATGCAAAATATTTATTCAATTAATTTTCATATTCACCAGCCTGTTAAAGATGACCTCACACTCGAACATTCTTAGAAATTGTAGAAGAATGCAGTTAGAAAATTACCAGCTTATCAGCTCACCTTCCGCCACCGAATTGTGAAAATATTACACGTGATAGATATCAGTTTCAAGCAAGAAGTCATCACTAAACCAGCTCAAAAAGAGGAGAAATTAACGCCATGTGGGAAAACAGTGCGGAATTATCTCAAACAGTTGAAAACCCACTTCACAAATAGGCCTATTTACTTTTCTACATGGGTTGTTTTCCGAAATTGTGAAGGAGCGGGGAGATTGTTTGGGCCAGTTTGAGCTGGATATTTATAGAATTTTATGTTGTGTTGAGTTGTAAGAACTTTTTCTGGAGATTGTTATGATCTCTTCTGTCTATTTAAACATAGATAATTCGACTGCAAGAGGGGGGGAGGGTCTCTAAAGAGGGGAAGGATTTTTATTCTTTATATATCTATGTTCCTACTGTAATATTTTTATTGACGGAAAGGAAGTGGAGATTCCGCTTGTCGAAATGAAGGAAAGGCTGGAGGAAACAGAAGAAAATTGTTTTTCTTTCATTTTTCTATACAATTTTTCTAATGGATTGGAGTATGAATGAGAATACTTTTACATTGGAGTAAAGACATAAGTTGTGCTTCCAGTTTCTGTTGGGATTTCATTCCTGTGATATTGTCAAGCACTGATTCAGAAGACTGGTATAATTTTGAATTCTTTTTTTATGAATACATACATATATATTCTCCGTATTAATTTTCGTCTCCTTATTCACTTATAGTTATACTTTGATATAATTTTTGTGAATTATGAATGAATCACTCGAATCATAAACTCATTTCTGTATTTGATATTAATATTATATGTGTCATGTTAATTATTTTTTTATTAATTTAACCTTACTGTGTAATATTTTGTATATTACCTTACTAATTGATTCATCTATGTTTTTATAGATATTCAATCAAGTGGTTAATTATTCTTAAATTCAAATATTTAAATGTTCTTTGACATTTTATGTTTCAGGATAATAAATAATTTTTATTTATTGTTCTTTCATCATAAATATTATTACATAACTAAAAGTTACTCATGATATTGACTTTGATGATTTTCTCTCATAGTTATATTATTTAACTTTCTGTTATCTTTATTGTTAATAGAACATTAAAATAGCTAATCTTTTTCTCTAAACCAAGATAGAATCCATTAGATTAGATTAAATTTCAATTTATAGTTTAATTTTTTTGTTTTTCATTTAGCAACTGTTAAATAGATTTTATATTACAGTTAGTTAACTTTTCATTTATTAAGCAGTATTTAATAAAACCTTCGAAAAACCTAATCAGAGACTCTCCTTAAGAGAGAAATACGTAGATTAGATATAGACCACTAGCTTTGATTTAGTAGTTGTTAAATAGAAATTTCATTTTAAGTAGATTAGCATAGCTTGTAGATAAATAGATAATTTTAACTTAGTAGTTTCATTAGAATTCAGTTTAAATTTTACTTTGTTAATTAGTTTAGGACACACTTTTTATAAGTTTAAGTAGTAGGACTCTCCGTAAGAGAATGAAACTTAGATGGTAGCAGGACCATAACCTACGAGAATTAGCCATACCAAACATACCAGGGGCTGCTTTAAGCGCCTTGTGTGGGTTAGTTCTCCCTAGTTGGCCATAGATAGAAAATCTGACCAACAATCAGCTACATGGGAAGGGGACAATTCGAAATTGTCTTCAACTTATAGAGAAACAGAGGAAGGAATGTCTTCAACATGAACTTTCTGTGTTGAATCTGCAACTTCTTCTTCATATTGAACAACTCCATCATGATAGATACTTGAGGCCAAGACATAATCAGAGAGAACACTTTAGGAGGTATCACTAGTCTTGTTCTCCAAATGGATAGCACGATCCTATTCCTTCTTCTTTCCAAATTCTCTATCCAAATTGGTCCAGAGATCACTTGGATGTTCAATAGTATTAATGAGGTAGAGCATACTAGGAGACATAGCAATACATATTGCTCTAAGGGCTCTGTCACAATTATTTAGCCAGTCATTCTCCTCTTCATAAGAATAAAAATATCTCATAACACCAATACACATGTCAAATAGACCTTGTCTCTTCATATATGCTATCATATTTGGTTTCCACTCATCATAGTTGAATGGAGAGAGAGGAGGAATTTCTTTTAGATTCATGGAAGTTGTTGTAGAATACCTGCAAAAAAAATGGAAAAATATCTAGAGGATTGTTACTGAATCTACTGCTGCAACTGTTGCTACTGTTGCAACTGCAGCAACTGCTGCACTCAAAATCTCTCATGAGATCCAATAAGCTCTCATGAGCTCAGATACCATGTGAAATTACACAGGGGTAGATCACTGAGCTTGAACAAACCTCACAATGTAATTACTGAGAAGAATTAGACAAAAACATGGATCAATTCACTCATAAAACTGAAACACATATGAAAAACTGTTGTTGATATATTAATCAATTGTAAGCTGTCAATCAAAGAATGTTACAATAGAATGAATTTGATACACCTTGGAGGTTTCGAATTCACCTCAAGTACAGGATTAGTTTACACTGGAACCATCTCCCGGTAAGGTTCAATGGCCATCAATGATGAATAATCAGTTAACTGAGGTAGAACTGAGCATAAATTAATCACATGGGCACAAAAATAGTGAAGGAGACTCCAAGGAGGTGCATAACTAGCTGTTAGTGGTCAAAGATGGTGATTTTATACTAAATAACAGTTAAACTAGGAGCTGCAGTTAGTTATCTGAGCAATAAAGGGGACAATGCACTCTAAATCATGGAACTAACTGTGTAGTCTCCTAAATATGTGCATGAGGGAGCATTGGAAATCCATTGATGTAAACAAGGTGCTATGAGTGGATATGATGGCTAATGATGGCCAAAAACAAGCTCCAGTGGGTCCAAAGTAGGGACTAGGTGCTGGGAGACTCAACTGCCAATGCATGGATGCATGGATGCATGCAATACCAGAATAAGATGGTAAGAATATTCCAACAATCATAGCACTTCTTGCGATGTTTGTATAGGTTTTTTCGTTCAACTGATTGTTGATTGTGATATGATTGAAGTTCTTTGATAACAGAATCTACAAATAAAATAAAAAGAAAACATTGATGAGATTTCATAATTGATATTTATTTAAGAAAACAAATTTGTTAGAGATGTACCTCTCTTTGTCCCTTCTGATTTATCTCTTCTTTGTTTAAGAGAATCACATATATTGCAAACCCTAATCCTTGACCTCTTAGGAATATGGACGTTGTTGAACTATGTTTTCCATAGTCTTGTAAAATATGCATATCTAATTAAATTGTTATTTCCTACGACATATTGAACAAATGCCTTGTACAAGTTGTAGATTTCTCACCTTGAGAAATTATCTGGAATGTGTATGGTTTCTCTATCTGACATACGCTATCCATGCTTAGAAAACAATTCATGCATCCATGACATTGCAATGATTTTTATTGGCCCACTAGCTCATGCATGATATTCTTTAGAATAAAATGTAGGATCATTTTCTATCCTTGTCTGGATTCTTGATAGTCAAAGATTACCAAAGTGAGTGGATTATTTTGAATGCCCTTTTGCAAATTAAAATACTTCCAATGCGATAATCATAACTTGCCTTTGTAGAAATCATGCACCCCTACCAAATATGAATTTTGCATATTTTTGTTCATTGACGGATATGCTCACCTTTTATCTAAGGCATAATTGTAGTGTATTTGTTTCAAACAATATTTTTTGGAAACACTCACTTGAAATCAAATAAGTAATAAAATTGGGACTTGCAAGCAAATCTTTCTTAGAGCTTGTATAACTAGAATGCTTTGGATTGATCTAGTCCTACACTTAATCTTGCTCATTGGTATAATTTTTGTTTGTGTTTCATGTACCATTAAATCATCCTCATTAGAATGAATATCCTCATCACTATGAGGAATATCATCCCTCTCATTGAGATTCTCATCACCAATTTTAGTAGGAGAATTATTATCCTCATCAGTATCAAGTTTATCACTTGGGTTTAAATCAACATCATCAGCGGGTTCATCATCACCAAAATCATCATCTATCCCATTAAAATCCTCGCTTGGAGGAAAATCATCATCGGTAGCATCAAAATCCTTTCTTGTAGAAAAATCATCTTCACCATTATTGGTGCCTTCATTCTCACCAAAATCATTGTAATGCCCGCCTCAACATTTATGTTTGATTTTGATTATTTTAGACTTATGATTGATTAGATTATTTGAGACCTATGATTGATCAGACTACTTTTGAGACCTACGACTGATTTGACTATTTGAGGGCACTAGTTTGAAGTGACCCGGAGTTATAAAAACTTGGACCATGAATGATTGCTTTAGATTTTATATACGAAATGAAAATGGTTAGATAAATGATGATTTATGGAAATACTCGATTGACTGAGAAAATGAAAAATGATGAATGTTGAAATTAATTGAAATGAAAAGTGATGATTTATTTATACTCGACTGACTGAGAAAATGAAAAATGATGAATGTTGAAATTACTTGAAATGAAAAATGATGATTTGTCTATACTCGACTAACAGAGAAAATGAAAAGGATGATACAAATGTTTTATAGTGCAGCGCTACTAATATCCGTTTGAGTGTGTGCAATGGCAGGTAAGACGATTTACCGATTGACCCACAATGGAATTATCGGGGTCGTAAGAACGGAAATAACACTTAGGGGTACGACGACTGACTGTCGACCCTGAATTAGTAATCCACGCATGGGTGAAGCCGTTTCAGCTCACCCAGGGAAGAGTATGTCGTACGGGAAAAACCATAATGATTTGGTCGCGTACGATGAGTTGAGGGGCGCGCAATAAGAAGAGCCTTATCCCTCAACATCCCTTAGTCTAAAATGAGCGTAGTTGAGAGATCACGGTAACGACTCTCGATCGCTACGCAGTGCTCTCCATAAGAAGAAAGAAAGATACTGTCGGAAGGACCCGCCAAAGAGGTACCTAGACAAGGAAAAGTGGGACAATAAAATTATTCATGCACGCATAATTAAAAAAAATAAAATATGTGTGGAGATTCTAGAAAATTTAATAATAAAAGAATTAATATTTTATTGTTATTATCATGATGGTTATATTATTATTTATGAGAACGAAGGTTGAAAAGTCAATGATCATTTCTTTTATCTTTTAGTTGAAATATATTTCTTGTTGTTTTAAAAGAAAAAGAAAGAAAATAAATAAAATAGAAAATGTTTTGGATAAAATATTTTTTTTTTATTATTTTGAAAGAAAAATAAAATAAAAAAAATAAATTAGAAAACATTTTTGAATAAAATACTTTTATAAAAAAAGAAAGAAAAGGAATCTAGAATGAACATGTGGTTAAATACAACAACTATATTTGAGAAGATAAACACAACTGAGACTCTCTTAAAGACAACTACACCTACCTTGCACTGATTTAGGGAACTAGGTGTATACTTGAGTTAGAAACAGACACTTGTAACTTGAGAGTAAAATTAATAAAATATTAAAATTAAATAATATATGTGCATGTGAGGATACATGGCACCTGGATTTTTGTTATAAAAGGAGGGAGGAGAAAGAGAAAAGAAGCTCTTGCTCCCTAATGCTGGATGGTCATCATAATCTCGGATTATGTTATGATCCTTGGAGTTGGGAATAGCCGGAACGGGGATTGGGAGATCCTTTCGGGAGGCTAGCTAAGTGTGTTCTTACGACCCCATTAGCTCAGGGGTTCGAGGTGAAGAAGATTAACCTCGATACGGTAAGGTGGTCAACCGAGGGGTTGTCGGTACCTTCGTCAAGTGGATTGACTGGAGCTCGGATTCAGCTGCAACTACAACGGACATTTGACCCCGAATTTGACGATCTAAACCAGGTTCATTGTTTTTCAGTTAATTTCTTTCGGTATTTGAGAATGATATTTGAATTTCGTTTGTTTAAAATAGAAAACAACGATATTGGATTTAGTTCTTTAACGTTTTAATTCTGACTCTCTTATCTATATACTCAAGATCCATGTGAAAGCGCAGAGATTTCTTTAGCTCTGTTCTTATTACACTTATACCTTGAATTATTATGAATGTGTCGAGCCTTAAATCTGATTTCGTAGGATTGTTTTAACTCTGTTTTCAGTGTATATTTCTTTTGAAAATTAAAAGGCTTCTAAAAACCTCTGGGTTGCAAATAAACCTGCAGATCGATTTTCTTTTTACCCTTTTTAAGATCTCAGTTTTATGTAAACTCTGGCGTCTCCTAACTAAAGAACCGATCCTCTGCTCATTTAATTCTATATCCATTGAAGAGATCCGATCGCCAGTTCGTGTTTCTGTTATTTGATTTGGATTTTGATCTTTATAGAACTTTTATCTCAGTGATCGCCTTAGGGGTAAAACCCTCCTATTGATTTGTCTCATGAATATTTTCGAAATACATTGAGCTGTAGATCTCATTCATTCTGGCATTTAATTTCGAATTGTGAAGACACAGCATTAGAGATTTAGATCTCATTCATCCTGGCGTCGAATTCAAATCATGAAAACACAGCATTTGAGCTGTAGATCTCATCCATTCTGGCGTTGATTTCAAATCATGAAAACACAGCATTTGAGCTGTAGATCTCATCCATTCTGGCGTTGATTTCAAATCATGAAAACATAGCAGTAGAGCTGTAGATCTCATTCATTCTGACGTAAATTGTGAATCGTGAAAACAAAGCGTTCGAGCGCCCAACCACATTCACCCTGATATAAATTTTCAATTCATTAAAAGCACAATCATTGAGCTTGCCATCGTATTCATTCTGGAAGTCTGATTTTATTACATTGTAGAGTAGAAAAAGAGTTCGGCATACAGTATTCATTCTGGCACTTATACAATTTCGCTAAACCACTAAAATCCACCATGATTCCTGATCACTCTGTTTATTACTCCTATTCTGTTCTTTAATTAAAAAAAATTAAAAATCTCTATTTCAATAAAACAATAAGCCAATCTTTCTTTTCCTCTAAAGCTTTATCCGATCCTTGTATTATTATAATCTCTGTACCATCTATTGACGCAATGGATCTTTAAAATCCTAGGGCTATTCGATTATCTCTGTGTTCATAAATTCAACATACGAACAATCCTCTATATTTCTCAGTTTGTGATTTTAAAAACTCGGAGTACACACTTATGCGCTAAATTTAATCCTCTACTAAACCGCTCAGACTTTGCTCATTAATGGAGTCTTGGTAATCCTCTACTAGTGTGGTAATATGTGTGAGATTGCTCATAAAGCAATGTAATGTAATACGTTTGTTAGGGTTATAAATTGTGATAGTTGGATCCTATGTTCATGTATTATGAATTTGTTAGAAAGTAATCATTAGTATTATATTCAAAATCATACCAATGGAAATATGATGACCTTAAATATTAGGAGCTCAGGTTGATAAAATGATAACGTATTATGTACTTGTATAAGTTCTTGACCTTAACCAGGAAGATATTTCAATAGTTATTTCAACTTAGTTTGATTATTTATATATGAAGGTCATGGTGTATGAAGGTAGAGATATTACATCTTGTGATTACTTTTAATGCTTGTTTTTGAGGTAAACCATGCATCGCGTAAGTGAAGAAATCATGCTCTTGATAATAGAGGAGAATATGATTTCATGTGTCTCATGTTGTACTGAAGCATGTATAGAATTGAGATGAAAATGTTAGTAGACATGACTTGGGTTACAAATACTTACTTGAAATCTTCGCTTGGAGAGAAATCATCATTAGTGCCATCAAAATCCTCACTTGAAGTAAAATCATAATCAGTGCCATCAAAATCCTCGCTTGGAGGAAATTCATCTTCACTATTATTGGTACCGTCATCCTCATCAAAATCGTCATCTGTCTCATTAAAATCCTCGCTTGGAAGAATATCATCATCTTTTCCATCAAAATCCTATCTTGGAGAAAAATCATCATCGCTACCATCATAATCCTCACTTGGAGAAAAATCATCATCACCATTATTGGTGCCTTCATCCTCACCAAAATCATCATTTGTCCCATTAAAATCCTCGCTTGGAGGAAAATCATCATTGGTGCCATCAAAATACTCACTTGGAGGAAAAACATCTTCATCATTATTGGTTCCTTTATCCTCAGGAAAATCATCATTTGTCCCATTAAAATCCTTGCTTGGAGGAAAATCATCATCGGTGCCATCAAAATCCTTGCTTGAAGGAGAAACATTATCAGTCCCATTAAAATCCACGCTTGGAGGAAAATAATCGTCGGTGCCATAAAAATCCTTGCTTGGGGGAGAAACATTATCAGTCCCATTAAAATCCTCTCTTGGAGGAAAATCAACATCGGTGCCATTAAAATCCCTGCTTGGTGGAAAATCATCTACACCATCATTGGTGCCTTCATCCTCACCAAAATCATCATTGGTTCCATCAAAATCCTCTCTTGGAGGAAAATAATGTTTGGTGCCTTGTAAATCATCGCTTGGAGGAAAATCCTGGCTTGGAGAAAAATCATTGTTGGATCCTTCAAAATCTTGGATTGGAGGAAAATCATCGTTTGTGCCTTGAAAATCTTCTCTTGGAGGAAAATTTTGGCTTGGAGGAAAATCATTGTTGGAGCCTTGAAAATCATCGCTTAGAGGAAGATCATCGTTGGTGCCTTTAAAATCATTGCTTGGAGGAAAATCATCATTGGTGCCTTGAAAATCATCACTTGGAGGAAAATTGTCATCATCTTGCTCAGTGTCTTTAAAATCCCCACATGGAGGAAGGTCTTTATCATCATCATCATTATTTCCTTTAAAATCCTCACTCGGAGGAAATTCATCACTGGTGCCTTTGAAATCCTCACTCAAAAGAAAATTTCCACCATCTTCATGTACATCTTTAGAAATTGAGATTAATTCAGATGAGTCCATGACTTCTCACTAAAAATTAGAATGATAACTCAATCTTAGCAGAAGAGAGAATGAAATTTTCCCACACTCCTCACCAAAAAGTACAATAGTGCAACTGTCAACTCCCAACAATCTTATAGCTAAAAGAACAAAATTTTCCCTCCCAAACGTTCCCTCCAGAGTTTTCCTTCAAAATTTTCCCTCCAAAATTTCCTGCAAAAATAAATCGCACATTTCTAACGCAATCATAACACTAGTAAAAACAATTTAATCTATCATATACAAATTGTAATAATATTACTTAAATGACATGTAAATATTGCTATACAAACTTTGTAATGATATATTGGTTATTTACATTAATTTTTTAATCTCACAATCATAGCACTAGTAAAATACCATTTAATGCCATCCTCTTTAAATTTAGTAATAATGAATTATCTAATTACACTTTTTTTAATCTCACATTTGTAAAACGAATAATGTTAATATTAATATTAGCCATATACGATTTTGTTTTTCTATTGTTCACATTTGAATTTTGAGCAATTTAATAGTGCTTTGAAGGTTAGTTTTTTTTATAATAAATGTTTCTATTTTGTATTTCATTTGGCAATGGTTTTTCTCCGCTTTTATCAGTTTTTTAATCTCACATTCATAAAGTGGTAAAAATAAGCTTAAATCTATGTTATATAAACACGGTTTTGTTTTCCACACTCACCTTTTTCAACCAACGATCAAAGACATTGGAGCAATCTACAAGGATTTCAAGACCACCAAGGAGTTTCAAATATTGTCAAGGTTAGTTAAATTTTCATTTTTTTGTAATATAAATATTTTATTAAAAAAAATTAATATAAATTTTTAAAGTTTAATGTAATTTGTTTAAAACTATTTCCTTTGTGCTTGGGCAGGCCCTTCGAACAAAATTGGGAAATTTTAGTTAAAAAAAATTAATTTAGTGCCCGAAGTGGGCCCAAGGGGAGCGGAGCTCCTCCCTCGTGTGCCCAAAAGAGAGGCCCTAGGGCACACCCTTTGGGTGCAAGAGGGAGGAGCTCCTCCCCTCGGTCCATTTGGGCGCCCAATGCATATCCTATGGTCTATGCATATCCCAAAGGGCGTGCCCTCAACCCAATTTGTGTCCCATCCCAAAGGGCGTGCCCTCAACCCAAATGATTTTTTTTTTAATTATGTTTTTTTTAACTATATGTTAAAGTTTTTTTAAGTGCAAGTTTTTTTTTTAAACATATACTAAATTTTTTTCTTTCTGACTATAGGGAGAATGGAATCAAGAAATTTATCTATAAACATCTCTAGAACAAGATCGTTGATGAAATCATCGAAAAAAAAATTGAGACATCTAAGAATGTTGCGCGTGACGAAGTAGTATCCAGTGAGGATTTAAAAACAAAAAATGCTAGAGAATCGAAACACGCACCAGATGAAGATAAAATGGATTATTCTTGGTTTCTGAAACAGAAATATCAAGGCAACTCGTATAATATTCACTCATATTGCGCTATATTTGCATATCTTAAAATAGATTATCACTCATTGGGATTGTTGTGAGATATTATTTTTGTGCCAGGTAAAGACATTGTTTATGCACTAATGAAACAAGCTAAAACCTATGTCAAAATCCAATATTGTTTGAAGGTTTCAAACTATAAGGTTGACAAAATTTTCACATAATTTTGTGCAGGAGTTGCGCATGATATTGAGTGCAAGAATGTAAGTTTCTATATTTTTATATGTTTTTGAATTTGTTATAATTTGGATTATATGACAATGTAATATATTTAATACAATAATGTTTTTATTTCGCAGTATTTTGCTATGACACTTTCCCATATTTTGAATGGAATGTATTTTACAAAAGAAAATCTGATGGATGTTATTAATGCTGCTCTTCACAAGGGAGAAGCACCAAATCAGGGAGACACACCAAAAAAGAAACAAGTGGAAAATGTTCATACTAAAGAAGTACAAGAACAGAAAGGAAAAGGCATCCAACAATCAAATGAATTACCTAGGAATGTTACATTTAAAAGGATATATTGCCCATCTGAACATGATCGACGAATTGTTGCTAATGAGGATGTTGCTTTTGATGGTAAGAGTAAGAAACACTCTTCCAAAAGACCTATGGATGAGGGTGTTTCCATTCCTAATAAACAGGTTGTTCTTTTAGATACAATTGCTTCAAGACATAAAAGGAGGAGATAAGATATTCAATCCAATGTCATTGTTGAAAATCATAGTAAAAACTCGGGGGACAGATTGTAAATCATCACTCCAGGGGGTAATCTAGATGATTGTGTTGTCAAGACAACACAAAATGCTATTCGAGATCGATTGCAGAGGGGTAAGTTGGTTCGCAATGGGCATACATTTGATTTAAATGTGAAGCAATGTAGTGCCCCTAGACAGTTGTAGACCTTGAGGGCACCTGTTGAGTGACTCGACTGATTGAAACATTAATAAAATGAACCTTTGATTTTATTTTGAGTGTGTTCATGATTAGGATTGATTGTGAATCAATAAATAATGATATATGTGTATCTGGATAGTTGATGTAAATGAATGATTACATCTTTAACGATTAATTTTGATTATGGAAAATGTACATGTGAATGATGCTTAACGACTAGCTGTATGAGTGATTATGTGATGAGAACGAAGAAAGTAAATATTGACGAGATGCATTTATGATTAGATGAATGAGTAATGTTATGAGTAAAATATAAATGCTTAACGAAGTAGCAGATTGATGAATCAAATTATGATAATTGAGGATAGTACTACTAATATATGTTTGTGAGAAATGTGTGTAGTGACAGGTGAAACGGTTCACCGACGGACACACAAAGGAATTGAAGGGTCATAGAGTACGGATAAATCACACATGGGGAGAGCGACAACGATGTCGACTTCCGACGGAATACCACGCATGAGCAGATAAGCACTGATCCACTTGCTCAAGAGGAAAGCGTGAGGGCGTACGAGGTGGGCCACGAGAGAGTTGCTCACGTACGAGTTGGGGGGCGCGCAATGAGAACGGACTCGCCCCTCAGTGCCATTAGTCCCCGATAGCGTGTAGACGGAGGATAGAAGGTAACGGCTCCTGAAATCCCTACATGAAGTTCCCGCAAGTTAAAATGAAAGGATGGTGATAGAAGGGCCCGACGATGCAGTACCATGCCAATAATAGAAAGAGTGGACTCAAGGACCCGACGATGTGGTACCTTGCTGAGAAATGGAAATGATTGATGACTGGACCCAATGGAGTGGTGCCATGTCGGGGAAAAGAATTAAGGAATGGGGAGGCCCAACGGTGTGACACCGGGATCCTAGTAAAAATGATTGTTAACTTAATGGCCTAAAAACGTATAAATTGCACCTAGAGCATTTACTTAGGAAAATGCATTTTTATTACTTTTAACATTAGAAATTGTTATTTATGCATTTGCGCATAAAAGAATATTTTGGCATTTAAAATGTTAGAAATGGTTATTTATGCATTTGCACATGAAAGAATATTTTGAGTATTTAAAAATATTATTAATATTTATATAGGAGCAAAATGGAATCCTAGGCATGGACACCTAGTCAACTCCACCTACACCACAAATCTAGGAGTTAAGTGAAATATCTTGGGGACAAACATGAACAAACTTAGGAATGTTGGTGCATCTCCTAGAGAAACTGACACATGGATGGGTGAGTATTATTAAATTAGAAATTTAATAAAATATATATTTATGCATGAAGCGACATGTATCGCATGGAATTTTCCTGTAAAAGGAAGGCATTGGGAATGGGTAAAGGACCCAGATCCTGGATGCCTATCGTAATCTTGGATTAGTTTATGACTTGCTGCTATTGAGGGTTTGGATGGAAATTTTGGTGGGGGGCAATCCCAAGCTGAGTTTCTTGATTATTGTGTGTGAGCTCTACGAACCAAAGCTCGGGGGTGGTCATGCGACTGAAAGCATGAGCCTATGGTTGGGTGGCGAAGCTAACGGTTGCTTCGCCTATGGTTCAAACAAGCTTTGCTGGAGGGATCATACGGAAGATGTAGACGGCAGTGGACAAGATGGATCGGTTGGCAGGTTATGGTTTGTCTACATTTGATAAGTTATTTACTTAATTTGTTTTATTTTTCCAGTAATTATGATAGCTAATCTATTTGTATGAAGTTGTTAAAGTTTTAGGTTCAGTTCAGGAGGAGCCAAAATGAGGGGCCCTACATTTGGTATCAGAGTCGGTCGAGCCTTGAGGGCACCGGACTCATAATCTTCTACAGATGCACCTTTCTCCACATCTGCTGCAGAACTTGAATATTCGGTACTCAGATGTTGGATCGGTTTTGATTTCCTTGGAACTACACCTACGGTAGGAGCAATCATCCCCACATATCCGATTTAAAAAAAAAAAAAATTCTAAGGCTGGAAGTGACTCGGATCAGGCGCTACTACAGCTTACTTTCGTCGTACAATCGATCTTCAAACAGGTTTGAACATTTGGGGATCTGTTTTTTTCTTCTCTTTTGCTGGTTTATAGTAAAGATTTTAAATTTATATCTCTGATTAAAATATCAGTAGGGAACGACGCTTGGGAACGGCGCTTGGGTTAATTCAAATTTTAGTTTTTATCGCTATAGAAAACCGTGAAAGTGTAGAACTGATTTAGTCATACTGCATATTAACTTTTAAAGTTTAAAAGCTCTATTTTTTAAGAGTTATTTGTAATCTGGTTTATATACCTATATGAAGAGCCCCTAATGCCTGGATCGGCTTCGGTATTCTCCATGTATAAAACTTTTGTTATATTTTAAATCTCTGTCTTAAGAATTATTTGTAATCTAGTTTACATACCCATATGAAGAGCCGTGATCTCAGAAGTCGCTACAGGAAGCCCCTCCATCTCAATTCCTCCGAAAATCACGGTTTACAAAAGAAATTGAAATAGAAAAGAAACACCGCCTTATAGTTTGCAGAACCTCTATCCCCTCCGACAGACAGTCGACTTTCTATTGTTTATATAGCTGATTTCAATTACAATAGATGCCTAAGAATGATAGATCGAGCCCTTCACATCTGGAACCAATTCTTGAAATTAACTTCAACTTCCAAATCTCAGAGTTTGAAAATTTCCTGAATCTTCAAGATAATAATCTGATAGCTCGATCTTGTTGTAGAGCTCCTTTAAGTGCACCTATAATTCCACGTTCCTGTCTGACAGATGTTTTGATTTTTAAACCTTTGGTATGTATCATTCAAAGTGATTCTTAATCACTAGTGTGCCGTAACTAAAGTGATTTGGTTAGATAATGGGATTCTGGCACTATTACCGGTTGTAGTAAAAAACACTATTATTAGTTCTGCTGGTAATTAGTCTAAAGTTGTTTACCACTACTTCGCATGGCTTTTATTTTTTATAATAGTATAATATTACTTAATAGGACTGAGATTTCCTTTAGACGAAAGTTTATGGCCTTCAATGGTTTTATAAATACCCTAAGGAAGTGTAATATCTTAGTAAATGTATTGTTAAAAAATAATTCTTCATGGAATGAGTATTTAAGGCTTGTCTAGCCCTTTTATACTTAAGTATGCTCATATGGATTCATTTAAATAAATAAATAGTTTATATTAGAAATTGTAGACTAATAAGTTAATTACAGCTTAAATTACTTATCATAAGTATTTGCAAGTAATACTCATGAAAACATCACGTTAGATTATATTAACCAAGTGTTACGGGATAAATTTTGTAGTGGTTCAAAAGATTAGATTGATCACGTTATGCTTGAACATGATCACACTATGTAAGCCACTACCATGATACATTGATTAGTTCAGAATTTTAATAATAGCTTATGTGTATCCAAAGGAGATAGTGTAGGATTAAGTACATGGATTAAAGAGGTCAATTAGATACTATAGACAATGATATGTTTTAAATAATAGCATATTCATTGGTGCTAAGTTTGGAAGCTAAGAGGAAAGATATTATTATCTATATTATTTTGATGGTAAATGAGAATGATGGGTAAGAGCATAAGGAAAAGGTAGCTATTACAAAGGAGTAATAATGCTGTGAAATTAATGAATTGTTAAATTCTGATAGTTATCTATTTAATGGTGGATACCTTTACTTCATTAGTTAAACTTAATGAGGAAGAGGTTAAAACATTTTAATTGTATAATATTATTAGCCTTAAAGGGGATCTAAACCCTTGGACTTGAAATGTTTAATAAGGATAATTGGCCTTTACTTAGATGACTATGTTTTATATAAAGACTAAATCAAATATTTGGAAATTACATCTAGTTGAGTATATATTATATAGGAGAATGTTAAAAAAAATTAAAAAATGTATGTATTTTTTCATTATAACTAGCTACTAAATGTATTTTTTTTGTAAAATTTGAAAGAAACGCAGTTTGTAAATAAATATTATAGTTTATTTATGACCAAGAAGTTTCAAAATCACAAAAAATGGCTTGAATGAAAAATGATGCTACTAGTATACACACTTTTTGAAACGAAGGTAAAAAAAACTACTAAAATTGACCCCCCCAAAAACAAGAACAATGTTGGGTTCTCGTCGAGTTGTATAACTTGTCACCATAGAGATTTCTAGACTAAAAAGACAGAGACAAAATTTAAATGAACCACACCAAAAGGAAATCAAAAAATTGAAGAGAAAGTTTAAAGTTACAGGACAATGGATACTTATCCATAATTCAGGTTTTAATGTGTTTGTCACGCCATATGTTCATAAGCTTCATGGTTCAAAATTATCAATGTTAAGTATCCTGAATGTTTTTCTTTTTGTACATTCTTTCAACTATTTTTTATGGGTTTACATTATTTTTGTTATTTGGTTAAATTCAGGTAAGATTTCCGACATTAGTTGTGTTTAAATTCCTTTTCTTTTATAAATTGTAATCATTTATCATTTTACAAGAGCAGCTAGATAATCTAAGATTTTGTAGCCGCTCTAATATTAGTTCATCTTAATTTATTTTGTTTTTTATTTTGATTTTCAGATAGTGAGGATCATGCACCAATTATGGGATAGATCGACTAATCATGCACCAATTATGCATTATTGAATAATTTTGTTTTGTCAAGCTCGATGAGCCACGTGTTCTTGTTTTTTCTTATAAAGTCTAATTGAAGGATAAACAATATTTTTCTATCCCGAATTATGAACTTGGATCCTCATATAGAGGCATTATTTTAGATAGTAGTTTACGTAGTTTGGTATAAATAGAAATTCAAGCTACCGTAGTCAAAGATATAGAGATTTTTTTTGGACTAGTGGAACTTATAATACAATCAATGACTTTTTAGTTTTTTATGGAAATCAATATAAGTGTGTATATGATAATTTTTTATATATGTTTATAGTTTTTTTCACAGTACTAGTGATTGCGTTGTCTGGATTTGGAAAAGTAAGTCTTGTCTTTGTATAGACTTTCCTCTGAATTATAATACTGCCTGATGATTTGATTTTAATTGGTTATTGGTGGTTATCATTTTTGTCATTCACCATTCCATAGTGGTTAATCTTAGTGCGTTCACATATCTTAAATGATCTATTGATTGTTTTCATCTAAGTTTGATATAATTCCATTCACATAATATTTTATAGTTTACTTTGGCAGTTGGAAAGTGCTTTCATCCCAATTAGGTAAAGTTAATCATATATTCATTAAAAGGTACAAGTTTAAATTAGCATTATAATTGATTCATTTCTATATTAAATAGAATCTGTATTATTTACTTAACTTTGTTCAGTAATATTTCAATATTTTTCTCTATAAAATTTTGTTATTATTCATTGTATATAATCATTCCGTGCATTCATTTTATAGATTGAAATTAATCAATTATTAGACTCATAATTATAATCTTGGCCAAGGTTACATGTGGTTAGCTTAGTGTAGGATTGATTAGGTCTGAATTTTGATTTTGGATGTAAACTTTTGAGTTCTGAAAATTCTAATCAAGTCTTTGTTTGGATTATTAAACTATGATAATTAATGCATTTGAGTCATGTTAGACATCCCGCTTGTTATGCATATCTGAATCATTTTCTTTTAAACATTGTTTGTATATTAATAACTAATAGTTATGTTTATAAGATTTTAGTAACTATTTAATATGTTAGCTTGTTTATCACGACTTTTATAGTTTAGTTCTTTCTTAAATTCTTTGTTATCTGCAGATTGAATCATAGTGATTTGGGATCCCTGTATTAAGTTGTACATTTGTATCATGTTAGGAGTTTATTTCATTTTCTTTTGTAAATATTATTGCGGTTTAATTTGTTAAATCATTGTACATGTTTCAATTCATAGGTTCTTGAGTTAACTTTAGCTTAAATTTCTAGGTTAGGAACATCATTGAATGATAGAGCCATAAAACCCGCGAGGGGACTTGGAGTTTCCTAAATACTCCCATATCAGGTGAAATCCTCCTTGTTGATGTCAGTGCACTTATCCTATAGCAGACTTGAAGTAGTCTGACATTAGCATTAAAAAGCAGTGGTAAAACCAAAAGAGCAGCAAATGATCATATAGCAGACTTGAAGTAGTCTGACATTAGCATTAAAAGCAGTGGTAAAACCAAAAGAGCAGCAAAACATTAGCATGAAGACATGAACAAAATGATGACAAGAGGAGCTAAGTCAAAGGAGAAATCAAAGCAAAGAAGTTTCATTAATAGGGGGAGCCTATGTATAAGACAGGAGGATCCAAGATGTATGAACAATATAGAAACCATAAGATGATCATGCAATATTGTTGTTAGGGGGAGCAAAGCTAAATAAAATCTGATGACAACAGAAGTATTCTTGATGGAAAGTCAGAACCAAGTGGATCAGAAACCAACCCTTTGTCATTAATGTTAAAGGAGGAGAATGAAGACACGGTGAAACCACAGTGAAAAAGAGAGATTGTTAAAGTTTTTTACTGAAGGTTGACATCAATGCCAAAGGGGGATATTGTTGAGAAAAGTTTTCATTGATATCAAGAGACATGTTGAGGTCATTAATGAAAAAGGCTCAATGATGATAACAACATGGAGATAATGGAGACAATGATGATAGAATCATGACATGGAAATAGTGCACACAAAGGATGATGACGTGGCACATGCTAAGGAGGATGAATAATTTGACATTGGAAAAGGTAACCTGAGAACAAAAGATTATGCCTAACACTATGGATTGAACGCCCATCATTGCAATGATGAGATTGTTAGAAACCCAACCAAGACCAACAAGAATGGAGATCAAGGCGTTTAATAAAGACACTCTAATTGAAGTAGAGACATCCCATTGTCAAGAAGTTTGACTATTGATTGATGACCAGTGTGATAGTCAGTTTATGGAAGTCTTGAAGAAGAAGGATTGTTGAAGCCGTAACATTTGGAATGCCATATGTTGAAGAAGACTTGAAGGGTCATAAACCAAGAAGAACCTTGTCAACGAAGAAGTATTGAATAACCTATAAGGTTTTAAGTATCTTTGATGAAGTATCCTTGAAACAATTACTTGAAGAAGCCCATTGAATCCTTTGAAGAAGATCTGATGAAACACGTTGAGGAAGGTTTAAAGAGCAAGTTTATCAATTCATAAAAGTCGACGTTGACCTTGAAGAGATCAATGAAGTCATCTCAGCCACAATACAAATAGGTCAACTCATCAAATATTGGAAAACAAGATACAGGTTGAATCAATGTCAGGTCGTCCTCATAAAAATTGGTGCCATATTATTTATAAGCTACTAGATTTGGAATTCGACCCAGAAATTGGTTAGGACAAATTGGTGTATAAATAAATGAAGAATCAGTGTTATTTCGTGTGGTGAACTCATGGAGATGAGTGGAATTCATGCAAATCTATGGAAGAGGGAATATGAGCCATGAAAAATCAATTCATGGACTTGAAAAGAATGTGCTCCGAGTTAGACTTAAATATGTCTGGTTTAGGTTGTATGCAGGAATGAAGAATTGCAATAATACTCAATAGTGGAAAATGTTCTAGGCTTAATTGTTGACTAAAAAAATTATATTTATGAATGAAGTTCAATGCAAGAACGAGGAGTAGGGGTGGTGAGTTATAAAGTTGATCTAAGCACGCAGTATAGGAAAAGATCAACAACTTGTTGATCTGAAAAATGAGCAAAGGAATGGTAAAAAGTGAAACACATTGAATGGAATTGTAGTGAACTCATGGAATATTATGAGAACAAAGGTGCAATAAAAAATCATCGTTAAGATCTCTTGTGCGAGGAAGCAGGGTTAGTAGACCAAGAAGTAAGGGTGAATAATTTGGGAAAAGATCAGATAAAGAGTTTGTTAAAGAATTAAAATGTGCTATTGAAATATTGAAGTATTGTTGTGGGGAATTCACCTTAAGATAGTCAACAAGACAATTTCAGAACTGATTGTGGCAAACAAGATAGTGACCATATATAGAAGACAGAACCTAATCAATGTGGTGGTTGTAGACTCCATCCTATTGCATAAGAGGAAGTGAGTTAGGGGGTTGTAGCCTCCTTCCAGTAGTAGCTAGAAGCTTCCTTTCAGTTGGATATGACTAAGACAAGGAGGTTGTAGCCTCCTTCCAATTGGAGTTGGAGAATCAGGGTGTTGGAGCATCCCTTCAGTTGGAGCTGAAGAAACAAGGAGGTTGGAGCTTCCCTCTAGTTGTGGCTAGTGAATATAGGAGATTGAAGTCTCCTCAATCTAATGTAATCCTTCATATGGTTTTTATCAATATGTTATATTGATTTTTCCATAAGTATCTCGTGTACTCTCTTGTTGTTATTGTTTTGATGCATATGATTGTACTAGTTGTTTGATGAAGTAAGCTTGTTGATGAAAGTGACTAAAGTTAAAGAAGTGAAATACTAAATTTGGAAGAGATATTGATTCACACCCCCCTCTTAGTATCTCAGTGTGTTCAACAAGAGTGATACCGAAGAGGAGCAAACACTATAATTGATTCTAACTAAAGCAATTGAGAATGTACATAGATGCTAGAAAAAAAGAATTAGACAATTATTATTTCTACAAGTGCGTGAAAAACTTAAAAATGTTAAATATGGTAATAATCCAATGCTTAGAGGTTCTACAATGGATTATACTAGAAGTTAGGGACTGGTATTTTGTTTGAAGTATGGAGTGAGGTATGACAATATGGATAAGCACAAAAATTCAATACAAGCTTTATCATTTTTGTGAGATAGAAAATGCACATGAAGGAATATATGTGTGCAAAATATTTTAAAGGCGGGAACAAGTGATATGACTCACAAATGTTGAAAAATATGAGGGACAAATTATAACTAACATAAATCACGTAAATGGTATTAGGATTCTTCAAATTCCAATGGAATGGAAGGGGATTCTTTTGTTGTTTCACATAATTTTTCCCTAAGATATATTGAACATAACACATATAGACAAATACATTTTGATATGATGAATGTAAATTCACACAATTTTAACACCATGAAATCAAGTAATGGATTCCATAGTGATATTCTATTAGGAAAAAATTAAAACAATACTTGTACTATGAATTGCCATGAAGAGTGCATGGGATTTTTGTTGGTGATAAGATTTATTACAAATGGCATATGCTATTTTTATTGGAAAATTTACAAAGGTTTGATCCCAATAACCATAATTGAGGATATTTGGTTATCTTGTTTCAATGGATTTTGGCGTTGGATGTTAAGGTTATGTCCGACCATTCACATGTCGCTAGCAACAACAACAAAAATGTCTACACATACTACTAGGTTAATGAAGAGGAGAAGACTAATGAGCATAATGTCATCACTAAATGTAGCAATATCCAAAACATCATTTTTGAAGGCATGCAAGGTTAATGCCAGTTTAGATCTATTATTTTTAGAATTGATATTGAATATTGATATTAAGTTCCCATTTTCTTGATCTAGAACTATAAAATTTGATGGTTGGAAGAATCATTCTTATTTTTCTACTTGATAGAGGGTTAATTACATTACATATTTTACATACATCTAGAAGAAATCCACCCACAAACATGCAAATCAAATGGACTTTCTTTGTTATATATTATTTTTTCCTTGGAAAAAAAAACTTCTTATTCATAATAACTAAAAGAGGCCACATTCCACAAAGGCTAAAACAACATTTCATGAGATTTGAGAAGTCTATCCTCTTTGTATCTAATAAAAAAGCATTAACATTACATATTATAGCACATTTAATTACAATCCCATTGAAAAATAGTCTCCAATCCTAGGTTTTCTCCCTTTGTTCTTTTTAACCTCATGACACACCCAAAAACAAGGGCCCACAATGGCAAAGGATAAATTAGAAATCATATAGTTAAGACTCGAAGGAGAAATGAAATGTCTAAGATTTGAAAGGAGAGACAATTCCTTATTGAAAACAAAGTTGTTGGATTCATGTATTCTCGTTATTCCTCTGGATGGGGCTCTAATAGCAACTAGCACTCTCCTAGAATTCTTGTAGTCTTCTCTATCCACTATATAAAGCATTGTTTCCTCAACTTGCATTTTGGGGAAACCATTCATAGCCTTCTCTATGTATTCTATTGATTGCATACGCTCAATTCCTATTTATCATTTGACATGTGTAGCTCAAATGATTTCCATCATTTCTCTAAGTCATTATTCTACTGATTTTCTACACTCGGTGCATCTTCATCATTCAACACGTAACTCGCAAATGTCCTTCTTGTTGACAAATTCAACACTGCAATCTTGTATTTTTATAATTCAATTCATGTGTCCTTTTAGAGCCTTTTCTTTAATGTATAAGCTTATTCGGTAAGCCCTTACTAAGTTCAATATACCAATAGATAAAAGTGTATGTAAAAATACTAAGCTTAGTTCGATTTGCATATATTTTTAAACATCGTCCCAAAGTATGCTTAGTGTCTTCAAACACTAATAACTCCCACAAATGGATTAGTAGATTAGGGAGACATAACCATACAAGCATTTGGTTACATATCTATTGGATTTATTGGATGGGTTAAATTCCAGGAACTAGGGGTGTTATGATATTATTTGATCATCATTGATCATTGATTCCTTGTTGGTTAATATATCATTCATTGCCTATCTTTATTTCACATAAAACATTGTCAAAATGTCTTTTGACTTGGTGCCTATGTGTGTCCTTTAAGAAACATGTGAGTACCCACTAGTAACCTTTAATAAAGGTGTTGGTGTATTCCAAAAGTACAAAAACTAATAAGTGTGCATTAATTGCGTTCTCTGGAGCATGTTTTATGGGTTTTGTCAACATATACAACCCTAATTCCCATAGGCAATGAACTTATACAACGTTTGATAGTATAAATTGGGTTCAAATGTTTGAGAAGGGGAACTGACTATTCTAGTGCACTTATGCTAGAGAAATATAATAGGCCATGAAAAAAAAATTATGTTATGAACCTTGGAGTGTCCTCTTCAAAAGGATATTTTTAGATTTTTAGCATTTAACTAGAAATTAGGGAAAACGTAGTGTACGAATAAGCATGTTTGAAATAAGCAATTTTTTTCAGATTGAGTCCAATTTGAAAAATTGAATTAATTAGATTATTCATCTATTAAACACAAACATATAGTTATACATTAATAGAGTTTGTTTAGGTTGGTGTAGCATTTTTTTTTCATAAACAAAAGTTTAATAACGAATACATTGGTGTATGCCCACGAGGCATAGAATAGACGATGAATGAGTGTATTGGGCACTCCTTGTGTTAGGCCACTTGTTTGAAACTTTATGGGTACTAGCTTACAAAAAAAAAGCATTGATGTAAGAAAACATGGCTAATCAATCCCTTAATTTTTAAGGAACAAACATTCAAACAAATGCTAAATTGACATATTAAATGTCAATAAACAAATCTGAAAAATAACCAATAGAAAGATAACAAAATGATTCAAAAATTGTGTTTTTACTATAAAGTGAAATTGTAAACACAACAATAACTTTTGTTTGTCGAAAGTTGAAAATATTCTGAAAAATAACATCTATCTCCTTAGAAAAACAAGCAAAATGGACACCCAGATTCACTTAGAAAAACAAGCAAAATGGACACCCATATTCACATTTTCACCCTAATATGTTGGACTATGTAATTCCCTAAATTCTTAAATAAAACATATTAAAATCAAAATCAAATTGAATAAAACAAATAAAGATCAAAACCAACTCCAAGGATTGACTCAGTTGGTCTTGAGATATACAATGTCTCCCCCCATTGTATTGGAGGTCATAGGTTTTACTCTCTTCATCCCTTTGGGTTTAAGCTTCATAACAAGGACAAATTTTACCCTCTTTACCGAGAGGGAATCATGAGCAAGTGCTCAGAGGGTTACCATTGAGACCACTTTTAATTTATTAGATCATTAAAAATGCAAGAAATCACTTAAGTTTTTTTAGAATTTTATTTTTTGTACTAAAAAAACTTTAAAAGAAGCATTCATAAATCATCATAGTTGTGATGAGTTAAGACATTAAGAAGGTCAATATTTTAACAAATATTTTGAAATAGTGAAGACATTTTATATTTTTGTAATAATCGGTTTTTAAATTCATTTTTTATTTTATTTTTTAGTAGATATTTTTACCGATATTTTAACAATTATTTTGTATCTAATTTTTTATGTTAGTATTTTTAAATTAAAATATTTAAAATTCAGTTTTAATATATTTAAAAAATAATAATTTTAGGCTTTTATTTAAGTGAGTAAAAATTGATTTTATTTATTTTGTAATTAGGTTTCTTGTTTTTTTTTATAAATATTTTCCTTTATTAGTAGACCACATTTAATTTATTAGATCATTAAAAATGCAAGAAATCACTTAGGTTTTTTTAGAATTTTATTTTTTGTACTAAAAAAACTTTAAAAGAAGTATTCATAAATCATCATAGTTGTGATGAGTTAAGACATTAAGAAAGTCAATATTATAACAAATATTTTGAAATAGTGAAGACATTTTATATTTTTGTAATAATCGGTTTTTAAATTTTTATTTTTTTATAGATTTTTTTACCGATATTTTAACAATTATTTTGTATATAATTTTTTATGTTAGTATTTTTAAATTAAAATATTTAAAATTCATTTTTAATATATTTAAAAAATAATAATTTTAGGGTTTTATTTAAGTGAGTAAAAATTGATTTTATTTATTTTGTAATTACGTTTCTTGTTTTTTTTTTATAAATATTTTCCTTTAATTTTACATTTGTTAGTAGAAGGGTTTTTTTCTTCTCAACTTTTTTCCATGTTCTATAATTATTTTTCTTAAATGGTTTTTCATTTCTTCTCCTTTTTATTATTTTGTTTATGACAATATTGACTTTAGGTAATGCTTTAAAAAATGTTGCAATTTTATGTTTGGAAAAAATGGGTTGTTATTGGTAGTAGCTCCTTTTAATTCGAATGTTGATTTTAAGATCTAGGTTATAACAATACCAATTGTTAAGACTATGGTTTAAAACAAGTTGTAATTTTAACCTTGAAAAAATTGAGGGTGCTACTAGTAACATCACTTTTCAATTCAGGTGTTGATTTTAAGGTTTTGGTTGTAATGATGTCATTGTCAAGGACATGGTTTTAAAGAAGTTGTAATTTTAACCCCAAAATGAAGGGGATACTACTTATAACACCATTTTTCAATTTGGGGGTTGATTTTAAGGTTTTTGTTACAACATTACTAATTTCCAAGGCCACAATTTCAAAAACAAATGTAATTTTAACCATGAAAAGTGTAGAGGGGTGCTATTGTAGCTTCAGTTTTCGATGTAAGGGTTAATTTTGACATTTTTGTTCACAACACTATGACATTTTAAATTATGGTTCTAAAATGTTTTTATTTTAACCCCAAAAAAACTTGTGATTATAGGAGCGCCACTTTTCAATTTGATGGTTGATTTTAATGTTTTTGATGCAAAAAATGGGGTTTTAGGGATAGAGTTCTAATTCTGAGGTCACAATTCTCGCCAAGTCAATAACTATATTCTCTACATAATATTGGTATCTTGAGAATAATGTGCTCTTCTAATCAAATCTTGCACCCCATCCCATGATAACTTACCATAAACATTTTGTACATCATTCTATCCATATCTTCATCTAGTCGAGACTATGTGCAATGTATGTGTAGTGCATCCCCCTCTCGACCACATGTATGAATAAAGAACGATTGAATAATTTGGTACCAATAAAGCTTAAAAAATTATGGATGAATAAAAAATTAAATAAGCACAATATTGATAAAAAAATAATTTAAACTATTATATCTCTTTATTGGTTGATCGCCTTTCACTTTCCTCATTCTATCGTTACCCTCCCTTCCCCCAAATATATATATATATAGAATTGACATCAAATGTGAGGCACATTGATAGCCACTACTAGTTCAAGAAGATATTAATATAGACAAAAGATTAGTATACCATATAGCCATCAACCATAGATCCCCTGGGACGTGATCTTTTTATATCAAAAGATTTCAATACCTTTAAGTGCATCTCCATCCATACTAACCTTTTCTGTACATGTCCACATAATTCAATCTTCTCACCTTGTTGTATGAGATAATGTTCTTGTGCATTAGAAATCAGAGATACTTTTGTAATTCACCAATTAGCCAAGGAATTTGTCTTTTTCAATACCTTATATCTTCCTTATGAATTTGTTTAGATGACAATCACCTACACAACATGCAAAGAAATTACAAGATTCTTAACAATAATAAGTATATATACAATGCAAGTAAATCACATGTATGTTATTTCTACAGAGAACCTTTCAATTATAATTTGACTTAACTCATGTACGTGTTGAGATCATATTTAACTTGTTTTATGTTTATCAAAGTTGTTTAAAAGAGAGAGAGGTGAAATATACTAAAACACATAATGCATATTTTTTTCAAAATTCAAAAAAATACCCAATTTCTAAAAAAAAAGAATAACAAGATTAGAATTTACCATAATAACTTAATAAATTATTCCAAATGTGAGTTTTTAAACCACCAAATTCACCATTCTTTTTCAAGATATTCTTAATGTTTGAAGAAAAACCAATGGGAAATTTAATTTTCTAAATAACATTTTATAACATTCCTTTTATGCTCTGTAGATAACCATGGAATATTGTCTGGTTGTCCATCACTAGAATAATGAATCAAATTTTCCATTACATGATTTGCTTCTTGAATATCACCCAAACTTTGGCAATTTGATCTTTGTTACTCCTTTCATTTAAGATTCTCTATAATGTTTCTATAACCTTCTTCTTGTTATGCATTGTATCAAACAAATAAGTTACATGTAGGTATTCATAATACATAAACCTAATGAATTGCATGGGTTATCTTTTCATTTCTAATCAAAGTTCATTTATGTGTTGAAAACCTTATGAAACATAAAGTAAAACAATTAAATATTAGATACCATAAATAGAATTAAATGTAAATACATGTTTTATAATATTACATGTGATATAAAAAACAATTGCTTACCATGATGATTCTTATTATATTTTATTTCATAGTTGATGTGTCATTCTTCACAATGTTTTTGTATTCTCTTCCTTCTCATAAAAAGATATTTATCGATGGTTTTGTTATCACATATATAGTAGTCGGGCTACCATACATTATTTTTCTGATGCCAGTACACTATTCAGCCAGTTCCCTTACATTGAGATGCTGAGATGAGCATCTATATTGGATCACTATCAGATTTTGGACATCAGTTGTATTTCCCATGCCATGACTGAGTCTCAGGACACTCAGAGAGATGACCGATGTAGCCATTATACCATTTGTACAGAGCAGTCAGTAGTTCCCAGAGTTGCAGCGGCAGTTTCAGAGTTCAGATGATGAGCATTCAGGTATATGACTCAGCAGGTATATCATTGTGTTATGGTTATATTGCTTTTATACTTATTCTTATAGCATCTCTTAACACTTAGTGTCATGATCTGGCGATCATATAGATATGATGACCTGGTTGATCTTATTATATATACTATATTGTCCCTACTTAGATTTAGAAGTTCACTATTCATACTCATTGGTTTTACCCTCCTTAGGGAGAATAGAGTTGATCATTCCACCATACCTTGGCTTGCTAGTGTTGGCTCCATTATTCATTGTCTTCATCCATCCATTGCCTACCTTTTAGTTTATCACCCTGACTTACTACTTGACTAGTGGCATGGAGAACTTTTCCCCACTATAGCCTCTGTATTGGATGAGCTTCCCTGTTTACTGTGTCTCGGCTCTGAGTTGGTGACAAAAATTACCTTTGGTGAGTTGGATTGTAGGCCTAAATCATTCTGGTCGGTTGTCCTGATGTTTGGCATTGGCTCGAACTCCCCCTAGTCACTTGAGATGTTGTTGGCTAAAACTGAAAGCTCATGTACTATTTATGGAAACTGATAAATTCACCCATGGAAACTAAAAAGGGCAAGAGCAATGAACTGCTGAAAAATACTCCTCGAAGAGTATAAGAAAGGTCCAAAAAGCAATGATTCTTAAATGCTATATCTAAATAATTGCTGACCTTATACATGTATAAAAAACATGCCCTAGATGCAAGCTGCAACTAGTTGTGCTTATCAGCACACCTGAGATCCGAAGGGTTATGTAGGCCAAAAAGGACATGAAATGAAATTGAATGATCCTAATGAAACTGGATCAACTTGATGTAGACATGATGCCTAAGTTGAATAAGCACTCTCTAAACAACTTATCCATTTGTGAGACACCGCCATTCCCTGTGTTGTTGCTCATTCAGTATATACTATGGTGTGTATTCCCTGTCCCTTTGCCAAAGTGTCACAAAGTTAAGTCAATCAAGTCATCCCTTAGCCTAGCCAGTTATTTTAGCCTTCACCCTTCACTAGCAAATTGATCACAGCTATGAAGTGAGTATGATCTTGAAAGTCTAGTCTGAGTAATAATAATGATTAATGACATTATATATTTGGATTTAGATCGCCAGTAATGATTACTTTGTGTTATAATTGTTATTTTAATAAGTTGTAGAGCATGCATTAACCTTTGACACTTTGCAGCAACTTCCGATGATGGTCTGAGTTATATTTGGTCATGTTGACTTGGTCAAACCTAGTTTGACCAAGGTCAACCATAGGACATGAGATGGTTGGGCCTTGTGATGATATGGATATATGATATATGGTCTATGTACATGTACATGATGATTCTATGCAGCAACTACAGGGTTATGATGATGATTCATGGTTTACAACAGTATTTGATCATTTACAGATTATTATTATTTGACCTATTCCGGTATATTGGATATATATATTGATCATGCAGAGACTCATATGGTGTATGAGTACACATATTGGATGGGTTTGGACCTTCTGAGTCCAATGAGATAGTTTGTTTTCAATTCCGGGCACTTACAGTGATGATTGAGCCTCAATAGGCTATCCCAGTGCAGTTTTGGTCTGTCGGAGACCCTGTCAGAGCAGATGTGATTTTTATCCGGTTGACCTAGGGCGTTGTGCTTGGAGGGGATGGTCCAGCCACTTGTTTTTACCATATTACCCCCCTCCTGAACACATTGGTGCCCTCACCTTGATAGCGCAGGCACTCCAGGAACTAGTTTGGGGCAGTTTCACGCTTCCCGAGGCATTTCAGGATTGGTAGAAATGGCTATTGAGGAATTTGATTTGGGATACTGAGGAAATGTGTTGGCATGGGATGATAATTGATGATGGATTGATGTCTTCCACACCTCCTCCAGTAGTTTCAGCTTCATTGGGGTCCGCATCCATCACTTATGGCACTTTCTGATGATTTCTGAGGTCTTTTGAGGCCTACGATTTGACCATGGAGGCACGATTTGGTATATTGATGACTATTTTATTATTATTGTGCTATGGGGATTGACCAAGGGTGGCTAAAATTACCCCTTGGAACCACCATAAGATTCCTATTATATTTTGACATCATGATTTGGTGGGATTCCCCTCTTCTAGGGCGATTTTGTCCACTTATATTATATTTTATTAGTGATCCCTGTATTTTATTGTTGAGCTCATCTCAACTATTGATTAGACATTTGTATCTTTTAATCTTAGCCACTCATTCAAAAAGTGGTTAGGATTTTGATGCCTCTCCTTCCTATTTAAAGGAGAGAGCTTCTCATTGTAAGGGGTCTTTGGCTCTTGGATTATTGGTATAGAAAAACTTTCTTGTGGTCTCCTTTGCATTTGGTGTTCTTAGATGGTGATTGGAAAGTCTATTGCAACCTAGCATTTGGAATTTGTGGTAAGATCTATCTATTTTGGAAATCATTGTCTTGTCTACAGGAGGACGACTTCAACAAAGGCAATTTTTCAAGGCTTCTTCAAATTGACTTTCTTGGCATTTGCTTGTATCAGGGGGTTATCATTAGTATCATTGTGATCTATGCTATCTTTCTGTTACTTCTCTTGTCGCATTAGTCTTATCTCTTGATTACATCAAATCTGATATTGTTGACGTTTGTTGTGCAGGAGGGAGGGCGCATTGGCTTCTTGGACTAAATCGATTGCATAGAAAACTACCTCAAAGCTTCTCAAATTGATCGGGTTTGCATAGATCATCATCATCAAGGAATCTACAAGGTTACCCAGGTAAGATCCACAAGTTTGTTTCTCTTATCTTGATCCAATCCATTGACATAACTCATAAAATTGATAAAACCCTTATTTCTTCAAACCCTCATTTTTACATTTTTTCAGATCTACTAAGATCTAGTGGCTTCTTGGGTAAGATATTTAAAACCCACCTCTATAGTATCCACGACATCCCGGATCTATAGTTTGGTGAGGATAGGCCTCCATTTGACCCTCTTCCCAAGGCATTTAGCCTCTCCAAGCAAGGGCGCACTTCCTAGTTTGGTGGGTTGACCTAGATCTAGTATGTGGGTAGTTGAGATCCCGCTTATTTCATGATCTACACATCCAATAACCTACCCCCAGATTGTCACTTTTCTGATTTCTACCTTGTGGGCCCTATTCCACATTTTAAGGGATTTAATCCCCATTTTGGACCACTTGGTATCTTTCAACTAAGATCTAGTAAGATCTAGCCATTGGATTGCCTTGAAATTGTAGATCCATACTCTCACTTGCCTAACCTACTTGGATCTAAAGTTTGGGTGCCATTGGATTTGTCTTGATTCATTTATCCCACTCTTTAGCCTCCTTGGGTAAAGTCGCACCACCTTGGAGAAGTGAGTTGGCCCACTTCTAGGACATGGGCACTTGAGATTTTGATGGATTTGGAACAAGCATAATTCAAAACCTAAGTCTAGTAGGTCACTTTGTCAAATATTGCCTTGGGGATAGCATTCCTTGTTTTAAGGGATTGTGGTCCACTTAGGTGAAACCTAGATCTAGACCTATTCATCCATCAAGGCTTTAATTTCCCACTTGTCTCATGCAATAGGAGTTATCAACCACAAGTTAACTGCACTTTGACTCCATTATCCCAATTCCCAAGGCACTGGTCTCTCTCCAAGTCAATTTGAATTTCCTAGATTGTTGGATTAACTTGTGGTTTGACCCTTGTATGGTGAACTAAACCCTTTTGATGTCATCATTGTATCATGATCAAGCTTGTCACTTGTACTAATTAGCCCCAATTCAACCCTTAAGCTACCCTGCATTGGACATGGTTCCCAAGGCAGTGGATTTTGTCACATTGAACTAGTACTTTAACCCTGGATCTTATTTCACAAATCATAAGTCACTCTCACATCAATAATGAAAAGGTAGCTATTACAAAGGAGTAATAATGCTGTGAAATTAATGAATTGTTAAATTCTGATAGTTATCTATTTAATGTTGGATACCTTTACTTCATTAGTTAAACTTAATGAGGAAGAGGTTAAAACATTTTAATTGTATAATATTATTAGCCTTAAAGGGGATCTAAACCCTTGGACTTGAAATGTTAAATAAGGATAATTGGCCTTTACTTAGATGACTATGTTTTATATAGAGACTAAATCAAATATTTGGAAATTATATCTAGTTGAGTATATATTATATAGGAGAATGAAATTCCTACTTAGTTAATTTGTCTCAAACTATTCCATCTAATAAGATTTAAAGAAGAAAACTATGCACAGAGGAACTTGTAAAAGATAATTAAACTTAGTTACATTGATTATGGAGTTATGAAAATAACCTTGAGTTGTTTAAAAAATGTTTTAAGAAAACAAATTGTACACCCATATCCCAAGGGACTATTGGTATAAGGTAATAGTATGAAAAATAATCCCACTATCTTCGAGGTCGAGATACTAAAACATTTTTTTTAGATATCAAATCATCCACATACTTATAATATAAACTCCCTATTATGCTTGCATAAACTTTATAAGGTTAGGTATAGTATTGAACCTAGGAAAATAATAGTAAATCGGTGGCTTACCTCTAGTATGGGATGTTCCCTTAATTTGTATTTTGATTACTGATTTTCTTGTTAGTCTTTAAACTTTTGTTTAGACATGTGTCAGTATGGTATGTCGACGCTTATGCAATAACTTTATTTGACTTTTATTTATGTTATATCATTTTTATTTTCATCTAGCTGATGTATGCGCTTTACATAAATTTAGTTAAGGTAAAAGTGATGGTTCAAGTGAGTAGTATAAATAGAATAACCCTTGCATAGAAGTTTGGACCTAAACGGTGTAGCTAGTGTGCGTGGACACCTGGAGGGACAGCTTGTATACCTTTCAATTCCATGCTAGTTTTATTTAGGATTAGATTGTTAATGCTGCACCCTCACAACGCTCTATAAGTGGCAGTTAGACGTTGATGTATACATTCTTTGCCTGTTTTTGTTTAAACACTTAACCCTTGATTAGAGCTCTAGCTGCTGGTCAAACATGCAGACCCCTCCTGTTTGATAGAAACCGTAGTGGTAGATTGACAACGTGGAGACTGGAAATTACCACGTCCTCTATCTAATAGATTATAGGAATTATTATGCTCAGGCAGTTGGCCTTATCTTTAACGATTAAGGAGACCACATTGTGACAGATGCCCATCACAATATCACACCCCGGTGGTCATGATCTCCCTGTTTAAAATCTATCTTCCTTGGAGCATCCGCTGATGCTTGATGCTCGACACTTTCGATGAGGGAGTCCAGCTGGTATCCTGTAGGGTGTTTAATTCTCTGTTTGTTATTATAAAATGTCATTATTAAGTAGTAGTTTAAAATAAACAGGTTTCAATACTTTTGTCTTAGTCCTAAACCTTGATTGCTACCGTGGAATGCAAATTTTGTTTTCTTATGAAAGTGGTTAATGCATTGTTTATGGTTACTGTCAATAATGGAAGTCGATGAGGCATTGTACCTATGAGTGACTAAGAATGGAAATCCATAATGCAAGGTAGATTTAAATATGTTTATGGTCGATAATAGATAATGCTTTTGAATGTTTGATAGAAATTGTGAGAGTCAAATAATATTGACAAGGCTTTGAAATGATTAAATACGGGGAGTCATATATATATTAATTAATGATGCCTTGCAATTGTTTAACATTTATAGTAATGTTCAATAAAGGCATTAATTATTAATTGTCATTTGAGATAGAGAGTGCATTGTGTTTCTTACCACTGACAATGAAGGATGTGAATGCATTACTTACTTATTGAAATAGCGAAGGTTGATTAGATGTGACCTGAAAAGAATAAGTAATTTTTTATATCCGGAATTTTATTAAGTGTCGAAAGGTGGTCTTGATTTGTGAATTAAAGTGCTCCCGTTCGACATGTAGCTTTTATGGATAAAGAAATCTCTTATGTAAAATGATATAAAAGCTATATGAGAGTATTTAGGAGTTTCATTTGTTATAGGAGAAGTAAGGTTTCAATATATTATTCCCATTGCGATATTAATTAAGAAATGTGAATGTAGTATTCACATTTAATGAGCGAATCTAGAAACTATAAGTAATATCACCGGCATACTTTTCTTATTAATAATGGGTAGAATGATTTAGAACTTGTGGTATATCTTTGACAAAAAAAAAACTAAGGGTATTACATTTGGATATTAGAAAATTTGGTAGTTGCACTTGATTTGTTAATTCGTGATTATAACTTACTCATCTATATTTTAAGGATGATTGTATAATGTTTACCTTCTTGTCTTGGAGGAAATGATAGCCATACGATTTGAAATCTCATTCGGATTTGTTATGTAAAAAAGTTGATTGGATAACTAAGGTGTGGATTTTGAGGCAGTATAACTTGTAGTTAGATTGAATACCATGAATCTTCGCATATGAATAAGAGAGATAGAAAATCTAAGTAGTTATTAAAAGAATTATTAAATTTGCATTACGAAAAATTACGATTGAATTCCTCAGGAGGTATTGGAACCGTGTTGGACGAACAATTAATTAGAGCCACTAGTGGCTATGGCTATGATTGTTGAGAAAGACAGAAGAGAATGACAAGAAGATGAGAATAGAAATTAAGATAAAGCCTAGTGTCGAAAGCACAAGAACAAAAATTAACTTCAGGACGAAGTTCTGTATAAGGAGGGGTGTATGTAGTGCCCCTAGACGGTTGTAGACCTTGAGGGCATCTATTGAGTGACCTGACTGATTGAAACATTAATAAAATGAACCTTTGATTTTATTTTGAGTGTGTTCATGATTAGGATTGATTGTGAATCAATAAATAATGATATATGTGTATCTAGATAGTTGATGTAAATGAATGATTACATGTTGTTTAACGATTAACTTTGATTATGGAAAATGTACATGTGAATGATGCTTATCGACTAGCTGTATGAGTGATTATGTGATGAGAACGAAGAAAGTAAATATTGACGAGATGCATTTCTGATTAGATGAATGAGTAATGTTATGAGTAAAATATAAATGCTTAACGAAGTAGTAGATTGATGAATCAAATTATGATAATTGAGGACAGTACTACTAATATATGTTTGTGATAAATGTGTGTAGCGACAGGTGAAACGGTTCACCAACAGACACACAAAGGAATTGAAGGGTCATAGAGTACGGATAAATCACACACGGGGAGAGTGAAGACAATGTTGACTTTCGATGGAATACCACGCATGAGTAGATAAGCACTGATTCGCTTGCTTAAGAGGAAAACGTGAGGGTGTACGAGGTGGGCCACGCCGGAGTTGGTCACGTACGAGTTGGGGGGCGCACAGTGAGAACGGACTCACTCCTCAGCGCCATTAGTCCCTGATAACGTGTAGACGGAGGATAGAAGGTAACGGCTCCTGAAATCCCTACATGAAGTTCCCGCAAGTCAAAAATGAAAGGATGGTGGCAGAAGGGCCCGATGATGCGGTACCCTGCCGAGAACAAAAAGAGTGGACGTAAGGACCCGACGATGTGGTACCTTGTTGAGAAATGGAAACGATTGATGATTGGACCCAAAGGAGTGGTGTCATGTCGAGGAAATGAATTAAGAAATAGGGATGCCCAACAGCGTAGCACTGGGATCCTAGTAAAAACGATTGTTAAATTAATGGCCTAAAAACGTATAAATTGCACCTAGAGCATTTACTTAGGAAGATGCATTTTTAGTACTTTTAACATTAGAAATTGTTATTTATGCATTTGCACATAAAAGAATATTTTGGCATTTAAAATATTAGAAATGGTTATTTATGCATTTGCACAAGAAAGAATATTTTTGAGTATTTAAAAATATTATTAATATTTATTTAGGAGCAAAATGGAATCCTAGGCATGGACACCTAGTCAACTTCACCTACACCACAAATCTAGGAGTTAAGTGAAATATCTTGGGGACAAACATGAGAAAACTTAGGAATGTTGGTGCATCTCCCAGAGAAACTGACACATGGATGGGTGAGTATTATTAAATTAGAAATTTAATAAAATATATATTTATGCATGAAGCGACATGTGTCGCATGGAATTTTCCTATAAAAGGAAGGCATTAGGAATGGGTAAAGGACCCAGATCCTGGATGGCTATTGTACTCTTGGATTAGTTTATGAATTGTTGCTATTGAGGGTTTGGTTGGAAATTTTAGTGGGGGGAAATCCCAAGCTGATTTTCTTGATTATTGTGTGTGAGTTCTACGACCCAAAGCTCGGGGGTGGCCATGCGACTGAAAGAATGAGACTATGGTTGGGTGGCGAAGCTAACGGTTGCTTCACCTATGGTTCAAACGAGATTTGCTGGAGGGATCCTATGTAAGACGTGAACGACAGTGGAGAAGATGGATCGGTTGGTAGGTTATGGTTTGTCTACATTTGTTAAGTTATTTACTTAATTTGTTTTATTTTTCCAGTAATTATGATAGCTAATCTGTTTGTATGAAGTTGTTAAAGTTTCAGGTTCAGTTCAGGAGGAGCCAAAATGAGGGGCCCTATAAGCAACTTTATAGACCCATAGAATTCTATGAGAAGTATCAAATTAGGAAACCACATCGCTTGCATGTTCATAACTTGAAAGCATTGATGAGGAACAATCCCTAAGCACATGTGGTTGACTACTTAGTTCTTGTTGACCCAAAAGATGTTCATGTTAGAGATGCATTTGATGAATCAATATGTTTTGATTACAACTACTATGTTTCAGGGGGAATCATTCTGCAAAGGATAGAAGAGAATTGATGCAAGAGTTTCAGAAAAAACCTATTTTTCAAATAGTGAAATTTATCATTTATGCTGGTTTAACAGATGTGGAAGCAAAACTATTAGCATGGGATCATAACCTGGATAGTGACTATAGGATTTCCATGACATTCATTCAAAGGGTTACATATATCCACAATGAATTTGAACAAATATGTGGTGGGGATAGATCGAAAGTTGATGGAGATTTCCAGAAACAATGTTGTATGGAAATAGGTATCCCTATTTAAGAGGACAATGTGAAACATAAAGGTTTGAGAGGAAGTGATGCTTTCAATGTTGTAGATAACTATTTTCAGTTGGAATTTAGAATGGGGACTATATAGTATTTGATTGATGAGATATTTAGCATGTGGGAGAATATTAGCATAAAAAATCAAAAGGTAAAAATAAATAAAGCAGTTGCATGGAGCAATAGTCAAGGAGGCCCTGACATCAAGAATTTTCCAGAAGATATGACTATAACAACTTGAAGATAATTGCAAGGTGTGAAGGATGAAACACTTACATCTACAATACCATCACGTGTAAATTCAATTGAATTATCCATGGAGGAAATGTGCAATGAATTTGAAAAGTAAATTTGTAGGTTGGTTTTATGTTTTAAAGTTTTTTTTTTTTTAATATTTTTTATTGATTAAGCATTGTGTTATATTATTAGATGTGATTGTAAACCTCATTTATTTTTACATCATGTAGTCATAAGGTTTACATGAAAATACAAAAGGATATGGTTATAATGTTGGGTGAGAAGAGTTGGGATGATGTCATATGCAACTATCTAGATTCAAGCTCCATATAAATCTTCAAACGTTTTTTTGTTGCATGCGAAAAGGTGTGATGATTTATGATATATTCTATTTTATTTATTTATAAGTCAATTCATTTCTATTTTATTACTTATAGATATAATTTTGTTTTCAAAGATGCCAAATAAGAGTATAGTACTAGAGTCTTTCAAAATTCATATTCAAAGAGCCAAAATAGAACGACAAAAAAGACAACGTCTTGCAAACGTTGAACTTGATGACACGTTTGGAATGGGCTCGACATTGTGCAATATGAAATTATTTTGGGTGATTGTGCAAACATTGCAAACCTTGTTCCCCAAAATGAGTACTCCCTAGTTATTACAGATACCCCTCATGGATACAATATCAAAAACACTACTTATGATTGTAATCCTTATACATACCAGTCATTCAATAAAGTGGTTTCAGGATTTATGGACATCGCAATATCACCTCTATGGAGATTTATTGTTTCCATTCATATGTACAAGGAGGAACAGTGCTAACAACCTTCAAGGATAAAGCAAACTCAAGGAAACAATTGTAATGGTAAGATATTTGTAGTTTATTATTAAACATTTGAATTTAGAAATCAAATTTATTTTTCTATACGTTAATTAGATTCTTATCTATTTTTGTTACAGGAATAAGCCTAATATTTGTAGCTCCAGCAGTGATCCATCTATGAGTGATACTGAAAACATACATCTTGCATATTGGACAAGAGATGAGACCTATGAATCTCTTTTAATCAATGAAAAGAGTGAAGGCAAATATAGCCAAATATTGTCTTATAATGCCGTGGTTAAAAGGTTGGCATATAAAGAAAGGGATTTGAAAGGGGAGATTGTAAACATCTACCAAAAGCCACATCATCGATTAATTATCTCATAGATACTTTTTCAAAAGAAGGAGATTGGGTTCTAGATTTTTTCTTGGGATCGGGTAATATTTCTGATATTACATATGAAACTAGTGCCATAATCTATACTCAATAATATATATTTTTTAAATTTATGCTTCATTATGTTATTTAACTTTTTTTGGTATGTTGTGATTAGGTACAACAATAGCATGTTCATTCCAAAAATGAATAAATTGCATATCCATTGATAATGATCCACTACAGTGCAATTATATCAAGCAAAGAATTAATGCTATGAAATTTCTTCCAGATGAAATGCTGGAAGTTGGTTTGAAGAAAGGAGAATTTAGTGAGTCACTTGTGGAAAATATGTCAAAAGAGACTCAACCTCCTTTAAAATGGATGTTTGGAAAATATCACTTTGGGCATTTTGTAGAAGTAGAGGACCCAATGGAAGAATACATTGAGGTCCAAGAAGAGAGCCAAGCAGCAAAAAATATCAATTTCGATGAAGATTTCGGCATGCATGATATTGTTGATTAGTTTCATATCATTCAGGAAAATGTCAAAGTTGACAAATTTTCAATGAGATATTTTTGTGATGTCTTGTTAAGATTTTATTTTGAGAATAACTATTATGTTTTTAATATGCTATTTAGAAATATATGGTATACGTTTTGTTGAGTTTATGTAAATTTTCACTTTAAAAAAAAATAATGTTAAATAGTATCATTTTATACATAAAATAGCTTAAAATATGTTGAAAAATGGTTTGAAATGTTTTTTTTTTCTCTTTTTTTAGAAATTTACCTAAAAAATGACTTCTTTAAGAGAAGAGTTCAATGAAAAACTACGAAAATCTATATATTTTTCATTGTAACTAACTTCTAAATGTTAAAAAAAATTAAAAAATGTATATATTTTTTCATTATAACTAGCTACTAAATGTATTTTTTTTGTAAAATTTGAAAGAAACGCAGTTTGTAAATAAATATTATAGTTTATTTATGACCAAGAAGTTTCAAAATCACAAAAAATGGCTCGAATGAAAAATGATGCTACTAGTATACACATTTTTTGAAACGAAGGTAAAAAAAACTACTAAAATTAACCCCCCAAAAAACGAGAACAATGTTGGATTCTCGTCAAGTTGTATAACTTGTCACCATAGAGATTTCTAGGCTAAAAAAACAAAGACAGAATTTAAATGAACCACACCAAAAGAAAATCAAAGAATTGAAGAGAAAGTTTAAAGTTACATGACAATGGATACTTATCAATAGTTCAGGTTTTAATGTGTTTGTCACACCATATGTTCATAAGCTTCTTGGTTCAAAATTATCAATGTTAAGGATCCTGAATGTTTTTCTTTTTGTACATTCTTTCAACTATTTTTTATGGGTTTACATTATTTTTGTTATTTGGTTAAATTCAGGTAAGATTTCCGACATTAGTTGTGTTTAAATTCCTTTTCTTTTATAAATTGTAATCATTTATCATTTTACAAGAGTAGCTACATAATCTAAGATTCTGTAGCCGCTCTAATATGAGTTCATCTTAATTTATTTTGTTTTTTATTTTGATTTTGAGATGGTGAGGATCATGCACCAATTATGGGATAGATCGAGCAATCCGGGAAGAAATTACTCGACAAATATCTAGGATGCATTATTAGGATGCATTATTGAATAATTTTGTTTTGTCAAGCTCGATGAGCCACGTGTTCTTGTTTTTTCTTATAAAGTCTAATTGAAGGATAAACAATATTTTTTTATCCCGAATTATGAACTTGGATCCTCATATAGAGGCATTATTTTAGATAGTAGTTTACGTAGTTTGCTATAAATAGAATTTCAAGCTACTGTAGTCAAAGATATAGAGATTTTTTTTGGACTAGTGGAACTTATAATACAATCAATGACTTTTTAGTTTTTTATGGAAATCAATATAAGTGTGTATATGATAATTTTCTATATATGTTTATAGTTTTTTTCACAGTACTAGTGATTGCGTTGTCTGGATTTGGAAAAGTAAGTCTTGTCTTTGTGTAGACTTTCCTCTGAATTATAATACTGCCTGATGATTTGATTTTAATTGGTTATTGGTGGTTATCATTTTTGTCATTCACCATTCCATAGTTGTTAATCTTAGTGCGTTCACATATCTTAAATGATCTATTGATTGTTTTCATCTAAGTTTGATATAATTTCATTCACATAATATTTTATAGTTTACTTTGGCAGTTGGAAAGTGCTTTCACCCCAATTAGGTAAAGTTAATTATATATTCATTAAAAGTACAAGTTTAGATTAGCATTATAATTGATTCATTTCTATATTAAATAGAATCTGTATTATTTACTTAACTTTGTTCAGTAATATTTCAATTTTTTTCTATAAAATCTTGTTATTATTCATTGTATATAATCATTCCGCGCATTCATCTTATAGATTGAAATTAATCAATTATTAGATTTATAATTATAATTTTGGCTAAGGTCACGTGTGGTTAGCTTAGTGTAGGATTGATTAGGTTTGAATTTTGATTTTGGATGTAAACTTTTTAGTTCTGAAAATTCTAATCAAGTCTTTGTTTGGATTATTAAATTATAATAATTAATGCATTTGAGTCATGTTAGACATCCCGCTTGATTATGCATCTGAATCATTTTCTTTTAGACATTGTTTGTATATTAATAACTAATAGTTATGCTTACAAGATTTTAGTAATTATTTAATATGTTAGCTTGTTTATCACGACTTTTATAGTTTAGTTCTTTCTTAAATTCTTTGTTATCTGCAGAGTGAATCATAGTGATTTGGGATCCCCGTATTAAGTTGTACATTTGTATCATGTTCTTTTGTAAATATTATTGCGGTTTAATTTGTTAAATCATTGTACATGTTTCAATTCATAGGTTCTTGAGTTAACTTTAGCTTAAATTTCTAGGTTAGGAACATCATTGAATGATAGAGCCATAAAACCCGCGAGGGGACTTGGAGTTTCCTAAACACTCCCATATCAGGTGAAATCCTCCTTGTTGATGTCAGTGCACTTATCCTACATCAATGGGACTAAAGAATATTTGACAACCAAGCTCTAAGAAAAGACAACAAGATCAAGACCCTACATGAAAGACTAAACAAGGAAAGCATCATCAATCTAATGTTTTGAGAAAAGTACATCAGACTTGAATGATCTGTTGGGGTAGAAAAGATATTCAAGTGACAAAAGAGTAATTGGTTTTGGATCACATGGAAGAAAAGAGAAGAATAAAACACATAATCCAAGATACAATGATGCTGGCATTCGACAAAGAAGGAATGAGATGCAAGGATGGACCAAGCAACAAAAGTGGATTCGACAAAGAAGGAATGAGATGCAAGGATGGACCAAGCAACAAAAGTGGACCAAGCATGAAAGGAAAAGGACTCCATCTCAGAGACCTCCATATCAAGGAAGATCAACTACGTACAAGTATTCAAATATCTTTCATGGTTGTTGTTACATCTGCAACAATTATGGTCACAAGGCTATCCACTTCAAAGCTTATGACATGTATACTCTAGCAAGAAATAGAGGTATGAGTTCCTTCAAGTTTCAATGTTATAATTGTTAGGGTTTCGGTCATATTGCAAAATATTGTAAGAAGCAAGGATTTATAAAAATACAGAGAAAGAAATATGTTGATTCAATCAACATGAGACTCAAATATCTTGTACATAACAATACAAAAGTATGGAACAAGAATTCAATGGAAAAACCTAGTACTAAAGCAGTCCAAGATAACGACAGTAAAGACAAGGAACTAGACCATGAAGATCATGAAAAATATTCTATCTTATTTTGATTGATTATTTTTTAAATGATTTAAGGGAGCTTCAGATATAGATGCTCGCCTTGATGAGATAATCATTGATGGAAAAATTTATGTCTTTCAAATGTGATATTGAATGGATTTGGTGTGGTGGTGAATGCTTTAAGCCAAGGATTCAAGCCATACTTGCTGCAGATTTGTAGTACCATCAAGAGGAAGCTAAATAACTAGAGTGCAAAGTTTAGACAACAAGCTAGAGATCTTATCTCCATAATTGTTGTGGTAATGAAGCAATGTCAATATGAGCAATTAATGAGTCACTTGGGTGGTGTATATTATGGATACTTGAAAGTAGAGTATCATGAGGTCTTGGGATCCATGTGGATCATGGGAACTTGGATATGGGCTTAAAGAAGACTTCCTTAAACTTCAACCGAATTCCATGGAAACATTGTATTCTCAAAACTCCATCTCTTTGTCTTACAACCTTGAACAAGTAAGAGTCTTGTATGGAAACTTTTGAATTGGTTTCTCAACCAAACAATTCATCAATCTCTTGAATTGCGAAGGGTTGATACCGGCAGTAGGATTAAAATCAGATCAGTAGAACCAACAAAAAAATAGTTATGGGTAAATGTAAATCTTAGATGAAGAAGAAATCCATAGAAACCACATGTAACTATTTTGAGCACTTGTGATCAGTCAATGAAAAAGACTTTGTGATGATACTTATGAAAGATGGAAACTAAACTTAGGAAGAAAATTCTTCAAGTAGAATACTGTGTATTAATCCACAAAACAATCAAGTTTTATTCCACGTTTGAAAGAACGCATGTTACTATTTGATAGACTTAAAGGGAAGAAAATATGGCAGAAGATGAAATCTAGGCACAACCTAGATAACTACAGCAGTCATAAAAATCCATCTCTTTACTCTTGAAGATCATTTTGATAGAGATTTTATGACAGTCTTGATTAGCCTTGATTGATGAACATTTTTTGGATAAAGTTCACTCTTTGAAACATAAATTTATGATTGCGTAAGGCAACCTAGAACACATGTTGAAGACTTGAATGTACACAGACTTGTTGAGTAGATTTGTGAGTATGTTGGGAATCCTAACGAGCTTTTTTGGATGAGCATTTGGAGCAAACTTGTATGAGATCCTGGATCATACTTGAGGCAAAGATTTGTGATTGGGAATATTTCCAAGGTTGGTGGTTCCTTTGAAAAAATTTGAAATAAAGTGACAGGGGGAGTGTTGGCAATATATGTCACTATGTAGACAGTGTAGGGACGTCTCATTGTTGTTGTTGAAGATGAGTGTAATTGGAAACCTCCTGAATACGACCATATTGAGTAGAGTTGGAAGAGGAAACATCATGTAGCATACTTGAGATGATCATATAGCAGACTTGAAGTAGTCTGACATTAGCATTAAAAGCAGTGGTAAAACCAAAAGAGCAGCAAAACATTAGCATGAAGACATGAACAAAATGATGACAAGAGGAGCTAAGTCAAAGGAGGAGAAATCAAAGTCAAAGAAGTTTCATTAATAGGGGGAGCCTATGTATAAGACAGGAGGATCCAAGATGTATGAACAATATAGAAACCATAAGATGATCATGCAATATTGTTGTTAAAGGGAGCAAAGCTAAATAAAATCTGATGACAACAGAAGTATTCTTGATGGAAAGTCAGAACCAAGTGGATCAGAAACCAACCCTTTGTCATTAATGTTAAAGGAGGAGAATGAAGACACGGTAAAACCACAGTGAAAAAGAGAGATTGTTAAGGTTTTTTACTAAAGGTTGACATCAATGCCAAAGGGGGATATTGTTGAGAAAAGTTTTCATTGATATCAAGAGACATGTTGAGGTCATTAATGACAAAGGCTCAATGATGATAACAACATGGAGATAATGGAGACAATGATGATAGAATCATGACATGGCAATAGTGCACACAAAGGATGATGATGTGGCACATGCTAAGGAGGATTAATAATTTGACATTGGAAAAGGTAACCCGAGAACAAAATATTATGCCTAACACTATGGATTGAAAGCCCATCATTGCAATGATGAGATTGTTAGAAACCCAACCAAGACCAACAAGAATGGAGATCAAGGCGTTTAATAAAGACACTCTAATTGAAGTAGAGACATCCCATTGTCAAGAAGTTGGACTATTGATTGATGACCAGTGTGATAGTCAGTTTATGGAAGTCTTGAAGAAGAAGGATTGTTGAGCCGTAACATTTGGAATGCCATATGTTGAAGAAGACTTGAAGGGTCATAAACCAAGAAGAACCTTGTCAATGAAGAAGTATTGAATAACCTACAAGGTTTTAAGTATCTTTGATAAAGTATCCTTGAAACAATTACTTGAAGAAGCCCATTGAATCCTTTGAAGAAGATCTGATGAAACACGTTGAGGAAGGTTTAAAGAGCAAGGTTATCAATTCATAAAAGTCGACGTTGACCTTGAAGAGATCAATGAAGTCAGCCCAGCCACAATACAAATAGGTCAACTCATCAAATATTGGAAAACAAGATCACAGGTTGACTCAATGTCAGGTCGTCCTCATAAAAATTGGTGCCATATTATTTATAAGCTACTAGATTTGGAATTCGACCCAGAAATTGGTTAGGACAAATTGGTGTATAAATAAATGAAGAATTAGTGTTATTTGGTGTGGTGAACTCATGGAGATGAGTGGAATTCATGCAGATCTGTGGAAGAGGGAATATGAGCCACGGAAAATCAATTCATGGACTTGAAAAGAATGTGCTCTGAGTTAGACTTAAATATGTTTGGTTTAGGTTGTATGCATGAATGAAGAATTACAATAATACTCAATAGTGGAAAATGTTCTAGGCTTAATTGTTGACTGAAAAAATTATATTTATGAATGAAGCTCAATGCAAGAACGAGGAGTAGGGGTGGTGAGTTATAAAGTTGATCTAAGCATGCAGTATAGGAAAAGATCAACAACTTGTTGATCTGAAAAATGAGCAAAGGAATGGTAAAAAGTGAAACACATTGAATGGAATTGTAGTGAACTCGTGGAATATTATGAGAACAAAGGTGCAATAAAAAATCATCATTAAGATCTCTTGTGTGAGGAAGCAGGTTTAGTAGACCAAGAAGCAAGGGTGAATAATTTGGGAAAAGATCAGATAAAGAGTTTGTTTTAGAATTAAAATGTGCTATTGAAATATTGGAAGTATTGTTGTGGGGAATTCACCTTAAGATAGTCAACAAGACAATTTCAGAACTGATTGTGGCGAACAAGATAGTGACCATATATAGAAGACATAACCTAATCAATTTGGTGGTTGTAGACTCCATCCTATTGCATAAGAGGAAGTGAGTTAGGGGGTTGTAGCCTCCTTCCAGTAGTAGCTAGAAGCTTCCTTTCAGTTGGATACGACTAAGACAAGGAGGTTGTAGCCTCCTTCCAATTGGAGTTGGAGAATCAGGGTGTTGGAGCATCCCTTCAGTTGGAGTTGAAGAAACAAGGAGGTTGGAGCTTCCCTCCAGTTGTGGCTAGTGAATATAGGAGATTGAAATATCCTCAATCTAATGTAATCCTTCATATGGTTTTTATCAATATGTTATATTGATTTTTCCATAAGTATCTCGTGTACTCTCTTGTTGTTATTGTTTTGATGCATATGATTGTACTAGTTGTTTGATGAAGTAAACTTGTTGATGAAAGTGACTAAAGCTAAAGAAGTGAAATACTAAATTTGGAAGAGATATTGATTCACACCCCCCTCTTAGTATCTCAGTGTGTTCAACAAGAGTGATACCGAAGAGGAGCAAACGCTCTAATTGATTCTAACTAAAGCAATTGAGAATGTACATAGATGCTAGAGAAAAAGAATTAGACAATTATTATTTCTGCAAGTGCGTGAAAAACTTAAAAATGTTAAATATGGTAATAATCCAATGCTTAGAGGTGCTACAATGGATTCTACTAGAAGTTAGGGACTGGTATTTTGTTTGAAGTATGGAGTGAGGTATGACAATATGGATAAGCACAAAAATTCAATGCAAGCTTTATCATTTTTGTGAGATAGAAAATGCACATGAAGGAATATATGTGTGCAAAATCTTTTAAAGGCGGGAACAAGTGATATGACTCACAAATGTTGAAAAATATGAGGGACACATTATAACCAACATAAATCACGTAAATGGTATTAGGATTCTTCAAATTGCAATGGAATGGAAGGGGATTCTTTTGTTGTTTCACATAATTTTTCCCTAAGATATATTGAACATAACACATATAGACAAATACATTTTGATATGATGAATGTAAATTCACCCAATTTTAACACCATGAAATCAAGTAATGGATTCCATAGTGATATTCTATTAGGAAAAAATTAAAACAATACTTGTACTATGAATTGCCATGAAGAGTGAATGGGATTTTTGTTGGTGATAAGATTTATTACAAATGGCGGATGCTATTTTTATTGGAAAATTTACAAAGGTTTGAGCCCAATAACCATAATTGAGGATATTTGGTTATCTTGTTTCAATGGATTTTGGCGTTGTATGTTAAGGTTATGTCCGACCATTCACATGTCGCTAGCAATAACAACAAAAATGTCTACACATACTACTAGGTTAATGAAGAGGAGAAGACTAATGAGCATAATGTCATCACTAAATGTAGCAAGATCCAAAACATCATTTTTGAAGGCATGCAAGGTTAATGCCAGTTTAGATCTATTATTTTTAGAATTGATATTGAATATTGATATTAAGTTCCCATTTTCTTGATCTAGAACTATAAAATTTGATGGCTGGAAGAATCATTCTTATTTTTCTACTTGATAGAGGGTTAATTACATTACATATTTTACATACATCTAGAAGAAATCCACCCACAAACAAGCAAATCAAATGGACTTTCTTTGTTATATATAATTTTTTCCTTGAAAAAAAAAACTTCTTATTCATAATAACTAAAAGAGGCCACATTCTACAAAGGCTACAACAACATTTCATGAGATTTGAGAAGTCTATACTCTTTGTATCTAATAAAAAAGCATTAACATTACATATTATAGCACATTTAATTACAATCCCATTGAAAAATAGTCCCCAATCCTAGATTTTCTCCCTTTGTTCTTTTTAACCTCATGACACACCCAAAAACAAGGGCCCACAATGGCAAAGGATAAATTAGAAATCATATAGTTAAGACTCGAAGGAGAAATGAAATGTCTAAGATTTGAAAGGAGAGACAATTCCTTATTGAAAACAAAGTTGTTGGATTCATGTATTCTCTTTATTCTTCTGGATGGGGCTCTAATAGCAACTAGCACTCTCCTAGAATTCTTGTAGTCTTCTCTATCCACTATATAAAGCATTGTTTCCTCAACCTGCATTTTGGGGCAACCATTCATAGCCTTCTCTATGTATTCTATTGATTGCATACGCTCAATTCCTATTTATCATTTGACATTTGTAGCTCAAATGATTGCCATCATTTCTCTAAGTCATTATTCTACTGATTTTCTGCACTCAGTGCATCTTCATCATTCAACACGTAACTCGCAAATGTCCTTCTTGTTGACAAATTCAACACTGCAATCTTGTATTTTTATAATTCAATTCATGTGTCCTTTTAGAGCCTTTTCTTTAATGTATAAGCTTATTCGGTAAGCCCTTACTAAGTTCAATATACCAATAGATAAAAGTGTATGTAAAAATACTAAGCTTAGTTCGATCTGCATATATTTTTAAACATCGTCCCAAAGTATGCTTAGTGTCTTCAAACACTAATAACTCCCACAAATGGATTAGTAGATTAGGGAGACATAACCATACAAGCATTTGGTTACATATCTATTGGATATATTGGATGGGTTAAATTCCAGGAACTAGGGGTGTTATGATATTATTTGATCATCATTGATCATTGATTCCTTGTTGGTTAATATATCATTAATTGCCTATCTTTATTTCACATAAAACATTGTCAAAATTTCTTTTGACCTGGTACCTATGTGTGTCCTTTAAGAAACATGTGAGTACCCACTAGTAACCTTTAATAAAGGTGTTGGTGTATTCCAAAAGTACAAAAACTAATAAGTGTGCATTAATTGCGTTCTCTGGAGCATGGTTTATGGGTTTTGTCAACATAGACAACCCTAATTCCCATAGGCAATGAACTTATCCAACGTTTGATAGTATAAATTGGGTTCAAATGTTTGAGAAGGGAAACTGACTATTCTAGTACACTTATGCTAGAGCAATATAATAGGCCATGAAAAAAAAATTATGTTATGAACCTTGGAGTGTCCTCTTCAAAAGGATATTTTTAGATTTTTAGCATTTAACTAGAAATTAGGGAAAACGTAGTGTATGAATAAGCATGTTTGAAATAAGCAATTTTTTTTCAGATTGAGTCCAATTTGAAAAATTGAATTAATTATATTATTCATCTATTAAACACAAAAATATAGTTATACATTAATAGAGTTTGTTTAGGTTGGTGTAGCATTTTTTTTCATAAACAAAAGTTTAATAACGAATACATTGGTGTATGCCCACGAGGCATAGAATAGATGATGAATGGGTGTATTGGGCACTCCTTGTGTTAGGCCACTTGTTTGAAACTTTATGGGTACTAGCTTACAAAAAAAATGCATTGACGTAAGAAAACATGGCTAATCAATCCCTTCATTTTTAAGGAACAAACATTCAAACAAATGCTAAATTGACATATTAAATGTCAATAAACAAATCTGAAAAATAACCAATAGAAAGCTAACAAAATGATTCAAAAATTGTGTTTTTACTATAAAGTGAAATTGTAAACACAACAATAACTTTTGTTTGTCGAAAGTTGAAAATATTCTGAAAAATAACATCTATCTTCTTAGAAAAACAAGCAAAATGGACACCCAGATTCACTCAGAAAAACAAGCAAAATGGACACCCAGATTCACTCAAAAAAACAAGCAAAATGGACACCCATATTCACATTTTCACCCTAATATGTTGGACTGTGTAATTCCCTAAATTCTTAAATAAAACATATTAAAATCAAAATAAAATTAAATAAAACAAATAAAGATCAAAACCAACTCCAAGGATTGACTCAGTTGGTCTTGAGATATACAATGTTTCCCCCCATTGTATTGGAGGTCATAGGTTTTACTCTCTTCATCCCTTTGGGTTTAAGCTTCATAACAAGGACAAATTTCACCCTCTTTACCGAGAGGGAATCATGAGCAAGTGCTCAGAGGGTTACCATTGAGACCACTTTTAATTTATTAGATCATTAAAAATGCAAGAAATCACTTAGGTTTTTTTAGAATTTTATTTTTTGTACTAAAAAACTTTAAAAGAAGCATTCATAAATCATCATAGTTGTGATGAGTTAAGACATTAAGAAGGTCAATATTTTAACAAATATTTTGAAATAGTGAAGACATTTTATATTTTTGTAATAATCGGTTTTTAAATTCATTTTTTATTTTATTTTCTAGTAGATATTTTTACCGATATTTTAACAATTATTTTGTATATAATTTTTTTATGTTAGTATTTTTAAATTAAAATATTTAAAATTCAGTTTTAATATATTTAAAAAATAATAATTTTAGGGTTTTATTTAGGTGAGTAAAAATTGATTTTATTTATTTTGTAATTAGGTTTCTTGTTTTTTTTTTATAAATATTTTCCTTTAATTTTACATTTGTTAGTATACCACTTTTAATTTATTAGATCATTAAAAATGCAAGAAATCACTTAGGTTTTTTTAGAATTTTATTTTTTGTACTAAAAAAAATTTAAAAGAAGCATTCATAAATCATCATAGTTGTGATGAGTAAAGACATTAAGAAAGTCAATATTATAACAAATATTTTGAAATAGTGAAGACATTTTATATTTTTGTAATAATCAGTTTTTAATTTTTTTTTTTTTTAGAATTTTTTACCGATAATTTAACAATTATTTTGTATATAATTTTTTATGTTAGTATTTTTAAATTAAAATATTTAAAATTCATTTTTAATATATTTAAAAAATAATGATTTTAGGGTTTTATTTAAGTGAGTAAAAATTGATTTTATTTATTTTGTAATTACGTTTCTTGTTTTTTTTTTTTTTTATAAATATTTTCCTTTAATTTTACATTTGTTAGTAGAAGGGTTTTTTTCTTCTCAACTTTTTTCCATGTTCTATAATTATTTTTCTTAGATGGTTTTTCATTTCTTCTCCTTTTTATTATTTTGTTTATGACAATATTGACTTTAGGTTATGCTTTAAAAAATGTTGCAATTTTATGTTTGGAAAAAACGGGTTGTTATTGGTAGTACCTCCTTTTAATTTGAATGTTGATTTTAAGATATAGGTTATAACAATACCAATTGTTAAGACTATGGTTTAAAACAAGTTGTAATTTTAACCTTGAAAAAATTGAGGGTGCTACTAGTAACATCACTTTTCAATTCAGGTGTTGATTTTAAGGTTTTGGTTGTAATGATGTCATTGTCAAGGACATGGTTTTAAAGAAGTTGTAATTTTAACCCCAAAATGAAGGGGATACTACTTCTAACACCATTTTTCAATTTGGGGGTTGATTTTAAGGTTTTTGTTACAACATTACTAATTTCCAAGGCCACAATTTCAAAAACAAATGTAATTTTAACCATGAAAAGCGTAGAGGGGTGCTATTGTAGCTTCAGTTTTCGATGTAAGGGTTGATTTTGACATTTTTGTTCACAACATTATGGCATTTTAAATTATGGTTCTAAATTTTTTTTATTCTAACCCCAAAAAAACTTGTGATTATAGGAGCGCCACTTTTCAATTTGATGGTTGATTTTAATGTTTTTGATGCAAAAAATGGGGTTTTAGGGATAGAGTTCTAATTTTGAGGTCACAATTCTCTCCAAGTCAATAACTATATTCTCTACATAATATTGGTATCTTGAGAATAATGTGCTCTTCTAATCAAATCTTGCACCCCATCCCATGATAACTTACCATAAACATTTTGTACATCATTCTATCCATATCTTCATCTAGTCGAGACTATGTGCAATGTATGTGTAGTGAATCCCACTCTCGACCACATGTATGAATAAAGAACGATTGAATAATTTGGTACCAATAAAGCTTAAAAAATTATGGATGAATAAAAAATTAAATAAGCACAATATTGATAAAAAAATAATTTAAACTATTATATCTCTTTATTGGTTGATCGCCTTCACTTTCCTCATTCTATCGTTACCCTCCCTTCCCCCCCAAATATATATATATGTTTGTAGATGGAATTGACATCGATTGTGAGGCACATTGATAGCCACTACTAGTTCAAGAAGATATTAATATAGACAAAAGATTAGTATACCATATAGCCATCAACCATAGATCCCCTGGGACGTGATCTTTTTCTATCAAAAGATTTCAATACCTTTAAGTGCATTTCCATCCATACTAACATTTTCTGTACATGTCCACATAATTCAATCTTCTCACCTTGTTGTATGAGATAATGTTCTTGTACATTAGAAAATTTCAGAAATACTTTTGTAATTCACGCATTAGCCAAGGAATTTGTCTTTTTCAATACCTTATATCTTCCTTATGAATTTGTTTAGATGACAATCACCTACACAACATGCAAAGAAATTACAAGATTCTTAACAATAATAATTATATATACAATGCAAGTAAATCACATGTATGTTATTTCTACAGAGAACCTTTCAATTATAATTTGACTTAACTCATGTACGTGTTGAGATCATATTTAACTTGTTTTATGTTTATCAAAGTTGTTTAAAAGAGAGAGTGGTGAAATATACTAAAACACATAATGCATATTTTTTTCAAAATTCAAAAAATACCCAATTTCTAAAAAAAAAGAATAACAATATTAGAATTTACCATAACAACTTAATAAATTATTCCAAATGTGAGTTTTTAAACCACCAAATTCACCATTCTTTTTCAAGATATTCTTAATGTTTGAAGAAAAACCAATGGGAAATTTAATTTTCTAAATGACATTTTATAACATTCCTTTTATGCTCTGTAGATAACCATGGAATATTGTCTGGTAGTCCATCACTAGAATAATGAATCAAATTTTCCATTACATTATTTGCTTCTTGAATATCACCCAAACTTTGGCAATTTTATCTTTGTTACTCCTTTCATTTAAGATTCTCTATAATGTTTCTATAACCTTCTTCTTGATATGCATTGTATCAAACAAATAAGTTACCTGTAGGTATTCATAATACATAAACCTAATGAATTGCATGGGTTATCTTTTCATTTCTAATCAAAGTTCATTTATGTGTTGAAAACCTTATGAAACATAAAGTAAAACAATTAAATATTAGATACCATAAATAGAATTAAATGTAAATACAGGTTTTATAATATTACATGTGATATAAAAAACAAATGCTTACCATGATGATTCTTATAATTATATTTTATTTCATAGTTGATGTGTCATTCTTCACAATGTTTTTGTATTCTCTTCCTTCTCATAAAAAGATATTTATCGATGGTTCTTAGGGAGGAATGCGTGTACTCATCAAACACGTGTCGTGTCCTAAACTTCTTAAATATTGAGATATCATTTTGGGACTACATACTAGACATGCAAATTTACCCTTTGTATGAAAACCTTAAAGATGTGTAATTGTGTTAATACTATTATATGGAGCAATTATTCAAAAAATGCATGAATAATTAATAAAATTATACAATGTTAGAGTATAGTACATTACTTACTACAAAAATGTGTTAGCCATGGGGCATCATGAATTGTCCATGTAAGTAATTCCATAGAATTGAAAAAAAATTTCCCCACTAGTTTGGAGAGGCCATATATAATGATGTCAGTGCTAACTTTAGAAGTTCATCAATAAGAGGGTCAATAAAGATCCATTTATTTAACATGGTAACTACCTAATTATTTGAAAATAAAAATTTTCATTACCATTAACATACAACAAATTAATATTTAACAAATAGCTAAAGTACAATTGAAATGGTGTGTACTTGAAAACATTGTTGCAGCCACATACCTAGAAAAACCATTGCCAACATTGTGTGCTCCATATTTATTGACATCCAAGGAGGAAGGTTATTATTTATAATTAAAATAGGTCACACTGAGTAAATGGACCTGAGTTGTCCAAATTGATTGACATCATCAACTATCAATGAAATCATAGCATTGCGAGGTTCTTCGTTAAAAACTAACCATTGTTCCAGCTTGATGTTCCTAAATGTGGTGTCATATCATAAATTGTGCTATGTTTTTGCACGTAAGCAATCATTGGAAACATGGAATTATGAGAATATTATGAAGAACCTTACAAGGAACCTTATTTGTTATTTGATCAATTCAATATCTACTAGTTTACATTGAAGGCATTCCAACTTTGTTCCATGTTGTCCATAATAAATAATATGGTCATTAGAACATGCATCAATGGCTTGATACTTCATTCCTATGTATTTCATAATGAGATATAACTATCCATGTGTGCAAGGTAAAGTATTTGATGGTGGTAGAAGAAAGTCACCCAACAATAGGAGAAAACCACCTAACAATCTATAACATTAACATTGCATCATTTATACAATTAACACTAAACACAAAAAAAAAATGGTATTCATGTATGAATGATTATATTGCATACCTTAGGATATGTGTGGCATGGTTGTTGACAAACCATTAAATACTTTCAAGTCACACCAACAAAAAAATAGTAGAGAGAAGATTTGTCCATGAGCCTTCAAATAAGGGTTTTTGTGCCTTATCAATCATAGACATATCATGAACATTATCAAAGTTATCATTCAAGTAAAGTTTTCCTAAATCAGTTTATTAATCCAACCATCCTCAATTATATCATTATCATCATTTTCCTCCATAGGATTAACTTCATGATCTCCATCACCTAGTTCACCAATATTTCTACTACGATTTGGTACATCCTTGGGATACAATTAAAGCCTAGGGTGTTTTACATTTGTAATTACAAACAATTAAAACTATAAGAATATAAAAATTCCCTCCACTCTCTTATGCCCATTCAAATCTTGGAAAGACTCCAGTGTATGGATAATCAATGTAGAATCAAAGCAAATGGAGAACCTTAGAAGCATATACAACATAGGATGATCCCCACTAGGGAGGAGGAGGATATTCTCATATAGAATTACCCTTCAATAATATAAACTAGGAAAATCCAAAAGCAAGGGAAAGGCAATGTGAAAATGAATCCAAATGGTTGCATTCCTTAAAGATAGGAGGTATGATATTTTTCTATTCGGTCCATGAATAACCAATTGAGGGTTTATTCAACATCATGACCAGAAGGGAATTAAGAGTCATTGTTACATCCAAGGATATTTTTGTGGGTCACTGATACAACAGTTCCATGAGAAGCTAAAAAAACTAGGTTGGATGAAACCAATATCCAAATGCACATTTGTTGTGATCGATGCACATTACTATATCCCACCAATAAAGTAACGGTATAAGATTGAAAAATTACATGAGTTATACTTTAATATGATAATTGATCCATTTCTTTGTGCCATTTTTTCCACTTACCCTTCCCCTTTAGTAATCATTTTACATTTTACTATAAAAACTTTTAGCACTCATTTTACATTTTATAATAAAAAATTGTTATCGATTCAATGTAATAGTGGGGACACCTTCCTATTATACACCACTTATATCATGGCACTTGCCAAGCAGTGGATGGATCAAGTTGGAAATAAGCATGCAAAACATTTCATTACAAAAATATATGTGGTTTTCTCAACAACAACGAGGAACAAGTCAAGGCATTCATGATCCACATTGATCATTGACTAGTGTTTGTTGATTGGAAGTTACTGAAAGACAAAAAGGTTTACACAATTTATTTTTAGAATCTATAGAAATTGAACTACTAATTTTGTGTGTAAATTGTCACTATATATTCCAAATAAGGTTTAGAAATAGAGAGAAGCAAACATATTTTAGGGATGCAGAAGTCGAGGTAAAGGAAGTTAGTGTCCTAACACTTTTCAGTGGCTATTGTCCATTGCTAAAGGAACTAATGTATCAATAGTGAGCAAAGAGTTCATTTTTTATCATTTGAGTGCTTACAACATTTGCAATGTCAAATCAAGTAGAGTTATAAAATCTTAGATTGTCTTCACCGGTCTATTTTTTCTAGTTGTGCATTGTTTGGTGGAAGGATATGACTATTGGTCACAAGGATGCTCGAGAGTATCATTTCAATATTTTGAGAAAATTATCCTTTTTTCAAAACATACAATTTAATACATGGGAATGATGAATGTTGATTTATCGACTTTTCACATGAAATAATGTTTGTGTAATAATGCATACATTGAATAGGGGAAATGGCATGTTATTGATGAGTTCAATGGACTGCTTTGAGAGAAAATTTATGTGTTTCTCAATTACTATTGTGACATAGGGATACCATTCATTTTTTTGATAATGCGAGATTTTGGTATTTGACACTATGCAACATGAACACAATGTGCCATTTGGCACATACTTTAGGGGTACGATCCACTTCAAATTTGGAAACTATATATGTGTCATCATGTGTTATGAATATTAAACCCTACATATCTCAAGTGTGGTGTTTGATGTAGTCCAATACGAATACTAGTGTAGATGTTTTCAACTAACACCAACCCCCAAGATGCAACATTAGGCCATTTTCAAACACATTGGTAAGGTACCAAGCTTCATTTAACTTACCATTAAATGTTGCGAGTTCATATCATGTTTCTAAGCCTCTCCATGAGAATGATTGTGAAATGTCATTGCATTGTATTTCACAATAGTTTCCTTAGATGACATTAATTATGGATAATAGTTGATGAATAAAATGTTGGAGGTAATCAATTAAAATCACAATGTCAATACCTACTACACTAAGTTGCAATCCTATGTTTATGATGCCTAAAACATACGGATCCTCGACCAATTTGCAACCTCCACATGCACAAACGGTCGATGAGTTCACCAGCTTGACCTATTTCTACCTGTACCATTATCTAAGTGATATAGTATTGTCATGTTATTCACCCAAGCCATTTACCTAAGCGATAATGTATTGTCATGTTATTTTCTTTGCCTTGAGATAGACTAATATATATTGAGGCACCAAGGTCAATGTCACATTATGGAGATGTGTGTCATTTTGGTTAATAGGAATAGTGTTGTAATATAGCCATGATATAGGATTGCTTCAAGATACCTAAATGTTGTTCCCAAATATGTCTGAAAGGAATTCTCATTTCAATGTTATATAAGTATAATATGTTTTAGATGTTGTCTTTTCTCAATCCAAACCTATTGCCATGGCATTCATCTTCATTAGTTTGTGTTTGGTTATCATTCCAAGTTGATCGATAAATCTTACCCTAGGATGATGCATTGTTGACTTGAACAACATCCAAGATGTGTCTTTTGTCTTTTTGATGGGAATCAACCATGAGACATGAAGAATGGCAGTAGTAGGGGACCAAAACACCAAAACATTGAAGTTGTTATCAACTCAATTTTCCTAGGTTCTTCTACATTGATGGTGCAACGCTATTCTCCACACTACTCCATTCATATAATTCACAAGGAAGGATGGAGAACTTGGTGCAACTGATTAAAAATGACAAGTTTGGATCGACTTTCATTTTAGCCTATTTGCCTCACTTTTACGGTGCTACATTCTTCTCCATAGGATAATGATTTGGTAATTTTATGTGCAACAAGTTATTACATAACCAAACATAATATTTTTCAAAAATGGATTAAAAAAATAAAATCCTAAACATTAAATGTATATAATTTAAAAAATTTAGAAGTTGTTAGGATTGTTTTGTCAAGTCAAATTCTGCAATTTAAAATTTAAAATAATTAAAATAAAAATTTGATTCTGAAATTTAATAGAGCATTTCACAAATCGATTATTTTATCGCTTTGTATTGCCTTCTCTACACAATCAACACCCTCATGTACAAAATGACTAGGTTGATGGAGGAAGCTATATATATAGGAATAGGAGATGAAAGGGTGAGGATACATGCTTGGGGGTTTCGCCATGGAAGAAGCATATCAAGGTGGCATAGTAGCTGGTGACCCAGTGGAGGAATTTATACGTTTAGGAATAGGTGATCATGTGATAAGAATAGGTGTCACGAGAATGGATTATTGGGCATAAGAACACACATGACAATTAAACAAATGGTGAGTTCCATGGGATCAAAGGATAGATGGTGATTTTTCATAAGGGGCAAATAGATGATGAAAAATTGTAGAGGAAACACCCCTTAAAAAACATCATCGGACTAATTATCAACCAAGGTTACATTATTTCTCTTATTGAATCCAATATATCTAGAAATCAAAGATCTGGACAAAAAAAATTCCCCAAATGCTAGGGAAAAGTAGTTGTGTTACCCTATTTAGCTTCCAAAATGAAGGTCTTGTCCATATAAGCCTTTAAACACAAAATTTATTAAGGCTCAACAATATTCTCAACATACAAGGAAAATAGTGAGGACATCTCTCATCTATGAATCTAGTATCCCTTCACGAAGCATGGGAATGTTGGAAAAGTTGTTTGGGTTAAACAATGGATGGAGTCAATAATGTAATGAGGTTATTTCAAGATTAGGAAGGTTCTCCCTAGAAATATTCCATCCTAATATATTTTTAGAATATAACTCCAACTTTCATCCTTTGGTTCATATCGAAAGCAAGGAACATAAATATCTTTGAGGAAAATGCCATCTCTCACAAACAAGGATGGAACAAAGCTAGATCAACTATGGTTGAATCCATCCAATTACCAATTATCAATGTCTATGAAACTTGTATAACTTTAATCCCTAAGATCCTAAAAGCTAAGAGTACGATCCTAATCCAATACATAAATTTTACACACTACTCTACACGTAGAAAGTAATATTTTGATGTAACCTCTCTACTTCATTTGGGACTCTAATATCAGTACAAATTGCTTTTTAAACCCAAAAAATAAATATTATCTTAATATCAATCAAAACATTCTCGCTATTTACATTATAGTATTCTAATATTACTTAATATATGTTTTTTTTTACAAGCCAACCTAAGTAAATATCTAAATCCACATTTAAACATTTCCATATATACAAGTCATGTGCCTTGTTTTCCTTTCGCACTCTGATTATGGGTGAAAATGCTCGCTAAAAATATTAGGTTGTAAACTTCAACACAAGATTTCCACGAAGCACTAGTAACATATCAATCAAAACCCGTGCAATGTAAATTCAATAGGGATCCCATGTGATGTCAAATATGTAGAATGCATTTTTACACTTTTTAAGCACGGTGTCTAATATATCAAGTTTTACTTGACTTAAAAATTAAAAATGTGTGTTTCCTCCTTGGAGGCCATAGGTTTGAATCCAAAGGGGATAGAATATGTTCACCTACGTAAATTAAGTAGTTAAATCACTATACAAAGAGAATCCCTTGTCCCACAAACAAAAGATCCTTAAACATTAATTTGGTTCTAAGCTAAGTTGTGACCTTAAGTTAGACTATTATTATTATCACTATTTTTATTGTTATTATATGTAATTAGTTCTTCATCTATGATCATACTTAATTGAACTCTAAGGTCGAATCTAGGGAACAAGCGAGATTCATAAGAGTACTAGTTGAGAGTATGGTTGATTCATTCATTTAATGAAAGGTGTGGACACATATGCGAGTACAAGTAAAGACAAAATAGATAAGAGTGTGAGACAAAAGAGAACCAAAATGTTGAATAATTTTTTATATCATAGTGTGTAGATAGAAAGTGTCAACAGCTTGTAATTACATGCAGGAATAACAATGGCTTTTATAACTCACTTTTTCTAACTCAATGCTTGCAATGGATTTTATGATATAACTATGTACATTAGATAAAATCACAATTACTTCATTTTGTATTAACAAATTGAACTATTTAATCATATTATCCATCTTTTCTTGTCCTTCATTTATCGATGATTCATTTCATCGTCTTTCAATGTTGCACTATGAAGTCTTTTAAGATTGTGATTTTTTGGTACATAAATATATATCAATGACAAAGTTTGCATGTTTATTGACATCAATGGTTTGTAAGTTCTTCATTTCTTGTAAAATGTCATTGCAATTATGAGCCTTACTCATTATTGTGTTAGAATGTGTATTGGTGTCTAGTGTGATGTTGAGTGGTCTCATTTATTGTTGTACAAGCCTAGATAAGAAATTTTGTAAACACAATTAGTCCTACTTAAAAAAGTAGGCATAATATTCTTCATAACACTCCATCATATGAAAAATGAGTTATCCCACATACATCATGAAGTAAAATTCTCCTATAACCATTTTTTATATAACAGAGGTGGAAAAATATTTATCCCACATGTATTAAGGTATATGAACATCCATACCTCTAGCATATATAATAGAGGTGAAGGAGACCCATTTGGTACACTGAAAAGGAATATTGTGACATGTTCAGAAATATTGTAAAGGTGTGATGTAAGGCATATGTGGGGGTGCCAAGATTTGTGAGAGTGAAATTTCCTTAAGAATAAAAATATCATCCTTCCATGGATGTTTCCCCATTTTGGGTTTTACCATGTAAAATTGGTCGGACCTCTCTTCTCTCTTCCAGGTTATCGATTTACATGTTAGTAATCTATTGTTGTATGTTAATGAATATTTAAATAAATTCTAGCATGGTATCAGAGCTAGTTACTAAGCTCTATGTTGGCACGGGATAGTTCCACAAGAAGTGTGAAAGGGTCATTCCGCGGAAGAAGGACCCTTCGCGGCATTCGCGGAAGCATAAGAATTGTTTGTGAGGCACCTGCAACAATTACTTAATGAAAATATGCGAAATAGCATAAATGACAGAACTCAGAATCACTTTTATATTGATCACGGGCCACTTCGAGGGGGCAACCTCCTATGAGCAAGCTCAATACAAATAACTTCACGGTGCCTTCATAGGTCTCAACACACACTTATATACTAATTCTAGGCGCCAATACTATGGGTCGAAACCATGGGCCGTTACAAACTATGGATCAACAATACTACGGGCGACTTACAAAGCATATGCGCCAACAACAATAACACAAACTATTGATCAACAAATACTACGGGACGACTTACAAAGCATATGCGTCCAATAACATACTAACAAAGTAAAGACATGGGTTCCTAACATCCCCTCCCCCTTAAAAAAAAGCTTTGTCCTCAAAGCTTTAGATGTGGAAATTGTTGTTGAATCTGAAGGAGTGGTTCCCATGTAGCATCCTCTGGTTGCATGCCATGCCACTGAATTAAGACCTCTGTGACAGAGCGAGAGCGAAGCTGACACGTGCGCCGATTGAGGATGGCCTCTGGCTCCAAAAGGATGGATCCTTCATTATCCAGTTCGGGTAAAATCGTTTGACCGTTGATGTTGGTGCCAAGAACTTTCTTCAGACAAGAGACATGAAAGACTGGATGAATGCGGGAAGAAGGAGGAAGTTCCAATTTATAAGCAATGGACCCAATCTTTTGAAGAATCCGATATGGCCCATAGAACTTTGGAGCGAGCTTATGACGCCCTTTGAGTTTCAAGGAGGATTGTTTGTATGGTTGGAGACGAAGAAAAACCATATCGCAGTCTATGTCCCCGAGTGAATTTCTCATCACAATTATAGCAAAGCCCCTTTTCTCTGCGTGCTTGCATCTCTGTTTCAGACAAACGCTTGATAGGAGTCAGTTGAGGAGCCTGCGGTATAGGTGGTCGCTGAGAACCCATATTTCGGAAGGGAACAAAAGTGGGCTTGGAGCGTTGTTGGGATGCAATCTTGTCTTCTGCCAACTTAGCCAACCCGAGTGCTTCCATCATTGTGTTGGGACAGAACATTTTGACCTCAGAGCGGATGGCGTCCTTTAGACCACTGATAAAACAACTCCGGTAAAATTCATCAGACAATCCTTCGGTGTGGTTGGCTAGATTCTCAAATTCGGTTTGATACTCTCTCACAGTTCCAGTTTGGCGAAGTTTAGTGAGGGCTCCTGTGAAGTCATCAAAAGCACTAGGACCAAATCGTTGCAAAAGGAGCTGGCAAAAGTCTGGCTAGTTGGGCTCTGGATGAGCCTTGATGTACCAACGGTACCATTGAAGAGCTTCCTGTTCCAAATGAAAGGATGCCAACGGAACTTTGTTGACATCAAAAGTATTATGCAGACTGAAATACTGTTCTGCACGATAGATCCATCCAGTTGGATCGGTACCATTGAAGCGAGGAAAATCAAGCTTCGGACCACAAAAATTGCTGGAAGAAGAGAACCCATTGTCTACTGGAGACTCAGACTGCCATTTGTTGTTCATAGCTGAATGTTCCAGATGGAGACCAAGAAAATTTTCATCTAGATCCTGGAGTTTGGCTTGGATGGCTGCAAGTGCTTCCTCCATGGTTTTTGCTCCTGCACGGGTGACAACCATAACCAGGATTTTTTTATTTTTATTTTTTTTTATTTTTTTTGACTGGGTAGGAAAACAAAAACAGGAACTACTTCAGTAAAGGAAAATTTGGATTTGGGAAAAAATCAGAAGGGTAATTGGGGTTTGACTAGTTTTTTGGACATGTTGGATAGACAGGGAAGCAAAAATGAGGATTTCAGAAGCGGGGTGAAAGAATGGGAAAAATTGGCAGAGGGGAACAAAGAAGCAGAATTCAGAAAGGAACTCTGTGGTAAAAATTGAAGGTGATTGGGTGAAATCTGAGGAAGTTATGGCAAACCCTAAAAATAGACAAATGTGGGATTTCGGGCTGTAGGAAGGGGAATTGAGGATAGGGTCCTCAGGGATGAAATATGCAGAATGGAATGACAGGCGTTCCCTGAAATTTTCAAGGGAAACAAAGGTAAAACAAGGGAGATATGGAGAAAAAGCTGAATTTTATACCTTTTTTTTTTTCTTTTTTCTTTTTTTGACTGGAGCGGCTACGGCTCGGATTTTATTTTTTATTTTTTATTTTTACAGACTGGAGCGGCTACGGCTCGGAAGGAATCTGGAACAACGCCGAACGGCTAGATCTGGAACGGCTTGCAAAATGGATCTGAAACGACGCAGCAGTGATCGACAATAGTTTAGCCGAAAGTAGATATGGACCCTAGGTATGTGCGGCTTCCTAACAGTTCAGGGTTTTCACTCGGCCACCAATGCTGTCTGACGACTTGCGTATTGGGGCAGTACCCCTCACTCCACGGCTCAGGTAAAACTGATAACCGCTTTGCCACAAACGACAACTCTTGGTTTACCTCACGGGTGGGAACTAGTCAATCAGGTAGGGGTCATTGCCCTTTTCGCTGGCAGGTCCTCTCAATGGGCCAGCTACTTCGGGGTTCCTGCGGTACTCCTCACAATGAGTTTTAGGGCTTATGCCCAAGTACTTCCCACAATTAAGCGGATAGGGATTATTCCCAAATCCGAACCTGCAACAGATGCGAAATTTTTTTTTGGAAGAAATTTCACCCAGCGAGCCCAAGAAAGTGCTCTGATACCAGATGTGAGGCACCTGCAACAATTACTTAATGAAAATATGCGAAATAGTAGAAATGACAGAACTCAGAATCACTTTTATATTGATCACGGGCCACTTCGAGGGGGCAACCTCCTATGAGCAAGCTCAATACAAATAACTTCACGGTGCCTTCATAGGTCTCAACACACACTTATATACTAATTCTAGGCGCCAATACTATGGGTCGAAACCATGGGCCGTTACAAACTATGGATCAACAATACTACGGGTGACTTACAAAGCATATGCGCCAACAACAATAACACAAACTATTGATCAACAAATACTACGGGACGACTTACAAAGCATATGCGTCCAACAACATACTAACAAAATAAAGACATGGGTTCCTAACATTCTTAGATTAGTTGAGTCAGTCATGTGGACCATTTTGTAATAAGATAAAAGCATATAAATAGAGTAGGATTGTAAGCTTAAGGGCATCGAAGTTTTGGAGATTAATCCTATCTTTTGGGTTTGGTTTTGTATCCGCAACATGATGTATTGACAGTTTCTGCGAGGTTAATTCCGCAGGTTTGATGAATGAATGGAGATGTTCGGTTAGGACATGAATTATGTCTTTATGCAATGATGTGATGATGAATAATGGGTTATGTAAATGTTTTTTGTTGATTAATGCGAATATGTTGTAATCTGAATAAGTATGCCAAGTATGTTGTTCTAAATGTTTGTTAGAAACTCCGAATGACTTAATATGCGAATAATAAGTTAATGGTATGGTATGAATGTTATAATAGCTGGTTAGTGCGAAGGTAATGTGTGCATATCCTCTACATCACTACGGAAACTTGGTTCCAGCAGCCCCCTTGTCCACCTCGGGTGAGACTGCACTTGCTCCGCAAGTGTTGCTGGGAAGGGTTACACCTTTCCGAGCCGGTGTATAAGGGAGTTCGGGTTGATAGTGTGTTGGCGACAATACGAAGTGAACCCCTGTCAGAAGACACTGCGTCAGCAAATGGTTCCATCGCCAGGACCCTAAGGATAAAGAAAAGAGGATATGTTGTGGCACCCGACAAAACCAGAGTTCCAAGAGTGGTTCGACAAGAAGGTAGAGGAATTCGTAGAAAGTGAGAAGCGAGATCCTAAACCAACAACAACTAGTTGGTTAGAAAGATACGTCTATTCAGATATTCACGAAATCCTTTTCTGCGAATTTCTGGTTTTATTGCATGAGAGGCTAGCACAGTTGACGTTCCGCAAGAACCACTGCCAGAAGAATGAACCTGATTGTTGGACCCCAGAAATTGTGTGACAGCTAAAGCAAGTTGATAACAAGGTATCGCAAGCTGTTTATTTTTGGGTAGATAGTATCCTTGAAGGGTACGTGACTGAGTTCACAGTAGATACTATCAAATCGTACAGTGATGTCGAAAGGAACTTCTTCAGGGGGGCAAGAGGAAGGTTCATATCATCGTTAAAATTGTAGATTAAGATGCTTGTCTGCGAAAAGGAATATTGAGGATGTCTTCTGATGAGTAGAAGAATCGGTGTGCGAGGGTGAAGGTATCGCATAAATGCAAGTCTGATAGAAAGATGTGGTAGATGGACACGAGCGATGATGAGTTTCAAAGGGAAGCTGACGAAGAGTGTGGTCTCTTGAGGAGTGGAGCAATATTCCAGCATCTTGAGAAGAAGAGGAGGACTGAGAGAGAGTCTCCTGAGAAGACCGGAACAAAGAACTGCGGAACAAGACCACAAGGGAGGAAGCGACCTTATTGTGAAGGAGATGTCGACTAGGATACCCTAGAGGTAGAGGAAGGTCAGATCGTAAGTTACCATGTACCTTCGACCCCGCACACTACTCCAAATTTTATAGGAAGAAATCCAAATTACTCGCGGAGTTTCCCTACGTGCAGCAGCAAGAGTAGCACTTCAGTGAACAACAATACTAGCAATGTTAGGATGGTAGACGAGGCAAAGATGCCCACCTTTCAGGGGAATGGGACCGAGGATCACGAACAATATTGGTTTATATGCAAAGCAGTCTGGATCGTGAAGCAGGTTCAAGATGATGCTATAAAGATGGGACAACTAGCGATGACCCTTAGGGTGGAGAAAACATCATAAAAATCGATCCAACAAAACATTCAATCAACAACCGAATAGGGAGTTCACTCTAACCTATAACCTAACTAAACAGACCCGCCAGCACTTGATGAATTATGCGCTTAGGAGATATAGCTTCCCTATGATCCCTTTTCTTTGAAGGAACTACCGAAACAGTGATTTACCCCTAGATGGTCCAGTCAACTGTTGCGCCTCAACGCATTTCGGGGAGAACCAGCTAGCTCTGGGTTCGAGTGGTATCCACCCAAGGAGGGGCTCGCGTCTGATTAGTTAGTTGGTGAGGCAATGGCTTACCAAGGAAACGATCAGTAGCTGGTCCGAGAGGATGATCAGCCACACTGGGACTGAGACACGGCCCAGACTCCTCGGGCGTTAGACTGGTACTTGAAGTTTGTAAAGATTCCAATGGGAACGGCAACCAAAACACTGGTGCAGGTTAGAACAGCGATGATTGATGAATTTAAAAAACCAAAATCTGAGTCGCAATATGTCACTGAGCTTAAGGAGATTAAGAAATTCCTGAATGATTCAGTGTGGGAATTCGATCAGCGATACAAGACGCTGATAGTGAAAGTGAGATTTTTGATAAACGAGTTGCAACATAAAGAATTGTTCATCGCAGGACTAGTATCGCATATCTAAGGACCGCTGATGCAACAAAAATTCGCAACATAAGCAGAAGCATTAGAGATCACGATGAAGCTAGAGGCTTCACCAATTGGTGAAGCAGGAATGGGAATGGACAGAGTTCAGGCACAGTTGGCCAATTTAACATTGCAACTGGAGGATATCAAGAAGGGAAAGGAAACCCGCAGAGATGTATGGTGTACCAGATGCATAAGTGAGGGGCACCATAAGGATAATTTCCTAGAATTCTGTGAGTATTTACAGTCGGGGGCGCCAAACCCCCTTCGTCAAGAAGGCATGCCATGGTGTACTGTCTGTCAGACCAGAGGGAATCGACCAGAGGAGTGTGTATATCTGCAAAAGATGGTATCGAAGCCAACAAACTTATACTGCAAATTTTGCCGATCGGTTGGCCATGACGAGAAGGACTGCAGGGCCTATGACCTGCTGCAAGATTGAATAGATGACACACATTTTATGAAGGGAGAAGAGCCGTCGGTGGTGCAGCAGCAATCGCAATATAGCTAGCCACAGTTTAACCAACTGCATCAATACGACCAAGGGCAATATCAGCACCCGCAATATGGGCACCCGCATTATCCACCACCGCCATATGGCCAGCTGCAGTATGGGAAGCAACAGTGTTAGCAGTTGTAGTACGGGAAATCGCAGTATCAACAATATGGACTTCCACACGGAGTTTTTGGGGGAGGATTCTGGGGAGGCTGAGGTGCTGGTATGGGACGTGGAGGAGCTGCTAGACGAGGACAAGGACCAATCATCTGTTACAATTGTGGGCAGCAGGGGCACTACCAGCGGGATTGTCCAAATCCTGCACCGCAGTGTACATACTGCAGTGTTGGAGATCATAGCGTAGAGGACTACCCCCAGCTCATTGTGAAATGGAAAACTAAGCATCCACCCAGAACCAGAACCAAAATAATCAGAATGTGCCATCAGCTCTGCAGAGGATATCTATAGAAGCCAGGGGTAGCCATGCGATGGTTAGAATAATGACAAGAGGAGGGGCGGGTGACAGGTGGCGATAGGTCACACTCCAATGTTAGACCAACACAAACACAGCGGAAGAAGTTCACCTTTGATGTCGAAGCAGAAAGGGATGTATTTTTGAAAGCACAGGAGGCAATGAGGAATAGGCGATAGTTACCTCTTGAGGAAGAAATCTATGACATGCCACCGGCGTTCGATTCGACGAATTTGCAAAGGAAGGAAAACACCTTGGGAGCCTTCTTGGAAAGTTTTCTGGATTTGGAAAAAGACCCAAACACACTGGACGAAATAGCTAGCATACTGCAACGACGGGGAGGTGCACAACTGGAACAAAGGGTTAATTGCATACATAAAAGGAAGATGGGAAGGGAGATGCGGATGTCAGCACAGATCAGAGAATTTGATGTCGACTCCATAATTCTGGACTTAGGTTTGGACATAAATATCCTGACTAAACAGACGTGGGAGACAATGGGAAAGCTGTGGATGACCTGGTCACCAGTACAGCTGCGACTGGCGAGCCAAAGCAAGGTCACTCCGCTTAGTCGGGTATGTCAACTGCCGATTGAAATTGAAGGACTCAAAATGTATGTGGATTTCGATGTCATTGAGATTGTGGATAACACCAGTCCCTATCTAGTACTGCTGGGATAGACTGGGCTATGGAGAATCAAGCAATCATCAACTTCAAGAAAAGGATAATGTCATTCAAGAATCAGGAAATGAGAGTCATCGCACCACTGGACCCTGCGGAAGGGCTGCGCTATACAGAGCTAGCCAGAGTCAAGCTTGTGGAAGGGTGGGACAACTTGTATAACATCTCTGAGGATTATGTTAATCCCACCACGAATGGAGAATTAGGATGGCGCAGTGACAACTCGGCATCCTCCAAATCAGACGAGGCCTTAGAGAATTGGCAGAACCGATTGCATGAAGTGTCCTTTCGAAGATGTGCATGGATAACACAGTCCCTATGGAGGGTAGCCACGGAGGAGTATGTGTTACCTCCCTATGTGGGATTTCCCAACTTGGGCACGTTCCTCATAGAATTTGAGGAGAAAGTGGTAGAACGACAGCATCTACTAGCCTTGGAGGAAGCCCTGAAGGCTACTCCTATGCGATGGTGGGAAGCGCATAAATCAAACATCACATCTTGGCCAGTATTTTGATGCCTCATGGAGGTTCGGTTCGACGAAGCTGCGAAGGACGACCATATGCGATATGACGAACGAGGAGACCTGAAGGTGCATATGAATGCCTGTCAACATCAATGGTGATCGAGAGAACGACAAGAGTGGGTACATGCATTTGTACACACGTTGGATGAGGTACCGGGGAGCTGGTATGTCGCAGCAGAATTGTGACGTGGGATGACATATTGGGAACAGCTCACCATTGGCTTCAACCAATCGTTCTCATTCTCAGATGAAAATCCCTTAATCCACACCACACCACATGCGATCCACGAAAATATATTTGAAGCAGTATCGACCAACCAACCAATGGCACTCCAATGGCTTGCGACACCAGAAATGCGGATCGAGTGTTACAACATCACCGGAGAGCCCGAAGATGACGATGACCCCAAGGCTACATACGTACCAAAATTAGAGGGCATTCACAGTGAGGTAGCACCAGATATGCCGTCGCACAAACTTTAGCAACCATTAAAGATCAAGAAGGTGAAAATTGGGTCAGAGGAAAACCCCAAGTTCACATGCATTGGCGGCTACTTGGGTGGTAGGTCATCCAAGTAGAGGCCAAATAAATTGAAACCAACCGCGGTAGGCAGAATGATCAAATTAAAACGACTGACAAATGACATCGAGAAGTACACAACAACGACCCGACGAAACCAGCAAAAATTAGCCACTGTAGAGACGCCAACGATAAGACGACGTATCGACACAGCAGCATTCAATGTGTCGGTGTAAAAAAAAAAAAAGCTGTCGACACATTATAACCAAGTTGGAAGCTTCCATGATGCACAAAGGTCTAAGCCCGCAACAAAGACCATAAATGCTATAGTTACATCACACGGGACAACGGAAAAAATTAGAACACCAGCAGTTAATAACAACAGACGCGATAGATTTGGCAGACCCCGACTAGATTTGGTAATAATGACCAATGATCGGATGGAGTCTACCGACAAGCGTTATAAATCTCACAGAAGCCGATGGAGAAACACAGTAGTAGCTAAAGAGACGAATGGAAGTATATGTCTCCAGCACCAGCACTCAAAGACCACAGCCCACACTAGTTGTACAAGAGTAGCCAGAAGTTATGTCTACAGTCACCCACAAGTAAGAGAGGAGCACGACTCGACCCCCCGACACTGATCGGGAGAAAAAGAAGGCACCCATGCATCCGCAAGACTTACGAATGACGCTGTAGGCCCCTCAGTTGCTGAAGCTGTGCAAGATGGATACAATGGCCCCATGATCTCAGAGTACATTCCACCCCGTCAGGTGGGGCCGCCCACACCACGAATCAACAAGAACAAAAAATACTCCATTGTGGTTGCATCAGTACCACCAGGGGTTCCTGAAAGTGGGGATATCACAGCCAAATTGCAAAGGTTACAATACACTGACCATGACCTAGCCAAGTTAAAAGAATATGCGGAGGCTTATGAGGACATCCCCCACATAGGAGGGCCAACTATGAAGGAACCTAAAAAGTGGGCATTAGGATTGGCCCGCTCAGGGTTTCTCGGTATCACCCTCCTACCGCATTTTGGGTGCCTGGCACAGGTCAATGCATGCATCAAGAAACTCCTTGCATGCTTCCATGACAGATCCCTTTGGCTGCATGAGAGAATCCCAGTCACAGTCGACCTCATTGCCAGAATCACTGGCCTGCCTCAAGAGGGAGCCAACCCTTCACAGTTTTTCCAGGGTAAGGACAATGACAAGAAATTAGCCGAACAATTAGCCATAAAGTATGGTGTAGAGAAAGATTCTCGAGGCTACCTGATCAACACAATTAACAACCAAGCAATCAGAGTAGCGGTGAAGATACTTGCGGTCGAAATAACACAGAAAAAATGACCGCTGCAATGTAACTCAGGTCTTCTCGCAGCTGCGGAACGGTGCGCCGCAGGGGAATAGATGAACTGGGCTCAGTTCCTGCTCCACGAATTGACTGAGGATGTGTATGATGCATAGGAATATGGGCCTCCATTCACATATTCTTGGCTACTCCTCCTCATTTCCTTAAAAGCATGGAGGGAACCAGATGACTATCAGGGGGTGGATCTCACGGAACCACGAGTATGTGATGGAGTGCGATACCATAACTTGTGGGTGACCACTGACAAGAAATGACAAAAGGAAAACGTCATACAATTTTATATATGGCTCAAAAGGATGTGGATGGACGCACAAATGATACCATGGATCACATTGCAAGCAGCGACAAAGTATCACCCCATCGCCTAGATATCCGTCAAAGAACACACAATTTACCTCCAGGCCCGAGAAGATCCGAGCAAGCAGTGGCTAAGGACATAGTACAAGCTCACCGAGGATGAACTCAACAACATCATTGCCAAATGGCCAGAGATATGGAAGGTTCCTGCAGATCCGAAGGACATAGAAAATGGGCAGGCGGGAGGACGACAAGACCCGACCAAGGAAGACATAGCTTCCTCCAACTAGAAGGAGAGCGCAGAATAGGAGGACCAGATGGTAGAGTCTGGCCACGATGGGGCGTCCACAGCAAACACCCTAACAGATTCAGAACTAGACCTCCAACAAGAAGAACAAAGGACGAAGAAGAGAATGGACCATGCCGACAATACCACATAGGAAGGGCTCACTGCGTAATAGGCCGACATGTTTCTGGATAGAATTACGCAGATCATGGAGAGTAACCACCAAAAGGTTACACAACATTCAGCAGAGAACTTTCAGTACATTGGGGAGCTGTTAAACACCATAACGAATACAATAATCAATAGAAATGTACCACATGGAGGCATCGAGCAAAACTTGTTGACTCCCCGAGTTGAGGTAGAAGTGGGCACCCAGCAACGCATTGTCCAAGTCGAAACCCACGCATTTGGAACAGGAGATGATATCTTGGACCTTGAGATTTGGAAGGCCGACTTGGCATTGGTTGATTTCAACTTACTCCCAATGTCGACACTACATCGATTCCAAGCGGAAGCAAGCGCAGAAATCTGCGACCACGAGGCTATGATGCACAACAAGATGGTCGAATACAAGAAGCAACTGCAGCACAGCGAGGAGGAGGAACAACACCTTCTAGATAAACACACCGCAGCACTGGATGCGAAAATAAAAGCCATCGAGGAGAAGGCTTGATTAGAAGAAGTCCTAACTGGGAAAGAGAAGGTCATCGAGGAGCAGACTACATCACTTACTGCGAAGGAAAAGGTTGCAGAGGAATGGACGAGGTTAGAAAGAGGACTTGCACAGGCATGTGGAAAGGCGGCGCTAGATCTGGATGTTTCCCCAGAATCTCAAGCTGTTATGCTAGGCATATCCATCACCAAGCTCAAAAAGGAAAATGCAGAGCTCTAGACTCGAGTGACACCCATTACACCACCGGCACAAATTCAGAGTCGACAGACGGCGATAGAGGAAGCAATGGTAGAGATTCAAAAGAAGGAATAAGCGGCACAACAAGTTGCGGTAAGCCTCACAAAGTTTTGAGACAGGTTGGTTGAGGATGACTAGTTAACCGCACTGAAGAGAATGCTCTGTGAAGCAGAAGAGCAGCTGGAAACTTTGAAGGGATCGTTCAAAACAATGCTCACAATGATTCGAGTAGCAAATGCCGCAGAACTGCAAAGTATGAAGCAGCGGGCTGAAAAAGCCCACGAAAGGAAGCAACGACGAGCTACACATTTGGATGAGCTCAAGACAAAGGATGAAGTCCTCATAGCAGGAGTAGTACCAGTGATGAAACAGGTCCAGGAGCAATTACATGAGGTACGACAGAAAGTATGCGACCACCCAACGAAGCAACAGGTGATAGAGAGTGCGCAACTCCAAGCATCAGTCAAAGAGGTAGGCGACCAGATTTGAACCACCTATGATAACTTCCAACAACAATACAAAAAACCAGCAGTGTCTAGCTAAGGAGGCTCGGGACAAGCCACAAGTTTATGTTGGGGGCCTGTTGGCATGGGATAGATCAGCAGGAAGTGCGGAACCCGACAGGTGCTAAAGGGTCATTCCGCGGAAAAAGGACCCTTCGCAGCATTCACAGAAGCATAAGAATTGTTAGATTAGTTGAGTCGGTCATGTGGACCATTTTGTAATAAGATAAAATCATATAAATAGAGTATGATTGTAAGCTAGAGGGCATCGAAGTTTTGGAGATTGATCATATCTTTTGGGTTTGATTTTGTATCCGCAACATGATGTATTGACGGTTTCTGCGAGGTTAATTCCACAAGTTTGATGAATGAATGGAGATGTTCGGTTAGGACATGAATTCTGTCTTTATGCAATGATGTGATGATGAATAATGGGTTATGTAAATGTTTTCTATTGATTAATGCGAATATGTTGTAATCTGAATAAGTATGCCAAGTATGTTGTTCTAAATGTTTGTTAGAAATTACGAATGACTTAAGATGCGAATAATAAGTTAATGATATGGTATGAATGTTATAATCTCTGGTTAGTGTGAAGGTAATGTGTGCATATCCTCTACATCACTACGGAAACTTGGTTCCAACAGCCCCCTTGTCCACCTCGGGTGAGACTACACTTGCTCCGCAAGTGTTGTTGGGAAGGGTTACACCTTTCTGGGCTGGTGTATAAGGGAGTTCGGGTTGATAGTGTGTTGGTGACAATACGAAGTGAACCCCTGTCGGAAGACACTGCATCAACACTCTACCTCCTTTAGTTATTTTTCTTTAAAAAAAATGCAAGCATCAAACTTCAATAAATTTTTAATGGGCCTTCCTCTTGTAGATATTCTATCAAATATAGACAACCATTGAGATTTTACACCAAATCTAGGCATTTTTCTGTAAAATTTAAGCATATAGATCTAGGCACATAAACAAGAGAAATGTAATGTGCAAATTGAATCAACAATAAACTAATCATGTAACAAATGAGATATCATATATCATTACACAAAAACTAGAACATATAAGAAGAAAATAATGATGTATTTCATTAACTTGAATGAATGGAGGTGAACAATATAAATAGAAAGGAAATTCAAATCAGGTCAGGAAGCTATTCGAACTGCTCATGTAGTGCTTGGAGACTAGTCAAGCTTAACTAAAGCCAAATACCCTTAGTTAGATATGCACACTCACCTAGACTGAGTTTAATTGACCTTGTGGCTCATTGAACACTAGTTCTAACTAAATAAGTACATGCAAACCCTTAAAATATCTCAACTGGAGCACTACTGACTGAACTGGAGGGATAATGACAGTAAAGGTTCAGTTAGGACCAAGATTAGTGAGCACATCTAGTCCTTAACTAACAACTGACTGAATCACAACTAAAATCAAGGAGAAGTCCCCCTGATCAGGGAATGCACCCCTAAATCAAGGAAGGCACCCCCAAATCTAGGAAACCAACCCATAGTTGAATCAAGTGGTCAATTTGGATGAGGTTTGTCCCGTTGGAGTCATCAAGTCAAGGTATAGGTAGCTAGGTAGAGGTTTATTTGCTCTAATATTTTCTACATCTATGAGATTTTTTTAAACCCTAACCTCACCATTATTTTTCAAAAATATTTTTGAGATATGTTCAACTTAATTGATATATTTTAGATATGAAGAAGAAATTCATAGTATCCTAACTTGTTATCAAGGATATCTCCTTGCAAAATATTTGTTTGTTTGTCTTTGTGTAGTTGTATTTTTCGCAAGTTTCCATCTAAATGGATTCAGCATATGTTGTTCTTTGTCCAGACAATCACGAACATATTGTTAGTTTTTCAGAATTTACTTCAATCTAATCTAGGAACTTAACTGAGAGAACAACATGTACAGCATATCTACAACATATCAATCATGGACACAATAATGCAAGCACACAAGAGACACATAGTTTACTTGGGGAAAACCATAAAGCTGAAAAACCCCAATAACTTCCTTAGAGATAGATAGAGCAATGATACAACCCAAGCATAAGAGATAGACATATCCTAGCAGTAGCTTCTCCTCCTCCACAAGTGTGCCACTCTCCAAAGAGTGTGTGTGAGAATAGAATGATCAAATAGAGCGCCTCCCGCACTTTATTTATACTTGACTTGACTTGCCTAATAACCGTTACTAGGTCGGCCTTCACTGTTAACACCCAAAAAGTGCTCAATACCTCATCTACCCCATTACATGACTCATTTGTCCATATTTCCTACCATATTTGCCTCCAATACTTTAAAATCCCATTAAAAAGCCTCCAAAAGGCCACAAAACCACTAAAAAAGCCTCCAAAAGGCCACAAAACCACTAAAAAAGCCTCCAAAAGGCCAAAAAAAACCCCTTTTTCCCCCAAAATAATCCAAAATTCCTCCAAAATAGCAAAAACCCTCTAAAAATGGAATAAAAATACAAAAAAAAGAGGAAAAAGAGGGAAAAAGGAGGTAAAAACCCTATACAGCTGACCTAAACCATATGGTGCCAAAAATCATGGGCCAGCACTCCACCACTAAAAACCTATAAATAGGTGATGGAGGCCCCTCATTTCATGTCCATAGTAAAACACACCCTTACTCTGCCAAAATCACTCCTGAAACTGTAGCTCACCCTTGAGCTACTTTCACATTTGAGTGCCCCTTTGGCCCATTTCCAACCCTTTGGAGAAAGAGAAAGGAGCAAAACTGGAAGCTTGGAAGCAACCCTCCTGGACTGCTGCAAGAGTTTCACCAACCTTCACATTGGTGGTATAATCTTTAATACAAAAAGTGAAATCTTTGTCCATATTTTCATGTTTTATTATTTATGTTAATGCTCATGCTAGGTTAAATTTCATACTGTTTTACTATTTTTATTTACTGTTTATTGAATTGCTACTAAGGAGTCCCTTCTCCTTAGTAGGTGCTCATTTGTACAAGCTGGGGTGAAAACCCTAGCTACATTCACTTAACCACATAACACAATGCTGACTGGGCCGACACCCAATAGGGTGGTCTAATAACCCTTTGACCCACATGGTCGACCCCCAATAGGGTGGTCTAATAACCCTTTGACCCACATGAATTATACAGGGCCGACCCCAACAAGGTGGTCTAATAACCCATCAAGTATAAGTTACGACACTTACAATATAAATGACGAAACTTCCATATAGAGGAATAATAACATCTCTATAGGAATACAAACACTTCCGTATAGAGGAATAATACCATCTTTATAGGAGTACAATATACATATATGAAATACATTTCGAAGTTACATATACATCAACACTCCCTCTTAACTAGGAAGGTATTTATCGACACAGATCTGCTAGCACAAGTCTTCTTCTCTATACCATCATCATTGATGCATCGTCCTTGAATCATCGTCATCGTCACTGCTGATGCTATCTCAATCAATCTCTGAATCTACTCGTCATAGGAAGTTCTATAGAGCCAGTCCTTTTTCATACTGGGTGTAGGCCCACCACCTGCAGGTCTTCATCATCACTGGCCATACTGTGGAATCCTCAGGACTTATTACATGTGTCACAAAACCTCGAAAGAGCATCCCAGGCTGTTACGGGTACACAACTCCAACCTATAGGATCTCCCAGGATCTTTTACATGTGATAGTCACAAAACCTTAAAAGGGTGTCTTGCCAAGCAAGAACCCTAAAGAGCATTTCAGGCCTTTTTCATCCTGTCCAGATCTCCAGGTCTGATTACATGTGACTCCTACCACAAAACCTTAAAAGGGTGTCTTGCCAAGCAAGAACCCTAAAGAGCATCTGAGGCCTTTTCCATCCTATCCAGATCCCCAGGGTTGATTACATGTGGTCATGGCAATACCTCGAAAGAGCATCTGAGGCATTTTTCATCCTGTCCAGATCTCCCAGGTCTACTTACATGCCATAGGACAATGCCTTGAAAGAGCATCTAAGGCCTTTTTCATCCTGTCCAGATCTCCCAGGTCTACTTACATGTCCTCCCAGAGCAATGCCTTGAAAGATCATCCCAGGCTGTTACGGGTACACAACTCCGACCTATAGGATCTCCCAGACATGCTCATCTGCACAACCTATCCACGGCCACAGAGTATCAACCTAATACTCACCATACATCATCCTGATGTACACATGATCATCCTGATCATCAACACTGCATCATCCTACTGCATGTCATCTGGAGAAACATCCTGAAGCTCGTCATCCATGATCATCCTGATCATACAATGCATCCACCTGATGCATACACAGTATCTGCCTGATACATATCATCATACATGATCTACCTGATCATACAATGTATCCACATGATACATATACAAATACATGATCCACCTGATCATATCCAGCATCCAACATGATGCGTACATACATATACATATAAATGATCCAACTGATCATATCCAGCATCCAACATGATGCGTACATACATATACATATAAATGATCCAATTGATCATATCAAGCATCCAACATGATGCATATATACACATACAGAGCAGTAACTGAAGCATCGTCCTGATGCTCATCATCCAACACTTATATCCACAGCTATGGGAAGGATCCTCTTCTCACCATGCTTGGAATGGCTCCAACAAATGTCTCCATCACTTCTTCCTCGAAGTGTCATCAATCTAAAGAACACCAAGCCTCTCTTTGAAGTACTCAAACTTCACTCTGGCTAGTGGTTTCGTCAGCACATCTGCAACCTGCTCATCCGTTGTAACATACAGGAGCTTCATTGCTCCTCTTTGCACCATATCCATGGTATAGTGATATTTGATCTCAATGTGTTTCGACCTGTCGTGGAACATCGGGTTCTCAGATAGCTTCACACAACTGTGGTTGTCACAAAAGATACCAGTAGCCTCTAGTGGGAGATCAAATAACTCAGATAGTAGCTTCCAGAGCCATACTGCCTCACAACTAGCTGAACAAGCTGCAACATACTCTGCTTCGGTTTTACTCAGTGCTACGCGAGACTGCTTCCTGCTAAACCAAGAGATCACACATGATCCCATACTGAAGCAACACCCAGAAGTGTTCTTCCTATATGTAGCATTACCTGCCCAATCCGAATCAACATAACCCTGCAGGTTAAACTTTTGATTCGCATCATACTTGAGCCCATAGTCAACCATACCCTTCGAGTACCTCAGAATATGCTTTACATCCACCAGGTGAACACCTCTGGGATCTGTTAGGAACTGGCTCAATGTGTTCACCACAAAGCAGATATCTTGTCTCGTGTTCGTCAAGTACATCAATGACCCAATGATCTGACGATACACAGTGACATCAACCAGATTAGATGAAGCATCACACAGAAGCTTCAGGTTCGATGCCATAGGTGTGGGCATGGCCTTGCAGTCCATCATCCCAAACCTCTTCAAGATCTCTACTGCATACTTTCCTTGTCCAAGGAAGATTCTATTTGCACTCTGCCACACCTCCATGCCTAGAAAATAATGCATCATCCCCAAGTCCTTCATCTCGAACTCGGAAGCAAGCTTTCACTGCATGTCGGCAATCAATCTATCCTCACTTGTAACAAACAGGTTATCCACATACAAAAGTAGTATCACTGGATTTCCTTCCTCAACCTTGTAGTAAAGGTTGGAATCCGCTTTACTCTTGGTAAAGCCCAAACTGGATAGAAAGCCATCTATCCTGCCATATAAGGTCCTGACTGCCTGTTTCAAACCATACAGGGCTTTCTTCAGTTTGCACACATGTGAATCTCGGTCATGTGTCTCAAACCTGAGTGGCTGCTCCATATACACTTCCTCTTCAACTACACCATTCAAGAAATCTATCTTGACATCCATCTGGTGTATCTTCCATTTCATCACTGCAGCCAGAGCAAGTACTGATCTAATGGAAGTGTGCCTGGCTATAGGTGTAGAATTCTCTTCATACTCAATCCCTCTTTCTGGGAGAAGCCACGAGCTACAAACCTCACTTTGTATTTCTCCATGCTACCATCTGCAGCATGCTTGATCTTATAGATCTATTTGGAAGTCACAGCAAAATTCCCTTCAGGTCTTGGGACTGCATCCCAAACATCATTCTTCATGATCGACTGGTACTCCTCGATCATGACATTCTTCCCAAATCCTGGGAACTTCAATATATTCAATATCTTCAATAGATAACTTTGTTGCTGAAACAAATGTTGAAGTCCTTCTTTTGTAGGTGCTCGTATACAATCTTTCCTACAAAAAAAATTAAATTGCATGATTAGAAACTTCTCATAGTTTTCAGAACAAATTCTTACACATAAAGAAATATGTCATATAGTCATGCAATTATTTTAGCCAATGCTTCAATACAACATTCATCCATATCCTGTAACTTTCTAGATGCCTTCCAATCTCTACCAGAACATTGTTAAGAGTTTGCACTACTCCCAACATGTCAGCAAAGAGGTTTCATTCTAGATAAGTAGCAATGGAATGTTGTACAGTTCCATAGGCCACTTACCCATCACATGCATATTAGTAGTATACTGTTCATCAGTGCAACTATTATAATATGCATAATACACAACCTAATTCTAGGGACATCAGTATATACATCATTGAATAGTATTATTTAAACAATCAAATATGCAAGAAATGATAATTCAAATACTTATATTTGTTTGTTTGTTGGGTTGACTCCCTCTCAGTCTTTTCTTCCTTTCTGCAACTCCATTCTGATGTGGTTTGTGAGAAGTGGTCAACTCCCTCTGAATATATGTATCCTTGTAGAAACTACTGGAGTGTGCTCCCTCTTGATCTTTGCATCTTGGATTACCTGTTCTTGATCTTATATTCATCCTCGATCCCTATGCATGCTTATTAGTATCATTATTTTGTTATCCTCTAGATATCATACATAATCATACATTCATTAGTATATTCTCAATACTATCAAACACAATAATCTTAAGCATGTATAGTCATGATCATTTCAAACACAGATAATAAACATTGGTATTCAAGGTTTATATATAGGAATCTTCTGGTTAGTCATATTGTCAATTAAAGTAAGAAACACAATATGCATAAACCCATGGATACTCAAACCTACAACTTCATGAATAATCATAATAAATCATGCCAAGTATAATTATATGAGAGATCCTAACAAAAGGTAGGATTCTAACTTGATATAGGAAAAACATACCTGGATTAGCATGTTAGTTAGTTATGTCTAACATACCCATATGATGTCTTTTTGTTCTCTTCAATGACTTGTGCTAGTAACCTGTATATCTCATAAGTTAACCATTATAGAACCAAGTTATACATACCTTGTAAATAGATCTTCTATGTGATCCATAACAATGGATGAATCTTTGTTTTCATGTCACCATAATCATATGTTCTTGAACTAGAACATGATTTGTATTTCTTGGTGTACCTTTCATGTTAGCGGACAACATCAACCTCATACAACATCACAATGCATTAGTACAATCATAAGTGTCAAAAACCCTAATCAATGAATATCTTCTATCATGCATTCATAATTTTATTAAGGTGATATGACAAGTCTAAAATTAACCAAGATTGTACTAACCGTAATAATATGAAGACAAACATATCATAAACTTAATTATGAACATAATTCGAGACATACCTGTATGAGTCATACTTGTCGAGATTGCTTGTAATCTTCTTATGTAAGGCCTCGGCCTCATCTCCCTCTAAAACATGAACTTCTTCACTTATGCAGGTGATCAATCCATTCTCTTCTAGGATTAACTCAATCCACTTGTATTTGTAGAAACTAGATCTGGAACTGGATTAGGGTTTGTTAGGGAAACCCTAAAAATTCAAATTTTGAATTTCAAACTTATGAAAGGATAGAAAGATGCGCCTTGATGAGCTGATCAAGCTGGTATACTTAGAATTTGAAAACTACAAAGTTTCACCCCTCAAAATTGCCTTTGAAAACTTCCAGATCTTCTGGACAGGATCCCGAACTAGGGTTTGATAAATCCCATCCTTCTGCCCAACCAAAAGGTTTGATCCAAAGCTCTAAAATTTGATTTTTCTGAGGAGCTTCCAGCCGTGGTCACAGACTACAAAAATTCCAACTTTTGCAGAAGCCCTAATTTTCCACTTTTTCGATCAAAGTCCCGAACTAGGGTTTGATCAAGCTCGGCCTTCTACCCAACCAAAAAATTTGATCTTGGTCTCTAAATTTCGATTTTGATGAGTGTCATTCAGCCGTGGTCTCTGATTACAAAAATACCAACTTTCTTCGAAACCCTAATTCCCGGAGCCATGAATGAAGGTGCTAAAAAATAATTCTGTTTTGACAAAGATATGCACCTGATTGTTTCTGGTGTAACTCTGAACGTTCTGATCCACAGGGTCTATAAATTTTTCTTATGGTATCCTGATCTGTCATATTTCCAACCCCACAGGTCTGAACTCAAATGGATTCTCTGAGAGAGATTTATGCCAAGTGTCGCAACGTGACCTGTTTATGGGATAAACTAGGAGAGCGAACTTGTACGGCGTTCCACATGTCAATAGTTCAGTTTCGGCCTTTGAAAAAGTTACTTGATAAAGTACAATCCGTGCACTACCTGTACACTTTTACGAAATTTCATTTGGAGCTTCCTAGCCCAAGTTATGACCTTTTTTCCTAGTTCACCTGTTTATGACTCAGATCTGGAAGAGGCAGAAACCCTAGATTGTATAGATCATAAAACACAAAGTACAACGAATTAGAAGTTGTCCTTTGACACAAGGTACATGGGGATCTGATCTTCGACCTGTAAAAGTTTCATATCCGAAAACGTCTCCAAAATGGATTTATAGCGAAAGTGATACGATGACTGGATTTTGCTATATCAAGCCCTAGCATCGTAAGTGCAACAAGTGTCATACATGCCATACCATGCCTTCTTTCAGGCTAGCTCTGATACCATGTTAGTTTTTCAAAATTTACTTCAATCGGATCTAGGATCTTAACTGAGAGAACAACATGTACATCATATCAATCATGGACACAATAATTGAAGCACACAAGAGACACAACGTTTACTTGGGGAAAACCATAAAGGTGAAAAACCCCAATAACTTCCACAGAGATAGATAGAGCAATGATACAACCCAAGCATAAGAGATAGACATCCCCTAGCAGCAGTTTCTCCTCCTCCACAAGTGTGCCACTCTCTAAAGAGTGTGTGTGAGAATAGAATGATCAAATAGAGTGCCTCCTGCACTCTATTTATACTTGACTTGACTTGCCTAATAACCTTTACTAGGTCGGCCTTAACTTAACCACATAACACAATGCTGACTGGGCTAACACCCAATAGGGTGGTCTAATAACCCTTTGACCCACATGACTTATACAGGGCCGACCCCAACAAGGTGGTCTAATAACCCATCAAGTATAAGTTACGACACTTACAATATAAATGACGACACTTCCGTATAGAGGAATAATAACATCTCTATAGGAATACAAACACTTCTGTGTAGAGGAATAATACCATCTCTATAAGAGTACAATATACATATATGAAATACATTCCGAAGTTACATATACATCAACATGTATGTGAGTCCTCATCAACATAATCATGTAATCAACATACACAGCCTTTTGTCCTGACAATCGTGGACATGTGTTATTCGCCTTTCAAAAATTTGTGTACATAGGCATGTTCCCATCCAATTAGTTGCAGATTATTCCTAAGAAATGTGTAGGTTATAGTTGAAGAAAATACGTGCATATGCTCTTTTCCCTTGATGAAGTAGAATATAACTTCAAGACATAAGATTTTTTCCCTTTATGAAGTAGTGTATACCCTTGATAGAAGACAAAAACTTGTAACTTGTTCTTTTGCTATGGGTTTTCTTGATATGTAGGTAGGTGCATTAGGGTTTCATCATTGGTGAGTGTTTATTTAAAATTCTTGTCATTAGATTCTTGTCTTTATTGCATTATTTTCTTAGTTTCTATTTTTAATCGTCGTGAATTCTGAAGTTTCTTCTTTTCGTGAGTTAATTGATACTATCTTACTTGTAAGAAAAATATGATTCCCATTCTTAGGAGCAAGAATCTTTGGTGTTTAGTCAATGGTGAACATCAGAAACCAACTGATGCCAAAGATTTAGCTATATGGGAAGGGATTTGTGATTAGGCAATATGAATCATTCGTGAGACCATATTAGATGGTTTATAGGTACATGTTGAGGCTGGTGATAGCCCAGTCGAGGTATGAAAAACTTTAGCTTCTTTGTATGATAATCTAATGATGTTTCAACTTATTATCTTTAAAATAAAATTCATGATCTTGATCCTAAATATTTTGAGATAATTGAGTCATTTCTTGTTGAACTAAAAACTTAAAATGAAAAACTTTATAATTGTGGTAAAGATGATAAGAAAACCAACACTACCCTTATTATTCTTGTAGAGCAAAAACTACCTTATGCCTATGATTTATTCATCCAAACTAGGCATATAACTAATGAAATGTCCAAGGGATCCATGAAACCTACTTTTGAATATTTTTGTAAAGGTATGATTTGTGAGCAATATAGATTGATCTCATCAGGTCAATTAGTTATTGGTAAATATTTTATGGCACACAGTAAGAAGAATACACATAAAGGTTTTAACAAGAACCCTAAACCACATACTAATGGTACATCCCATCACACTTTTAATGATGCTTGTAATGATGCTCTAAAAAGGAAAGTATTTAATCATTGTAAGTATTGTGACAAAACCAACCACCCTGAGAAGAACTGCTTTAAAAGGATAAATGAACTGACTAAAGCCAAGAAGAAAGCCTCCAAGGAATAGCGTGTAGCTCTTTATGCCTATTATGCACACCTAGGTAATTCCTCTTCTTCTATGGAATGGATTATGGATTCAAGTGCCTCTTATCATATGACTGGTACTGCTCCTTTATTTTCTTCTTATGATACTAAAACGCACACAACACAAAAAGTTTCAATTGGTAATTGCAAGCAACTTTCAGTTGTAGGTTCTAGTGATATTAAAGTTCTTAATGTACATTGGAAGATGTTTTTTATGTTGAAGGCATGGCCATCAATTTGCTTTCTATTTATCATGCTTGTCAAAAAAGTTATGAATTTGAAGCATGGCTAGATAGATATGTTCTTAAAGACATTAAAAATAACTTCAAAGTTGTTTCTTTAGGCCTTGTTAATCATGGAATTGGTTTATTTAAATTTACTGGTTTCAATTCACCTAAAATAAACCATTCTATTCTATGTTGCTCACACTTATGAACAAAGTAAATTATGGCATGAAATATTAGGTGACTTGAATTATGCTAAAATGAAACTGTTATCTAAAATGGTACTTGGTTTACATACAATTTCTTCCACTAAAGGTGCTTGTGAAAGTTGTGTGCTTGGTAAACAACATTAGGAAAAGTTTAATAAGGATAAATTCTGGTGTGCCAACTTAACAATTGCAACTAATTCATAGTGGCATATGTGGTCCTCTTGAAGCCCCCTATTTATATCATGATATCTATTTCATTACAATTATTGATGATTATAGTAGACAAGCTTGGGTTTATTTTTTGAAACATAAAAGTGAAGCTTTTGTTGTATTTCAATCATTTAAAGCCTTGGTTGAAAATGAATATGGTAAAGTATTAAGACATTGAGAAGAGATAATGTGTGGGAGTACATTAAAAATGAATTTAATGCATACTTGTCTAAACATGGTATTCAACATCGAAATATTGTTCCTTATACACCTCAACAACACGTGTTGCCAAAAAGAAATTACAACTTTGGTTGAAATGCCTAAGATGTATGTTATATTCTAAAGGATTACAAAAAATATTTTGGATTGAAGTTATTTGTTATGCTAACCATATTTTGAACAAAGTTCCTACTAAATCAATTTTGCATGTTACCCCTAAAAAAAATGGAGTGGAAGGAAACCAAACATTAGTAACTTTAAGATATTTGGCAGTGAAGGTTGAAACCATATTGTTGAGTTAATCTAAAATCGATCATAGATAAATTTAACTAACTTTGGTTATTGTTGTAATAGACCCATGGTATTGGCAGAGATTCCCATATTATTCTTGTGGTCGAAGCCTATAAAGAGGTTGGTCATACTCCATTGTATATGTGTGTGTCTATCATGTGCATGATGTTATGGTTTGATTTGTTGTTCTATATTTATGATGTGCACATTATTGTTTGTTGCATTTTGGAACTAACATATGGAACCAGAGCTTGGTAGACTCTCACTCTCCAATGAGACTGGTCTGATCAAGTATTGGTTACCTTGATCTACACATGGTAGAATGTAGATTGAGTCATTGTTATATGAGATCGATTAAAGAAATTTTTTTAGTCACCTAGATTTACATGGTGGAGTGTGAATATATGTGGGTGGATACATTGGGTGATGTGTCGTCTTGAGAAGTAACAGAAGTGCCAAATATCAAGTTTGCTAAAGAAACATGGAATGCAAGTATGCAGTATGTTTCTAGGTATTCTCATTTTTTAGGATAGTTTCAGCTCTGAGAATAAATAGTTGGTTCAAGCAAGGGTGGTTCGAGAGGGGGGCGTTGATGTTTGTAGCTCAGACAGATACTTCGTCATAGGCTAAGTGTCTAGCATGTAGGAGTTTCCCAAACTAACTCTCTATGTACTTGTTTGAGAGAACAAGTGACTTTTATACCATTCCTAATTCTAACTTAGGCAAAGCACATTAATTAACTTAATGTTGGATAATGACTAAAAGTGAACTTAAGATTAAGTCACGGTCATTGTTCTTAAGTGAGTCTTGAGATCTCATCTTAGACATTGATCACTTTGGAGATTGAGGGTTATGGTTTTTTCATTGATACGTTATAAAAGGAATCCTAAGGAGAGGAGAAGACACGATAGTCACATAGAGTGAGATAGTGAGATCTCATTGATTGGATGGAGAAGGAATTTAATCCAAGTGTGTAAGGGAAGTGTCAGAGGAAAGGAGCAAAGAGGTAGTAAGGGACATATCAACCAACCAAAAAGATCAAAGGATTGATCTTGAGGTTTGTAAGGCTTGGAAATTTGTTTATTTGGATTATTCCTCAGTGGGCCATTATCCCAGGATGGGAGCCCAATATTTTATCTTAATAAAATCATCATTTGTTGGTTTTTACCCATTGGAGTTTTCCAAGGTAAACAAGTGTGTCAAATATGAATGATTTCATTTTTTTTCCATTGCATAATTAGTTAAGATTATTAGTGTATTTTTTTTATAATTTAACTAGTAAATTATTGAAAACAAAGATTGGATCTAGTAATTAGAAATTAACAAGGGAGGGGGCGCTAACCCCCCCTGGATAGAAATTTTCTGGGGGTTTAGGAGCGGTATCCCCCAGAAAAAACAAAATTGGTCCATTTTTTTCTCGAGTTGTGTTTTTTGGCCATTAAAATGTGGCATGAAGAAGGAAATTGAAAAAATAAATCGTGATATGCATGATCTAATTTGACATCACATGGGATGCTTCAAAAGGTTCAAATCTGAAGGGAGAGATTTGTGGTTGAAGTGGTCGAAGTCGACAAGAATCGTGAATGGTCTACTCGATGTAGCCAATGGAGCAGTCGAAGTCGTGGTCTACCAGATTGGTAACTTAAATAGTTAAACTTGACCTATCAAATCGGCAAGGGTGATTAACCAAGCATAAAATATAGTTGGATTCACGTCAACAAATTATCGACGAAACAACTAGTGGTCGATGGAATGTGGATCAACTAAAGGTTGACATGAATATGTATCAACCAGTGGTCAACACCTTGACAGATGGTTGCCAACAAATGATCGATCAAGTAATTGATAGGAGCAACTAGTCAACTAGGTCGACTGAGGATATGGGCGACTGGTCGACTTAAACTATGGTCGACGGGTCGACTAATCATATGGTTGACTGGGTTGACTAAAGATATGGTCGACATGGTTAACTGAGTATTTTGGATCGATTGAGGTTAAAAAGATGCTTCCAAAACAAGACAATCGAGCCTTTAATATCGACAAAGGAGTTACGAAAGGTCGAGTGGGTGCACAACCTCATGTCGACTGAGCAGTCACAGTTGAGATCGATTGGGTAGTAGATTGATATACTGATTGACTACACAACAAAGTTCTTTCAACTTCAGAGGGATGCATGTGTTGCTGAGGTTTAGACTATGTTGTAAACTATTGTGATTCCTAATGCAGACGTGATTGAGGAGGATGTACTAACAACAACCAAGGAAATAATTACTACATCATTAAGACAGATCGATTGTAGAATACCGTGGAGTGTGTAGTTGACTATGTAGAGAAATCGAATGGAGTAAACGATTGAGTCTGCAGTTAACTATGCAAAGAGATTAGTTGTAGTAGGTGGTGAAATTTTCGGTTGACTACACATACATGTGCACTAGGTAGTCAATTGAGCAACAAAATTTAAGTACTCAGTTCAAGAGTGGTTGGTTTATTATTTTATGAGCAGGTAAATGCTAGTTTTTTTTTTGTAAAGCAATGTTTCATTAATGGATTTTTAATCACAATAAATGGGCATATGGTTGTAAGACCAGTAAAGACATGCATACCCTTGTGTTAAATATGAAAAGGGAGGAAAGCATGTAATATTCTTTGTTGATAAACTTGAGGGGGGGGGGAGGTGTCATTTGCAATTCAAGTTTAAAGGGGGGGGATGTTGGGTTAATATTGACTCGGTCATAGAGAAATTTAACTAACTTTGGTTATTGTTGTAATAGACCCATGGTATTGGGAGATCTTCCCATAATATCCTTGTAATTGAAGCCTATAAAGAGTTTGATCTTACTCCACTGTATATGTGTGTCTAGAACGCACTAATGGTCGAGGGTACCCATGGTGGTAGAGCCACACTTGACCATGCCTTGATCGGATTTGGCCAAGGGGCATAATGAAGATCTTTTGTTGGTTTTTCCCTGTTAAGGGTTTCCAGGATAAACATGGTGTCTATCATGTGCATGATGTTATGGTTTTCATTATTGTTCTATATTTATATTGTGCAAATTAATGTTTGATGTGTTCTGGAACTCACATATTCCTGATGAAAAAAAAATTTAGAACCCAAATCTCACAAATGTATACTCATTGCTTATAGTGAGGATTATAAATATTACAAGTTTTTTTATCCATCTACCCAAGGTGTCATTATCCGATGAGATGTTCAGTTCAATGAAGTCTCTCCACCACCTGAGTTTGTTGAACATCATGTTACCTTGAATTTACCTCCATCACTTGTTGCTCCCATATCCATTACCCCTCCCTCTAGTTCTATGCATGATCTTTATTCCATTTCATATATTTCTTTGAGTGATCCACTTGACCTTTCTGAATATACTAGCATAGTTCTTGATACTATTCATTATCTTCTAGTTTGGGCCCATAAAACAATTGAATCTATAGGTTCTGATGTTGGTATTCCATCTGACCCTCAATGGACTAGCTATGATTTTTCTCTCATGACAAAATTACTAGCCACCGGTGATCCCTCCACATGTGCTCAAGCTAAAGGCAAACCATAATGGGAAAAATCAATGACTATAGAGTATGACTTCTTAATGAAGAATAAGACTTGGACCCTTGTTCCCCTTCCTCCTGGATATAATTTAGTTGGTTGTAAATGGAATTATAAAACAAACTTTACTACATAAGAACAAATGGAAAAATATAACGCCCAGTTAGTAGCTAAATGCTTTTCTCAATAAGAAGGTATAGATTATATTGAAACCTTTTCTCTTGTTGCTAAAATGAACACTATAAGAACGATAATTTCTCTTGCTACATATTTTCAATGGGATATTCAACAAATAGATGTCAAGAGCGATTTTTTAAATGGTGATCTTCGTGAAGAATTTTATATCCAACAACCACCTAGTTTTATCACCTTTGAAACTTCAAGTTTGGTATGAAAATTGAACAAGTCTTTATATGGTATTAAATATGCATCTAGGGATAAGTATAAGAAAATCAATGCTTATGTCATGAAAAGTGATTTCAAGCGGCATAGACCTAATCCAAATATGTATGTCATTTAGGATTTTACCACGTAAAATATGTCATCTCTTTTCTCTTTCCTTTCTTGCATATTCTATTGATTATTTGATGTTTGTGTTGATAGGAGATTAGACTAATAAAATTTTGGTTATTCAATTTACATGTTATTAATCTATTGTTATATTTTAATGCATATTTATCAATTCTAACATATTGGTTATGCGGTCATTGCTATGTTATAATTTCACCTAAGTGTAGATCGGGACTCATAGAAATTAAACCATACAATAAATATGAAAACTTTTGAAACGCATAGCAAAAATTCAATCCATCGAAACCAAAATGTTGTACATGTGATTCAAGAGCATGCAGACTGCATATGAAGAGGTTAGTTCATTATAGCAGCAAACAAATGATAAATCTAGGAAAATTTAAATCAACATGTTAAATTCAAAATCAATAGAGCAAAAAATAGATAATACATTTATGAAATTATATCAGCACACTACCATCCCAATAGTAGGTAGAAGAGAAACTAGATATGAAAAATCATATCAGCACACTAAATGTGTACCAACAATCATATATATTTTTGTTAGAACAAAAGAGAAGATTACATCAACCAAAATTTGCATCTCCCAAGCATACAATGTAAAGCTAACCAACTTCCCACAAGCTCATAAAGCAAAGCATTACCATTAGAAATCACATCTCTCACATGCTAACCATTACTATATGAATTAATATGCCCCTCCTTCCCTTTTTAGAGTAAAGAATAGGGTACATTAAAAAGGAAGCCTCTAGAATGGATTTGTCCACATGACAAAGTCAAACGCTAACCTATAGAGTGTTCCCTCTAAGAGAATCTTCCTCAAATAGAGTGTCTTGCATGTTCCAAGGGTAGGTGGTTATATGACAACACGTGCCAAGCATGCTTCTCCAAGTAACTAACTCAAGTAGAGCATGCCGCATATGCGAAGCCCAATTAATCCCACAACACTAACTCACACACTCCACATATTTTATGCAATAACTTAAATAGTGTGACCTCCTCCCTCTAAGAGAATCTTCCTCAAATAGGGTGTCTTGCATGTGCCAAGGGTAGGTGGTTATATGACAACACGTGCCAAGCATGCTTCTCCAAGTAACTAACTCAAGTAGAGCGTGCTGCATATGCCAAGGCCAATTAATCCCACAACACTAACTCACACACACCACATATTTTATGCAATAACTTAAATAGTGTGACCTCCTAGTCATAAATAAATCCAACTACCAAATATAGATGAAAATGGGCTATAAGACCCTCTCCCATTGTCATGTCCATCTCACAACATGAGTCAAAGACTATTTGAGCAATAGGTAAATTAACACTGCCTCTTTAAAAGTAAAATGTTGTCCATCACACCAAGCTTCTCCCTTAACATCTCAAACTTCCCCTTTGCTACGAGTTTTGTCAAAATGTCAGTGACCTCCAATACATGAGCATCTAGCCCATGGATCTCAAAACCTCTTTTAATTGGAGCAAAAGACTCATTGGGGTCAATTCCATCTTTTTAAGACAATTCTCTACCAACGAATATAGCCTTAAACTTTTCAATGTTCCTATCAATTGCATGCATGAAATCAATCCTAATTTTCCAATAAGTTTTGGAAATATTCCCTAGACATGATTCTTGATGTTTGAATTGTACTCCTCTATCATGGTATCTTGTCATACTTTCTCTACAATTTCCTCCACGAAGATGGAAATCTCTACCTCAAGAATGAAGACATTATTACAACATAATTAGGAAAATTTTAAGGTGGTTGACTTACCTAAAATGTACACTTTGATGCTCCCACTCGCTCTTGTGTATGGTATAATGTAATGTATGGGTAATCCATCTCAGTGTCCTCATTAAACTTGAGGGTGATGAGGCATTTGTTTCTTGACTAGAACCTTCCTTACATGAATCTAATTTGTCCTTTAATTTCATATCATCCTTTGGGACAACCCTTTTTCTCCTTCTTCAATCTCTCAAGGAGGCTCATGTGACCTTGAGGACCATCCATCCTCATCAACTTCACGTCCCTACTTACCATGACCATCCTTTGCGCTGGAATGTAGATCTAGTAAACCTTGGATATTTCATTGTAAGGTCCAACGAAAATCCCTTTGATAGATGGGGTTTAAATCTTCACCATTCTCTCATCAAGGACATGAATGCAAATAAGACAACCAAAACACAAAAATGTGATACTTAATACTTCTCGCAAGTGAAACCTTCTTTTGATGTTTTCCTTCAAGACCCTATGAGCACATCAATTCAAAATGCAAACAATTGACTTGCATGCCCTGTCCCAAAGACACATGAGAAAATCATTGTTATGGATTATTTCCTTAGCAATCTCAATGATGGATCTAATCCTCCTCTTTGTGACCCCATTATGTTGTGAGTTGTAAGGCATCGTCAACTCCCTCTTGATCCGTACTTCCCTATAAAAGTCATGAAAGTCCTTCAAGATCTGTTCTCCCCTATTATTAGATCAAATATATTTGATATTCTTCCCAATCTGGTCTGAAACCAAGCCTTTGAAGTCTTAAAACTTAAATAACACGTCATCCTTAGTATTGATAAATAAAATATAGGTTTTGCAAGAGGAATCATCAATGAACAAAACATAATAAAACTACATATGAATGTGTGAGAGAGAGAGTATCAACTCGATAATATCTCTTAATTTATACTTAATGGATAGAAAAACATCCTTGAATTTATATCAAGTGCACATCCCTTGTACACTCATGATTTTCTATACCTTGAATCCCAACAATCCCTTCACCATATTCTTCAAAAGAAGAAGTGCTCCATAGTGAAAGTGCTGAAGTGCTTATGCCATAGCACATGCAACTTGTCATTAATGCACTAGAGTACCATGCTTAAATGTATTAGCAAGTAGCATGTAAAGCCCCCCTTCTCATGCTCCTTCAACAAAAACTTGACCATATTCTTGGTTGCAATATCTTAATCATTGATCATTGAACTCAACTATACACTTAAAATCTATTATACAACAAGCAAAAATAAATATTTCATCAAACCATGCACAAGCGAAACATCATGCATTTGAGAACATCTCGTAAGCCATAAGGAAATAAATGGAACCCATTTGAATCATTCAATGTGGCATTGTCACACAACTCCACTAGTATGTCAGCATCTTGTTCTTAACATTTGTTGTGAAAAATCCTTCCTACGTATAGTTAGACTTGTCTTTAGACTAAACTAAGATTTGCTAAGCTTAACCTAAGACAACTATAAAAACAAATGCTACCTTAAATCTCTAAATCAAATCAATGCATACGATTTTGAATGTCTTTGAAGAGGAAGAGTTTGTGTAACTCACTTTTAAATAGAATGTTCATTTAGCTTCCATCTCATGTCTTGAATTCCACAAGCAGAACCTGTTTGGATTTGAACAAGCAACAAACGAATCCAATATCCAAATATCTCGTACGCTAGGTCAGATCTAAATCAAATCAGATACACTTCATGTTCATGACTGAAACATAATACACAAAATGGAGCAATAAGACAAGTTTCATTAGATGGAAACCATAGGAGACTTACAAAAATGATACCTTGATGTCCAAGCAATCCTTCAGCTCCAAAGCTTCCTTCCTCAAGCTATCTCTACAGACCTTCTAAGATCATAGGTTTGGCGCCTCAATATGTCCTCCCTTTGGCTCATGGATGGCCTCTCTCTTATAGGACTTAGGAATCCAACCATATGGAGATGAAGATGGATCTAGATGAGGGTTTAGTGGATCATCCAGGCTAAACGAGGGAAATAGGTTAGGATTGAATTAGAGCCTCCAATCCCATGAAAATATCCTGGAAAGTTAGATCCAAAAACCAAGGCAAAGGGCTGTTACTAAGATTTTTGCACCCCTTGAACTGAGCATAGCGCGAAAATGTTGGGATTTTCACACCCCAGCAGGTATGCAAGGTGCGAAAATGGGCGATTTGCGCGCTCTAGGATATTGGCAGGGCACAAAAATTAGGGCAAGGCAAGGTCAAAATTGGTGACACTTGGCCCATTGAGGTGTCATTCGACTAAGGAAAGTTGGATTTGTTTCCTAGGATTCTAGATGAGGCCAAGGAGGGTACCAACAAGGTATAACATGCATTAGGAGGATGGGTCGCTAGGTTACATGACATGAAGATGCGACACGAAGGCTTGAAGTGTAACTTTGAGGTATAATGGATGCCCCCTAAAGTGAGAGGTCAGAAGAAACTGATGGCCGAAATAATTTATAAATAAGTTAGGCCGCAGAGATAGTCTAAAGGAAGTTAGAGAGGAGCTGCAAGGAAACATGATGTCACCCACCACTGAGGCGGGCATACCCATGCTAGGAATACCTAAATCAAACCATGGTTGTTGACCAATACATTGCATATCCATGACAGAATTGACATGATACAGACTGAGGACAAATCATGGCTATTATGAACAATCGTAGATCCATGAGACGATAATGACACAGCCACGACCAATACAATAGTGGATGCAATAGAAAAACTAGGACATGAAATCCATATTGAATAAAAAGATATATTATTGAATTGATAAGATGCTTAATGTTTTACAAGAGCTCGCCTTTTATAAGGTTTGAGCATTCTTAAGAAGGGTTACGTCCCTTCAATTAAACTAATTAATAATTTACTGATTAATTTAATACAATATTTAATATTCATAGCATTGCCACTCCCTTTTAAAGAACTTTGTCCTCAAAGCAATGGTAATGAGGGATGTAACTGTCGAAATTTTTCTGATTCCCATGTTGCATCTTCTTCGGGAAGATTTTTCCATTTTATGAGGTATTCTTTAATGAATCGCGTTCTTAATCTCTTCTCTCTAGTAGCAATGATAGATTCTGGCTCGAATATGATTCTTCCTTCTTCATCTAACAAGGGAAGTATTGTTTGTGCCTTCTGGTGTTGACCTATCATCTTTTTCAAACATGAAACATGAAAGACATTGTGGATGCGACTTGTAGTTGGCAATTCCAACGCATATGCCACCTGACTAATCTTCTTATTGATTTGATATGGGCCATAAAAACGTGGAGCCAATTTATTTTTTCCACCTTCTTTAAGTGATAATTGTTTATAGGGTTGTAGTCTTACATATACCCAATCTCCAATTTCAAATTCTCATTCTGTTCGGTGTCGATCTTCTTGTTGTCTCATTCTATTCCTGGCAGTATTCAAATTCTCTTTAAGTACTTGGACAACCTTTTGGTTTTCTTCTAAATGGTCATTTACTGATGCGACCCTTGCTTGGTTGGTGATGAAATCCTTCCATTTTGGGGGTTCATATCCATATATGGCTTGAAATGGTGTCATTCTTGCATATGTATGATAAGTAGAATTATACCACCATTCCGCAAGATGTAGCCATTGGAACCATTTAGTTTGCTTATCAGTTACAAAACAACGTAGGTAGGTTTCTAAGCATTTATTGACAACTTCTGTCTGTCCATCTGTTTGGGGATGATAAGCTGAACTCATGTTAAGAGACGTTCCAATTTTCTTGCAAAACTCTCTCCAAAAGTTCCCTTTAAACTTGGCATCCCTATCACTTACTATAATCTTCGGAAAACCATGTAATTTGTAGACATTTTTACAAAAAGCTTCGGCTGTTTCTTTTGCCAAATTAGTTTTCTTCACTCCAACAAAATGTGCATATTTGGTTAGCCTGTCTACCACAACTAGTATTTTGTCTTTTCCATCTGATATGGGTAGACCTTCAATGAAATCCATTGAAATTTCCTCCCATTTCTTATTTGGAATATGTAATGGATGGAGTAACCCCGGACTTGAGATATTCTCAGTTTTATTCCGCTGAAAAATGTCACAATCTGCAACATACTTGTGAATGTCGGCATACATACCCTTCCAAAAGAATGATTGCCTTGCATTATAGTAGGTTTTAAAAATTCCTACATGACCAGCGGCTGGGCAGTCATGTGACTCTTTAAGCACCTTGGTCTTAAAACTGGAATTGGAACTTAAGTAAATACGTCCTTTGTACCATAAGAGATCATTCTTCCATTCAAACTTCGGATACTGATTTATGTTGTTAATTATGGAGCAAACCTCTGAATTCTTGGCATATTCTTTACGAATTTCGTCCAAAAATTCTGGGATCACCATGGATACGGCGTAGACTTGTATCTCTTCATCTTTCCTTGATAAAGCATCAGCTACTACATTGTCCTTCCCCCTTTTATGTAGGATCTCCATATCGAAGGTAGAGATTTTCTCTATCCACTTTTGTTGTTCGGTTGTTAATGTCTTCTGCTGTAACAAGTGTTGTAAACTATTATGATCTGTTCGGATTAGGAATTTACTTCCCAAAAGGTATTGTCGCCATTTAGTTAATGCATGCATGATGGAAAGCATTTCCTTGTTGTATGTAGATTGTAGGTATTCTCTTTTGTTCAACTTCCTTCTTTCAAAAGCGATTGGATGACCTTCTTGCATTAGCACAGCTCCTATCCCAAACCCTGAAGCATCACATTCGATTACGAATGGTTTTGCAAAATTAGGTGTTGCCAAAACGGGAGTTGAAGACATAATTTGTTTCAACGTTTCAAAGCATCTTCTTGCTTCATCATCCCATTGAAAAGAATTTCTTTTTAGGAGATTTGTTAGTGGGGCAGTGACATGTGCATAGTTCCTGATGAACCTTCGATAGTAACCTGTTAATCCCAAAAATCCTCGCAATTTTGAAACATTCTTTGGTTCGGGCCACTCCTTTATCGCCTGGATCTTATTTGGGTCCACCTTAACTCCTTCCTTTGAGATTATATGACCGAGATACTCCACTTCTTGCTTCCCAAATGTGCATTTTTACTTTTTTGCATAGAACTAGTTTTCCTTCAGAAGAGATAGAACCTCTTCTAGATGTGTCAAATGTTCTTTCCACGTCTTGCTATATATAAGGATGTCATCGAAGAATACTAACACAAATTTCCTTAGGTATGGCTGAAATAGTTCATTCATAGTTGCCTGGAATGTGGCAGGGGCATTGGTTAACCCAAAAGGCATTACTTTAAATTCATAATGTCCTTCATGAGTTTGGAAAGCAGTCTTTGCCATATCCTCTAATCTGACCCTGATTTGATAGTACCCTGACCTTAAATTGAGTTTCGAAAAATATTTTGCGTCCTAAAGTTCATCCAGCATGTCAAAACCCGCAATTTCTGAAAGAATTTAAAATTTTTATTATAACAATAAATGTTAATTAATTGCATTCCTGGTCCTGTTTATTTTAAGTAACTAATCGTATTTTTTTTTTTAAAAGGTTCTGTTATAATACTAACGTGAGTTTTGATTTTAGATATTGACTGTTTTCGTTTTTAACTTCAAAGGGAGAACTAGCCATAGCTGACTGGATTACTTAGCTTACGAGCTAATGCTTAATTCATCTTTTGTTCACAGGTACACGGGTACAGTAAGGATCACCGTAAATTAATTTTTATGAGCATCAAATTCCTTTCCCTGCACTGTAAAAACTCAAAGAAGATCTAAATATTATTACTGTAATAGTAACCAATATATTCTGCATAATATAATTACTGGATTATGTGATAATAGAAAAAATTCTAAGACATATAAATTTTGCAATTTCTATCATCGGATGATACAGAGGCTACTTTACTGAAATAAATACTGTTTCAAACACAGATAAGATAGTCCATTCTGCATTTAAATTTATTAAATAAATAGCAGGAAGAGTGGCAGAACCTGTATCAATGGTAGACAATAACATCAATGGGAAGCTGTTCCTCCCTACCAATTCCTGGAGAGTGCCCAGACAGCACTTCTCAGGACCCCCGAGCTTGCTCTGGTCTAACTGGCTGGAAACTAGGTATAGCCAACTATTCCCTCAGCCAAAGAAGCTATACTGGAACCAAGTTACTGCAGCTTCCTAACTCAAAACACTTCCTTACTGTATTATCCCTCTTCCTCAATGGGACTCCTGAATAACATTCACCTGAATGTATTCTCCCTCTAGAACAATGCTGAACCCCCATCTCAGTTCATTGAGTACTATTTAAAAGATTGCCTAGGTATTAGTTGGGTTAACTGTCATTAATGAGCCACCTGCTCAGATTCCACTTTCTTGGGGAATCATGACCCCAAAATATAGGGAAGTTGCCACCTGCAACTCAGGAAGTGTTTGAGGATGCTGCCACTTGTCTTTTGTCTTTCCACCTAGTTCCATCCACCAGTTAGACCAGTAACCTCTTTTAACAGCTCTCCCATGCTGTTGTCTCCATAATTTATTTATTAATAATAATTATTCAGAATTTACATTCCATTTCTGGAGACTCTGCTGAGTCATTCATTCCTACTTAGCATTAAATTTAACATAATGTCTCAGGTATATTAATAAAATAATTACATTATTTTATTAAAATTGGGGTATGTGACATACACACCCCCTTAAAATGTAACATCATCCTCGATGTTACTTATTCCTCTTCTTCAGCCACCTGCTGGAATAGATGGGGGTATGCTTCCCGCATCTTACTTTCCAGCTCCCAGGTAGCTTCTTCAGGGCTAAGGTGCTTCCATTGCACCTTCACTTGTCCAATTATGCGGTTCCGTAGAGTAATTTCCCTCCTCCCGAGGATACAATCCGGTTCCACCAGAACTTCCCCTTCTGGTTCTACCTGTACAATGTTCCAATCAATAACATGAGTAGCATCATGAACATACTTTTTCAAAACAGAGATATGAAAAACATTGTGTACTTTTAAATTTGGTGGTAATGCTAACTGATAAGCAACTTGACCGATTCTAGATAAAATTTCAAATGGACCACAGTAACGTGGTGCTAATTTTGCACAACTTCCTAATCTTAGGGAGCTCTTCTTTGGCCTTACCTTGATGAACACATGTTCACCTACCTGGAACTCTTTAGGAGTTCTTTTCAAATCTGCTTGACTCTTTTGCCGATCCTGGGCAATATTCAAGTTTTCCTGCACTTGTTTCACAATATGTTCCATTTCTTTCAATAAATCAGGTCCTAACAATAATCTATCTACTGGATTACTCCAAGAGATAGGAGTGTTACATTTTCGTCCATACAGAATCTCAAAAGGACTAAACTTAGCTGATGATTGATAGCTGTTATTGTATGCAAATTCTGCTAAGTGTAAATAATCCTCCCACTTACCTGGTTGATCTTTAACGTACATCCTTAACAGATCTTCTAATACCTGATTAACTCTTTCAGTTTGTCCGTCCGTCTGAGGATGGAAAGAGGTGCTGAAATTCAGAGTGGTGTTTAATCCTTTGAACAAGGATCTCCAAAAATTTCCTGTGAATTTAGGATCCCTGTCTGATATAATAACTTTTGGAATACCGTGTAACCGAAAAATTTGTTTTAGAAAGATATCTGCTATGTTTGCAGCCTTGTATGTGGTTTTAACAGGAATGAAATGTGCTGATTTACTCAATTTGTCTACCACTACCATAATTGAATCATTCTGATGTTGATTTTTGGGTAAACCCGTAATGAAATCCAGGCTGATTATTTCCCACTTCCAGCTAGGAATAGGTAAAGGTTGCAACAATCCAGCTGGATGTTGGTGTTCTGTTTTCACTTGTTGGCAGTCCAAACATATAGCTAAATACTCAGCTGTTTCAGATTTCATGTTAGGCCAAAAATATTCTTTTCTCAACATGGTGACGGTCTTTTGGTAGCCTGGATGCCCGGAGTAAGGGGTTTTATGAATTTCGTCTAGAATTAACAGTTTAACTTTAGGTGCATTTGGAACATACAGCCTGTCCTTAAACAATAAAAATCCAGTTTCATTTAAACTATACCCTTTTATCAAACTTTATGTGGGTTGTTCTTTGGCTGTAGTTTGTAAACGCTGATAATTTTCGTCTAGTTTTATCCCTTCAGCCAGCTGTTCATTTAAATCAGAGGTGTAAGTGCTGCTAGCTGATATAAAATTTAGCTTTGCATTTCTGCTCAAGGCATCAGCCACCTTATTTTCTTTCCCTTTTATGTGTTGAATTTCAAAATCGTATTCACTTAGGAATGCCAACCACCTGGCTTGTCTTGCATTTAAATTAGGCTGATCTAAAAGGTATTTCAGACCTTTATTATCCGTTAGTAAAGTGAATTTTCTGCCTATTAGGTGGTGTCGCCACATCTTTAAAGCATGAATTACAGCAGCTAATTCTAGGTCATAGGTGGCATAATTCTTTTCATGGATTTTCAGCTTCCTAGATTCGTAAGCAATGACATGTCCCTCTTGAATCAGCACCCCGCCTAAACCATCATTACAAGCGTCGGTGCAAACTACGAAATCCTTATTTGGGTCCGCTATTCTAAGAATAGGTGCAGTTGTCAATAAGGTCTTAAGTTTCTTGAAGCTTTCCTCACACTTCGCATTCCAATCAAACTTCTTGCCTTTCTTTTGCAAAGAAGTAATTGGGTTGGCTATTTTTGAAAAGCCTTCAATAAACCTCCGGTAGTAACCGGTAATTCCCATGAAAGATCTAACGTCCGTTACATCTTTTGGTACTGGCCATTCTTCAATCGCCCGAATCTTTTCGGGATCCACTGAAATCCCTTCCTTAGTGACTACATGTCCTAAGTACTGGATTTCGTCTTTGAAGAAGTCACACTTACTGAATTTCGCAAAGAGCTGCTGTTCTCTCAGTTCTTGTAAGACTATACGTAAGTGTTCTTTATGCTCCTCCTCACTCTTAGAATAGACTAAAATGTCATCGATGAATACGACAACAAATTTATCTAAGTACTTATGCATTATGTTGTTCATTAAGCACATAAAAACAGCTGGGGCATTAGTAAGCCCAAACGGCATTACGACAAATTCGTAATGTCCGTACCTTGTTCTAAAAGCTGTTTTGAAAATGTCTTCTTCTTTAATTCTCACCTGATGATAACCCGATCTCAGATCGATCTTAGAGAATACCGTAGCTCCACGTAGCTGATCAAACAGATCATCTATACGAGGTAACGGATACCTGTTTTTAATCGTCATCTTGTTCAGTTGACGATAATCTATGCAAAGTCGCATAGTTCCGTCCTTCTTTTTAACAAAAATCACTGGTGCCCCCCAAGGGGATACACTGGGTCGAATATAATTCTTGTCTATTAACTCCTTTAACTGAGTTTTCAATTCGTTAAGCTCCAAAATATTTATACGATACGGGGCTTTTGAACTGGGAACAGCACCTGGTACTAGCTCAATTGTAAAGTCTAGCTCCCTCTTGGGAGGTAATTCTGGGATTTCCTCAGGAAAAACGTCAATAAATTCATTGACTACAGGGATGTCCTCTACTGTTTTCTCTTTGCTTTCAGACTTATCTGTCTCATCTGTAATAGTTACAGCGTAGGTCTTGCACCCCTTTCTGACTGCCCTTTTAAGTTGTAAGGCAGAAATCTGCCTAACTACTGTTTTCCTAGGGATACCCCTGACAGTTACAGGCTGTCCACTACTGTTTACACATCTAAAAGTTTTGTCAAAACAGTTTAAAATGACCCTATGTTCTTCCAACCAGTCCATTCCGATAAGTATGTCATAAGAGCCAAGTGGCAAGACGTTTAGTTTAACTGTAGTTCTAAAATCATTCATGTTTAAGATACATTCTTTTACATAACAGTTTACTTTCCTTTTTGCCCCAGTAGCTAATTGTACAGACCAAGAATTATCAAATCTTTCAACAATCAAATTACATTTTTCCACCAGCTGAGGTGAAATATAACTAAGACTAGCACCCGGATCTATTAAAATAGTTACAGGGGTTTTGTCAATCATACCTCCTACTTCCACCATGGAAGTTTGATAGTCAGCTTGGCGGTTTTCCAACGCTGCATTGATTCGGGGCATAGTTCCTGCAAATTCTCCAACTGTCATTTCATCTTGAACAGTATGAATATTGCTGATTTGTTTCTTTCTGTTTGGGCAGACTGAAGCATAATGTGGCCCATTACACTCCCAGCACTTGACAGGTTCTTTTCGCTCGAAATTTTTGGTGTAGTTTCCATGATTATTAGGAGCCTCCTTGCTGCTTTTGTAATTGTTGGAATGGCTGATAGCTCCATTTTTGTTTCCCTGGAAGCTTTTACCATTAAAGTGGTTTCCGTTTTTGCCATTCTTGAAACTTTTATGTGAGACAAACTCCTTTTTCTTGTACTCGATCTGATTGCTGTTCTTTTTGGCTTTCCAGCTGGCTATCCCCTCTTTCTTTTTATTCTGTTCATAACAGAAATTAGCTTTTCGCATAGCTTCTTCCAGTGTTTTGGGGTTGTCATATTCAATTCTGTCCTTGATATGATAGGGCAGACAGCTAAGAAACCGCTGTATTTTTGGTTTCTCCTCGACAAAATACGGCACATACCTTAACAGGCTCAAGAATTTACTGTTTAAATCCTTCATCGTCATAGATCCTAGTTTCAGTTCATAAAATTCCTTGGCCCTCTCCTCATAATACTGTTCAGACATAAATTTCTTCTTGAAGTATCTTTTAAAAGTACTCCAATTAACTTCTCTCTCTTTAACCCCCTTGACCCTTTTCAGATCTTGCCACCATATGTCCGCCTTTCCTGAGAGGTTGTAGATGGCCATTCGTGCCTTAAGCTGATTTGAGCAGTTATAGATCTGAAAACATTTTCTCATCCCGGATAACCAGGATTCCGCCTCTTCTCCAGTTTCAGATTCTCCATTGAAAGTTGGGGGCTTTATCTTCTTAAACTCCCCGGAAATCTCTTCATAAGGCCTGTACTTTTTCCTTCTATTATGCAGCTCAGCTTCACTGCTGTCACTGCTAGTGTGATAACTGTGTTGTCCCTTTCTTTCTTCAGATGATGAACTGCTGTCGGATTTAGCTGGTTTCGTCCTTTTAGACCCTCTTTGATGACTAACTTCTTCTGAGTCAGCTCATTTGCTCCTTCCTTCTGTCTGAAATTTTTCTATCAATAGCTGATTTAACTGCTCCTGAGTTTTTAGAATCCTTTCATTATCCTTCTTAACTGTTTCTATCTCTGTCTTTAATCCTCTTATGGTCTGCATCAGCTCAGTGGTGTGAGCAATTACCTCTTCTGTCTCAGGTTCTCTTGACATCTGTCTTGTCACAGTGTTTGGAGATTCTTGCTCATCGTATTCTCCTAGTTTTTCCATACCTGCCTGTAAAATTCAGAAAAGGAAATTTTCTGCTCTGTATCATGAAACAGAAATATAAGTTAGTACTTTATATGCACATTTAAATTTTCCTTTATGGTTACTGTTTTTGCGGAAGTTAGTGGAGTCACATCCAAGCCTAGTGTCTGAACCATGCTCTGATACCACATGTCAAAACCCGCAATTTCTGAAAAATTTAAAATTTTTATTATAACAATAAATGTTAATTAATTGCATTCCTGGTCCTGTTTATTTTAAGTAACTAATCGTAATTTTTTTTTTAAAAGGTTCTGTTATAATACTAACGTGAGTTTTGATTTTAGATATTGACTATTTTCGTTTTTAACTTCAAAGGGAGAACTAGCCATAGCTGACTGGCTTACTTAGCTTACGATCTAATGCTTAATTCATCTTTTGTTCACAGGTACACGGGTACAGTAAGGATCACCGTAAATTAATTTTTATGAGCATCAAATTCCTTTCCCTGCACTGTAAAAACTCAAAGAAGATCTAAATATTATTACTGGTTGTCGCGTAAGACGGTAAAGTTCCTTTCATGAAATTTATGCTTGATATATGATTGATAGTCTGTCTTGACATAATATCTCTTACTCTGGGTAGTATCATTAGGCTTTGCGATGAGTTACAATGTCTCTGTCATTTTCATTGCGTTGTGACCATGACTCTATGATAATGCTGTGAACTATCACTGGAATAAGTTGTTTGTATTATGTTCATCGTATGCATAACGTGACGTTAGCATTATGTAACATACTGTCAACTATTAGCTGTGTTTACGGCTGTGATTACTGGTTATTAGCATGAGTTGGAATTGTGACACCTCTAGCGATGTTTCAAATATATTCATCTATAATTTATGGTCCATTGTCTACTTAGTATTTTTGTTTAACTTATGTCAAAATCTCTGTTCCTTGTTTTTAATCTACGTTCATAGTATGGACCTGTAGATGATTTTATATTCATACATCACAATACTAAAGATTGTTATTCTGATAGTTGATTGTTAACAATAGTATTGGGAGAATTATGGTAATTAGAACTTATGTAACCACGGTGTATCCAATCATATTGTCAAGGTAATATTTCCATGTTTTAATGATGTGGGGTTCTCTTTTGAAATTGACTACATCATTTTTCAATTGATTGTAGGGGATATATATAATGTACCCTTGACACTATCGATGGCTTGGTTTCAAAAAATGCACTATACAATGATTGTATATCAATCATAGGGAATATTCATACTTCGAATATGACTTTTATCCATGCATTGATATAAAATCGATGAACAATAATTCAAATTGCAGCTGAACTATATGAATTCGATCCATGGTAAGTTGATAAATTAAATGGCTACGTGGTTGGCTCTCCTCCTTGCGTTTGGTGATATATAAGCCAGTCTTGAAACCCTTACCTGGTTATTTCTCTGCCTTCGGGCTCGGGTTGTAAGAGAGAACCCTCCATGTCTGAACTCGTCGATTGGACACTGTAAAAATGCAATTTTCTTAAGGTTATGGTCACGTAGTTTATCCTCAGGTGGTTTAAAAGTCTGTGGGCTCTGCTATTGGCGTCTACTACGGTTCATTGGGCATCTTGGTGTCGTTGTTGTCACTGTGTTTAAGCCACCTGCTACTTACAGTTTTACACGGTTGCTGGTGTGAGTTGTAGGCAGGGTTTTCTCTGTTGTTTTAGCCATGAGGTGGTCGTGTAATGGGTTTTAAAGTGTGCTCCCCGACTGGTTCATTCACAGCTTAAGGGTTTGTTTTAAAAAAAATATTACCTGCCACGGCTGTCAATAGAGAGGTACTGGAAGTTTTCCTTGCTCATCCTTCTGACGAATGTGATGGGGTTTTGCTACCTGAATCAACTCGTGGCTACCAGGTTGTCCACGGGGTTGCTTTCTCCGTTGGCTCAGGTAAGAAAATATCAATGGTTTCATAGATTTCTGTTTTGCAAAAGATTGTTTATATTTAAATTAAATGTTGACAATTCTCGGCACTTTGTAATTGCAGGTCATGCTATTCCTGAATGTGCACGGGGCTTCATCTCCAGCGCTGGCTCCTCCGGGTAAGCCTGGTTATTCCATGGCTGTCTCTCCCTTTGTCGGTTTTGTTGTGCTAGGGTTATGTCTGGAAGGACCTCCTTTGTAACTGAGTTGTTGTCGTTTTTGGTGACATAGATACAGTCACATGTATGAATCGGTTTACTTATAGTAGATAGGGTTTGTTACCCTGGCATGTTTACGAAGAACAATCTACGGTTCAGTCTGTTATGAGGCCCTGGGTTGTTATTGTCATTGTATTTTCAATGTGTAGGGTTTTACTCAACCCTGTATAAGTTAAAAAGATACTGTAACTGCTGGGCCTGTCATGTGGCCGTGTATCATCTGCGTTTTTATTAAATGAACAAGGGTTTAAATATAGGAATTGTTTGGAGTTTCTCAAATACTTGCAGAGGATGATAACTCGGTTGTAGGTGATAACAATTGTGTTTGTTTCTCTGCGTTTTTCTTTGATTTTGAGTATTAATGAATGAGTTGGGGTTCACTACCCTTACTGCGTTAGCCAATAAAAAAAATGTTGTTAACCTTGGTGAGTTGGGATTCTCTCCCAGGTTTATATATATATGAATGTGTTTAAATTCTATGGTGGCTGGAAACGAGTTGTAAAATTTTGGTTTAGTGTTTACATACAGTGACGAATGTCTCCCTGTCAATAGTTAATAATAGGGTTTGTAAAAGCCAACAATGGCTAAGTTTGTCGATAGCTTCTCTGCGTGGTTATGATGTTTGACTATTGATATGAAAACCCCACGACAGTGCTGTGTATTACATGTAACATGAGCTCGAATTGAGCAGTAACCTATGCTGGCGATAATGGATGGGTTTGGATGAAGGCAAAAATGAATTTTTTTTATGTCATAAGACTCGGCTTCGAGCCAGTCAATGAGTTTGTTATTTAGATAACTCTGTCAACTCTGTTGTAACAACCTGGCTATAAATACTATAGTATTAGGTTAAAAGAAAATAAACAACTCTCGCCATGATTCTTCGTTTACAGTTTATGTGTTTGCATTTGACTACGATTTTTATTGAATAAGATTGTATGGGGAAGTTTTAGAAATGAAACATTATTGCAAACCACAACTTTTGGATAATCGATAACAGTCAGTTATGTTATGAGAAATGATAAATTTACTGATATAAGTTTTGTTCACCTTTAGCTCGATACAGAGAATAACCTGTATTCTAGTTTGACTGAAATATGAAGCAGATATAAACTGATATATTTGCTCTAATAGAGTTTATACCTGTAAATTTCTCTATTGGGAATATTTCCCTAAAATTCTAAAATTTATCTATGTGTCGGTTCTTGTGATTGTTTTAATAAGTGTATTTCCGGAATGACTACTGTATAATATTCTATATCTATTATTTAACTATTAATAATAACTCTATAATAAGTCACTATGATATTTTATTACTGTAATAGTAACCAATATATTCTGCATAATATAATTACTCGATTATGTGATAATAGAAAAAATTCTAAGACATATAAATTCTGCAATTTCTATCATCGGATGATACAGAGGCTACTTTACTGAAAATAAATACTGTTTCAAACACAGATAAGATAGTCCATTCTGCATTTAAATTTATTAAATAAACAGCAGGAAGAGTGGCAGAACCTGTATCAATGGTAGACAATAACAGCAATGGGAGGCTGTTCCTCCCTACCAATTCCTGGAGAGTGCCCAGACAGCACTTCTCAGGACCCCCGAGCTTGCTCTGGTCTAACTGGCTGGAAACTAGGTACAGCCAACTATTCCCTCAGCCAAAGCAGCTATACTGGAACCAAGTTACTGCAGCTTCCTAACTCAAAACACTTCCTTACTGTATTATCCCTCTTCCTCAATGGGACTCCTGAATAACATTCACCTGAATGTATTCTCCCTCTAGAACAATGCTGAACCCCCAGCTCAGTTCATTGAGTACTATTTAAAAGATTGCCTAGGTCTTAGTTGGGTTAACTGTCATTAATGAGCCACCTGCTCAGATTCCACTTTCTTGGGGAATCATGACCCCAAAATATAGGGAAGTTGCCACCTGCAACTCAGGAAGTGTTTGAGGATGCTGCCACTTGTCTTTTGTCTTTCCACCTAGTTCCATCCACCAGTTAGACCAGTAACCTCTTTTAACAGCTCTCCCATGCTGTTGTCTCCATAATTTATTTATTAATAATAATTATTCAGAATTTACATTCCATTTCTGGAGACTCTGCTGAGTCATTCATTCCTACTTAGCATTAAATTTAACATAATGTCTCAGGTATATTAATAAAATAATTACATTATTTTATTAAAATTGGGATATGTGACACAGCATGTCATCGATGAAAGGGATTGGAAACTTGTTCTTAATTGTTATTTTGTTTAATCCTCTATAATCTATACATAATCTAAACAATCCATTCTTCTTTCGTACTAGTACGACTAGAGCTGCATAAGGGCTTCTACTCTTGGTGATGACACCACAATTCAATAGATCTTGAACCAACCTTTCTATTTCTATTTTGTGGTGGTGGGGATACCTATATGGTTTAACCTTGACAGGATTTGACCCCGGTTTAATCTCGATTATGTGTTCTATACTCCTTTTTGGTGGTAGCTGCATGGGTAAGTCTTGAAATATGTGTTCATGTTTCTGGAGTAATTTTTGGATTTCCTTCTTGAACTCATTTGGTTCCTCCTCCTTTCCTTCCAGTTGATGACATTGTATTATGTATACTGATGCCACTTTTCAAATGAGTTTTTCCATATGCTAAGATGAAAATACCTGTGTGTTTGGTGGATGAAAACCATATAGCTTAAAATTTTGCCCTTGCCACTTAAACTTGATGAAATGTTTTTGACGATTGGCAGAATATGTTCCCAATGTTTGTAACCATTGGACTCCCAAAACGATGTCTACTCCTCCCAACGGTAAGGTGTAGAGTTCTGATTCCAGTTCGAAGTCTTGTATTTGAAGTCTCACCTTGTGACACTTTCCAACTTTTTCGATCTTCTTGCCATCTGCAACCATCACCTTCATGTTTGGAACTGGATGTACAAACAACTTGAGTTTTCGTGCCACTCTTATATCAAGAAAGTTGTGAGTGCTTCTAGTGTCTACTAGCACTGTAACATTCTCATTTTTTATATGCCATTTTAACTTGAGAGTATGTGGTTGACTAATGCCTGTCATGGCTGCTAGGGATATTTTGGGGGTTTCGTTGTTCCCGGCTGCCATATTTGCGGTTCCCTCCTCTTCATCTTCTGATTCACTATTCTCCTCTGCTTCACAAGTATATAATTTCTTTGAGCTGTCCTCGGGGTGACACCTATGTTTAGGATTCCATTTGTCTCCACATCGTCGACATTTTCCTTCCCTCATACATTGATTCTCGAGGCTCTTCCTATCGTCCCTTCTAGGCAGAGGGATGTATTTGTTTGTATCATCCTCTGGAGTCGACTGGATGTTTCTTTATGAGTATGACTTCCCTTTATTTGATTGGAAACTGTCAAATTTGGCCTCGACAGCTTTTGCTTTTCGTCTTGCTGCCTCGACATTCGTTATGTCATGCATTTTTAACTCTTTTTGTATGTATGGTTTTCTTCCTCCCAAGTAGGTTTCCAACCGTTGTTTGTCGGATAGCCCAAATACTCTGGTAGCGAGGGATTCCCATTGATGCGTGAATTCTTCGACGCTTCCCCTTTGTTGTAATCTGGTAAGTTTTGAGAAGGATTCATCTTCTGCGATTCCTTGAAACCTTTTTAAGAAATTATTCTTGAATAAGTTCCAAGTGTATGCGAAGTTGTCTCCCTTCCACCACATATACCGGTTGTAGGCATATCCTTCAAGGTGCATTGAAGCATACTTGACCTTTTCTTCGTCCATTGTAATGTTATATATGTCGAAATACTCTTCTGCTTTATTCAACCAAGCGATGCATTGGTCTTCTCCTCCGTTATATTTCGTCATTTCTATTTTTGCTCTCGGCGGGTACATTACGAATGGTTGGTATTGAGTACCTTTCGTCCTGTTGCGTTCTGGTGACTCAGAATTGGAAGATGGGGTAACCGACATATCCGAGCCATGTTGTTTATGATTTTTTTCCTTATCATCCATTTTTTGTAATATCGCCTGGATACCTTTCTGGCTCTCAGTCACTTTTTGATCTAACATTTTTTGTTCCTTGCTCATAATGTCGAACTTGTCGTCTATTTTTTGCTCCATTACCTGAATGACTTCATCCTTAATTTCTTTCTTAAGCGCTTCCTGGCTCTTGGTGATCATTTCCTTGAAAGTTTGGAAATCCTTCTCTATTTTCGCAATTTGAGCTTTTAACTCCATCGTCATGCTTCTTAAGTGTGGTGGTGAATAATTGGACCCAATTTTGGTAGGATTTAAATTAATTAATAAGAATTATTGTAAATACAATAATTATTATATTGGGTAAAATAATTAAATATAATAATTATTATATTTAAATATTTTTTTTATAACTTGGGATTGTAACTTTTAATAAAATTAAATATTAATATAATATTTAATTTTGATTAAAAATTAGGTTTACAACGATGGTGTGTGGATGAAGGTCGTCCGGTTGACGTGGAGGGAGCGCAAGAGGAGTCAGAGTTGTGGTGGAAGGATGCAATAGGGAAAGGTGTTGCAGAAGCGTGAGGGATTTAGTTAGTGGGGGAGGAGCGCGCTGGTGGAGTGGTGCTTGGTGGGAGGGATGAGGCTATGAGGGACTGCGTGGAGGCATGAGGGGATGAGGGGAGAGCTGCAGCCTGCGAAGGAGAAGCAGCGTGGAGATAGTGTGAAGGGAAGGAGGGACGTAGGGTTAATGTACGCGATGGAGAGCGTCGCTGGAGCGAAACGAATGCAGAAGAGTGAACATCCTGGCGTGGAGATTGTCGAGGAGGGAAACGAAGGATGGAGGATGGTCGCAGGTGTAGAAAAAAGGAGATAGGTGTGGAGTAGGAGCAGCCAAATGGAAGCGTGACTTGAGTGACTTGAGAATGGACGAGGATCCCAGTTGGAGCCTGGAGTGCAGAAGCTGATGTCAAACGCAGCTCTGATACCAAATGCAATAGAAAAACTAGGACACGAAATCCATATTGAATAAAAAGATATATTATTGAATTGATAAGATGCTTAACGTTTTACAAGAGCTCGCCTTTTATAAGGTTTGAGCATTCTTAAGAAGGGTTACGTCCCTTCAATTAAACTAATTAATAATTTACTGATTAATTTAATACAATATTTAATATTCATAGCAGTGGATCAGTGTGACAGTACATCAATAAGGTCACCAATCATGAGATCGATGTGGATACCTACTCAACAACTGCCATCGCAGCCTAGACGTGAGAAAAATAATCAGGATCGTCCAGGGTATTCTACCCAATTCTGAAGCGATACGAATCTGACCATGTGACTACAAAGTGGTTAAGTCGAACATGGCAGAAACCACTTGATTATCGGTCAATGATGTGAACTATTAACAAGTGCGAGGGTGATCACCAATAATGACAATGATCCCCAAGGTATCCCTAGTACAACCCAATGAATGCGAATAAAGTTTCTTGAAGTCGAACACTCGAGGGATTATTCGATCAGAGGCCAATGATGGAAACCTATTGTCGAATACGAGGAAACCTGCCATTGAGGCATGCAGGAACCAAGGTACTATGGGTTGTTCCTAAGTCTGATTCCCAAATAGTGAGTTGACATCGATAGGAACAGACTCGTCGAAGGAGGGAGATAATGAATCCACATCATCAACACGAAACCCGCGAAAAGAAAGAGGTATGGAGAAATGGATCAAGGAAGTACATACTAAAACAAGACACAGAGGTTTGGCACCATAGTAACAGGTTGAATCGAACTAATCCTTTGAAAATGTAACGACATGTGAAAAAACTTGGCAGCAAGGATTTAACTTGCAGAAACAACCACAACGTGAGTAGACTCATAGCAAAGAGAACGACTCATGATAGTAGTTATAACTCATCAGGAAAACTGAATACCCAGAGAAGACAAGGTGTGAATGCATGCCATGTTCAAAGGTGATGACTCACAAGCTGCCATAAAAGGTGAACTCGGCTTATTTCCCATTTTTCCCCCATCATAACTGACAAGCACCTCTTTGTTGTTTAACGATCTTGAAGAGGATAACAGATGCTCGGTATATCTCACTTTTGAGTTAGTCCATCCTTGTACGTTTTACGAACCCAAGGAAGGAGAGGTTCAACTCTATAAGAATCCTTTGATGTTTAATTTTACGAGTCCAAAGAAGGGTAACTTGACAGTTTTTCATATTTAGAGAGTCTGAAATAACTTAAAGAAGACTCCAGGGTTGACATTTTTCATAAAATTTAGTCCCCCAAACCCGACAAAGTGTAAAATAATATCTGGAAGAACTCTCCCAGTCAAAGAGAGATTGAGGTATATCTTTCTTATAAATAGTCTAAATGGTCCCAAAAAGGGATAACCTATCACCAAATAGACGTCCTTTCAAATACTTTTACAAGTGTGAGCCGAGGGAGCCTGAAAAGAGCTTAAAGAGGACTCTGACGGTCCATTTTCATGAGTTAATCTTCTTAGTCCGAAGAAAGGAATAAAATAATACCAAGACGATACTTTCCTCATCATTTTATGAGCACAAGTAAATCCGACTAAGCTTGACACCTTTTTTCTTGGTTTTAACAAGCATGACTCAAGTGTGAAAAGCGCTTGGAATATTTTTCAGGTTTGGATCTAGAGCATGAAAAATATAAAATGAGCTCAAACGAAGGTCAATTACACACTAGCACCAACGTGAACAACAGATATGAACCTGTAAAAAATGGTCAGGTGCCCTAAAAACAAGCGTCAGGTCTTCAAGATATGTGAAGAGTCAACTCAAGATTTAAATAATGGGTAAAAATATCCATTTGATACATATAAAAGAGGGAAAAAGAAGAAATTACCCATTGTGACTTGGTTATTTTTACTCAAACGATATTTTTACCTTGTGGAGAGCAAATCTTCAACTGAGAATATCGGGAGATTTAGGGCACCATTTCGACCACCGTTCGAACCAGGTAGATCCTCTCAGCCTCCTCTTTCATTTCATAGCTTTATTTTTCCACTTCATGCAGATTTTCTTGATTTGGCAAGGGCCCTAGGGCATACTTTTCACCCCTTATATTTTCGCGCCCTCTCTATGTCGAGAGGCACGAAAATATCCTAATTTTTGCGTTATGGCTTTGAGGGGGGCACAAAAGTACTCAGTTTTCACGTCCTCAGACACTGTCCAAGCGCAAAAATGCACAGAGCTTGAAAAAACAAAGTTTGTCTCTCTCTCTCTGTTGATGTATATGTAACTTCGGAATGTATTTCATATATGTATGTTGTATGTACTCCTATAGAGATGGTATTATTCCTCTATACGGAAGTGTCGTCATTTATATTGTAAATGTCGTAACTTATACTTGATGGGTTATTAGACCACCTTGTTGGGGTCGGCCCTGTATAAGTCATGTGGGTCGAAGGGTTATTAGACCACCCTATTGGGGGTCGGCCATGTGGGTCGAAGGGTTATTAGACCACCCTATTGGGGGTCGGCCATGTGGGTCGAAGGGTTATTAGACCACCCTATTGGGGGTCGGCCTAGTCAGCATTATGTTATGTGGTTAAGTTTGAGCCTACATGATTTATGTAAAAGGCAAGTCAAGTCAAGTATAAATAGAGTGCGGGAGGCACTCTATTTGATCACTCACTTATCACTCATGCACTCAAGGAGGAGTGGCGCACTTATGGAGGAGGATCTGCTGCTAGGATATGTCTATCTCTTATGTTTGGGTTGTATCATTGCTCTATCTATCTCTGAGGAAGTTATTGGGGTTTTTCACCTTTATGGTTTTCCCCAAGTAAATCTCTGTGTCTCTTGTGCTTACATTATTGTCTCGATGATTGATATGCTGTAGATATGCTGTACATGTTGTTCTCTCAGTTAAGATCCTAGATTAGATTGAAGTAAATTCTGAAAATTTAACAGTCTCTCTCTGAATGAATTCAGGCTTCCATCTTCTAACTAGAGTCTCTTTTGATGTTTTGCAAGAGTATGCAACTTACTAGAGTGAAAATGGTTGACTGGAAAGAAAGAGAGCATGAAAGGGATGAGAGGGAAGCCCTAAATGACAATGCCACACTAGCGGCATTATGAGAATGCAGTTTGCTAAAAAATTTCAAGACAAGAGGTATCCATAAGCAAGGGAAACTATTAAACTATATCATCCATATGTGGGATACTTACATTCACGATTTTCATCTTGGGGAGCACACCCTCGAGATAGAGCTCGAGGATAGCTAATTTTTTATCAGTCTCTCCAAGAGAGGAGCACGGGTCTAATTGGCTGTAAACCGAACCACGGAGGAGACAACGAAGACATACATTGCCCAATATTGTAGACAGGGGTCCCATAAGAAAAGCGGGAAAGTGCTTATTGCAGATGTGATAAATCTTCCCTTGAGGACTATTTTGTATACCATAGCACATGTGATTGGGATTGTGGGGGCTCACCATTCTAACAAAGCACAGATGACTTATGCGATAGAGTGCATGGAGCCGATATTGTTCAACTAGTGTGAAGGGGTCCTGAAAAATCTCAAGGATCAAGTTACCAAGTGTAGGAATGGGGACATCATCCAGCTCGGATACGGGAGTATCATGGTTACATTCTTCCTAGAGAGCGTGCCACTATTTGTCCTCAGATAGATAGGCCAGTCTGTCCCACATCCGAGCCTCGGATGGGGAGATGGAGTCACTATGCTGGATTGCTCAGCAGGCCGCAAGTCCTAGCTTTCGACAAGGACTTATTTTCATGTCTTGAGGAGCAGATCATCATGATTGAGGACTATCCCTATGAGGGGGTGGATTTTCGAGGAGATATTGATCTGGTATTGCCTGAGGATGATGACTGGGATGAGTCAGGTATGTGACCTTCGACTATGTGTTTTTGGTATTTTTTGTGATATATATTATTATTTTGTTTTTTGTTTTTTAATGCGTGAAAATATCTAACATATATATGTGTACTGTTGCAGATCGCGGACCAAGGAGGCCAACGAGGTATTCACCACTGCATCAAGGAGGCATTTATCATCAGGCTGAAGATGAGGACGAGGATGAGGAGGAAAGGGGGATCCGTGATGTGGAAAGGAACCTCCAGGGTTTAACCATGGGTGTGCCTCCTATGAGGTAGCCCGATGTGCCCTATAATCTCTAGAGGCATACCGTAGGTGTGCCATAGCGTATTGGAAAATTGCTCCACCATGTGGCCAGAGCAGTGGTATACTATCATGAGCATCGTGAGCCTCATGATTAGTGCTTAGGAAGTAGTGTTCCTAGCGGCATGTATACGATATGTAGGCCAGAGAGCCAATTTTTGTCTTTTGACGCATCATACTATTGTATTCGACAAAACACTTTTTACATGATATTTATATACATGGACCTATCTCTATGGTTTGTCCTATTTACTATGACTTGTGTATTTACATGTGTACATGCATTGTTATAATGTGTTGTTCATATATGGGCCAGATGCCAATCCAATATATAGTTAGCTAACGAATCAGCCACTGTATTGAGTTCTCTTGGTACATGTTGATATAGGATGTAGTCAAATGATCGTTACAAGAGGCGCACCCTTCTGAATAATCGAAGTAATGTAGGATCACGGACGATGTAGACGTGATTCAACTGAGATACTACGAGTTGAGAGTCTAGATAAACTAAAAAGGTGTGGATCCCAAGAGAAGCAACTTCAGTTAGGATCCCTATAATTGCATGGGTACACTGCGATAAATTATTTGTTGCGGGGCTTAAGCAGGTGCCACCACATGGTATCAACTTTCCAGCAGGGGAATACAGTACCCATGATGCAGAAACCAGGTTCCGGGTATGTCGACTCACACCATCCACGAATCCATAATATGCCGACATCCACGCATACAAGCACAAGTCAAGGAAAATAAGGATGTATGAGATAGAATCCTTACACGCAAAAAATGAACTAACAATAAACTAAATACATAATGTACAAGATATCTTTACGCAGGATAGGCTTACGCATAGAATCGCTTCAAGTAGAGCCTGTTGCGGGGCTCTCCTAAAGGTATACCATCACAATCGACGAGATTGTAAGCTACCTTCTCCAGCACGTGTTTCACAACATAGGGACCTTACCACATAGATTCTAACTTGCCCTTCCCTAACTTATCATGCATCTGATCATAGGTCAGGACTAGGTCTCCTTCATTGAAAACCCGAGGTTGAACGGATTTATCATGCTGAGCCTTGACGCGCTTCTTATGATCTTCGTTGGCTAATGCGACATCTCGGTTAGTTTCATCTAACTTAGATAGATATAGAAACCGTTCTTCTTCGGAAGTCGTGTCGGGTAAGACCTCTATAGCTGATTTCAGGGATGGTATTTCACACTCAATCGACATGATAGATTCCAGGACGTAAACTAATTGAAATGGTGTGAACCCAGTTGCATTTTTTACTGATGTCCTATAGGCCCAAAGAGTTGAGAATAGGGCTAAGTGCCAATTGGATTTTTGGCTTCCCACGATGCGTTGGATCATGCGTTTCAAAAATCTATTAATCGCTTCAACTTGACTGTTTGCTTGTGGGTAATATGGGGTTTATTTCTCATGATGAAAACCCAACTTGGAACTTAGTTCATCTATCATTTGGTTCCTAAAATGGGAACCATGTTTAGTTACAATAGCCCACGAGAATCCAAACCTAGCTATAATGTGATTGAATATGAACAATGTAGTTGTCTTGCCATCTTTGGCATAGGTAGGCATTGCTTCAGCCCATTTAGTGAAGTATTCCACGGCTACAATGACATAGCCATGCCCCCGGTTGAAGAGGGCTTACAGTGCATAATATCAATGCCCCATTTTGTAAAGGGTCCGACAGCAATAAAAGGATGGAGTGGAGCGGGGTGTGATCATTTCTTGGTGTGAAAGAATTGACATGGAGGGAACTTCTTGACCACTTCAATACAGTCTTTGAAGATTGTAGGCCAAAAGTATCCAGCGCACACGATTTTATAGGTTGTAGCCATCCCAGAAAGATGACCACCACATGATCCAGAGTGGAAGTCATTTAAGAGATGTTCAGCTTCATCTAATGTGAGACAACGTCGTAAGACTGAATTGACACCACGACAGTAGAGTGTATCACTAACAATAAAATAGTACTTAGCACGGTGTCTTATGCGGCGACGGTCATCACGGTTAAGGTTGGGCCGAAAACGTTGGGTATGGAGATATAAAATGATGTCTCCATACCACGGATCAGTCATTCCAATGAGAAACAAAGATTCGTCTGGAAGAGAATCAATGGGCTCAGTTTGATCAATGACACGAGGAAGTGCACACATAAGCTCTACAAAGACCAGGGATTTTTTGGACTTTGCTTTGGAAAACTCCAAATCGAATTCTTGGAGAACTACAATCCAACGGGAGCATTTTCCCCCTAGCACTTGACATGTTAGGATAAAGTACATTGGGTTCAAGTTCGCGATAATGGTGGTATTACAGAGCAAGATGTAGTGTCGGAATCTCTGGACAGCGAAAACTGTAGCCAGAGCCAGTTTCTCCACATGTGAGTAACGGGTCTCAAAGTTGAGGAGACTCTTGCTGAGGTAATAAATCACATGTTCTAAACAGTTGTCATCCTCTTGTACTAGCACCATGCCAATGGTGGTAGTAGAGGCAGCGAGATATAGGATGTAATCCCGTGTGTATTTGGTGGGTTGGATCACAGGAGCGTTAGTAAGAGCCTTTTTCAAGTTATCAAAAGATCGTTGGGCTTCTTCCTCCCAGAGGAAAGGGACATCTTTCTTGAGAAGCCTCATATAGCCCTTAGTAATCTCAGCGAATTTGCAGACAAGGTGGCATAGAAATTTTGCATTCCCTTGCAAACTTTGGAGTTATGGAATGTTGGAGGGTGAACGCAGGGATAAAATAGCTTCTACCTTCGCAAGATCAAGGTGTATGCAGTCCCTGGATATTATGAAGCCTAACAATATGTCGTCCTTGACACAAAATATGCACTTATGTGGATTCAAACAGATATTGTAATGTCAGCATCTTGAAAAGATAGCGCTTAGGTGGTTTGGATGGTCCTCCCGCGTGTCAGAGTGAGCGGGTAGGTCGTTGAGATAAGGTTATACAACATGTTTGATATCGTGAAACATGTATGACATGGCCCGTTGAAAAGTGGCCCCAACATTCTTAAGACTAAAAGGTAATTTGAGATATGCAAACGTCCCGCATGGGAAAATAAAAGCGGTTTTGTGTTGATCGGATGGGAGTATCTCGATCTAATTATAGCCGGAGAAGCCATCCATGAATGAAAAGATGACACTCCCAGCACAATTGTCGATAATATGGTCGATGAAGGGAATTGGATAGTTTTCCTTTGGACAAGCTTTGTTCAAGTCTCTATAATCGACATAGACCCTGATCGTACCATGTTTCTTGGCAACGGGAATGATGTTGGACACCCAATTTGTCAATGGGATAGGATAGATAAAACTTGCACGAAGAAGTTTTTCAACTTCTGCTTTAATGGCAGTTGTTTTGCGAGGATGCACAGGTCGAAGTTTTTGCCGGACTAGTCTGGCACCAGGATAGGTTTGTATTTCATGTATCACGATGGAGGGGTCTATTCCTGGCAATTCTTCGTAACTCCAAGCGAAAACGTCACAGAATTCTTTGAATAAGGCAGTGTATAACTCTACCTCAGTAGGTGTGCATGTTTTTCCTAGATGAATTTGTTCCATGACACCAGGTTTTATTGAGATGTCAATAGGAATGGTTTCCATGATGTTTGCTAAGTTTCCTTCGGAGAACACATCGTGTGTAGGGATGGGAATCTTAGGATTGACAACATCTAGTGAAACACTGGATTTTGAATCATGTTAAACTGCATGTATTGTAGGGAAAGATGACCGATGATGGTGGTCTTCCCAAGGTGGTTCATCGATGCTCATGATCTCCATAATAGACTCGTCGGAAGGAAAAGTCTGTGTGAGGGAGTCACTGAATGGAAAAGATGTATGAGGATGGGAGTTGTGCCACCATATGGTGGGTAACTGAGTCAACCCAATCAGAGGCAGATTGGATCGCCTGATAGGTTGCTAAGTTCTAGTTTAAAGCCATGCAATTACCAAAGGTTTCAAGCTCAGAGGGACTCGGTACTACCCATGAATCATTGGGTTCGTCAGATTGAGTAATACTCGACGAAATCATGTTGATGGCGAAGACTGGGGGTTTGAGTTCCGAAAATACCCCAATAACGGATGATTCTTTCAGCAGACCAACACCAATGTCTTAAAAATGGTGATGGGATTGCGCTAGCAACGAGACATTGTTAGCGGAGTTCTGATGGATATCCGGAGTACAAAAATCTAACTGATCCATAGTGACAATTTTTCCTTGGTGAGGAAATTGTACTAAATGAAACACAGAGGATGCTACGGCAGTCATGGCATAGAACCAATTTCGATCGAGTAAGAGGTTATATTCTAACAGAGCATCCACAATTTCTATGTGTATAGATACAGTTTTTCCCCCTGGTTCAATAGCGAGTGCAGGGAGGAGTCCACATGGTTGGAAACCACGTCCATCAAAAGCTTTGAGTGTGGTAGGAGATTGGGTTAATTTAGGTGAGCCTATGGATCTCCAACAGGTCAAAGACATAATAGATGTGGAAGCACCTTCGTCCAAAACGATACGATGGATGTTGTTCCCACAAATATTAGTGTGAATATGGAAGGCTAACTGATGAGAAAGCATCGGTTTGAAATATTCCAAGTTGAACATAATAGTGTTGGAAGAATCCGATTCTATGGCTCCTAGTGCTGAAAATAAGGTTCTACATTGTGTAGGACAATGTCATAGAAATTCGAGAGTTGACATGGCACACAACGCTTGAGCTAAGTCCTCAACGATGTTGTAATTTTGGGTTGCTCGTGAATTTGGATTGAATGTCTCCTTTCGAATGGTGGCCTTGGGTGGGTGTAACACATTTTCAGTGATTGGTCTCTCAATATGAAGATGACCATTGGTAGGGGGTGTAGAAGGAGGATCTTCTAGGGGAGATTTTCTTTGAGCATTCTTCGTTTTGTTTGAACTTGGAGGTAGGTCATATTTCTTTGAACGATTGGATATATGAACTATCTCATTACTCATCATTAAAACATCACAGTTTGAGGACGTTTCTCCTCTAGAGGAATTGTTTTGGTTTCCCCCTTACAGGGGTTCATGTGTGACCATTTTTTGTTGTTGATGCAGGAAAGGGTCGATTAGAACTGTCGGGCAGGAAGAATCTTTTACAAATTTGTTGACCTCTTCCTTGTAAGGACAGCCTTTTGTGTAGTGATCTTCCTGACATATGAGGCAGGGAAACTTCACTTTCTGTCTCGGTTTGTTGTCATTGTTGGTATGTTGGGGCTTAGGATTTTCCTGTTGATTAGAAGGCTTCTTGGGTTTTCCTCATTTTTTCTTCTTTTTTTCCTCCGGATTGTTGTGACGAGGATTGAACGTCGTTCACCTCGGAGGACTGATCAAGAGAGGTAGAATTTTTGGGTGTAGCCTGGTTTTTAGGTGGGGCAACATTGTTTTGTTTCCCACTTGATTTGGTTGCAGGCTGGGCCTTCACCGAACCAACTATACCATCGACAGGAGGTTCAGCAGCATGCTTGGATGGATCATTGGTGGGGCGGGAAGCGTGAGGAATAAGTTTGTATAATGTTTAGGATTGAGTATGTACTAAATCCATATATTGTGCACGAGAGATAGCTTGTTCCACTGTAACGGGTCCACCCATAGCAACATCCCTAACGATGGGTGGCAGTAGTGACTTGGTGAACCAATCAAACAATAATTGGTCTGGAATGGGTTCCTTGATTAATATTCGGCGTCTCTGCCACTCATGAATGTGATCAGATATGTGGGTGGCAGTATTTTTGCACAACGAAGTTAACAGGTCTATTCCAGTCTCATGGCGGATGGGGAGCTAGAAATGTGTCAAGAAATGCATGGAAAGGGTGTTGAAGTCTCTGAAAGAGTGTTGGGGAAGCTCTATATACCATTTTGTTGTCATGTCGGTGAGGGTATGTTGGAAGAGCCTTAATCACATAGAATCATCCATAAGTGAGTTCGAAGAACACCACAAATGGAATGTCATAACGTGATTCTTTGGGTCTTCCCCGGGTTTAGCATCAAACTTTGGGATGTCTGATGGTAGTTTGGCAGGGATGGGTGTCCAGTGAGGTTCGTGCCAAATAGGATCGTTAATAATTCTAGACAAGTCAGGAAAATATAATGTTTCCAAGAATGGGAGTTTCCGATTGGGTTGCGGGAATGAGTAGTATTGATGGGGTGTTGGGATGCCTGTTGGGCCCTGCACCCCATATTGCTGCATGTTAGATCCAAACATATTCCTGGCAGGATATTGTTGGAAGGTTTGAGTGTTGGGGACCATCTGATTAACCAGTGGTTGATGAGGAATCGCAGGATTGATCAATTGATTCGGGATCGATTGATACCAGTTGTTGGGCATAATGTTGAGTGGGGAGAAATGGTATAGACACCTGGGGTTTTTGACCCCAGGGAACGTTTCCAAATCCTTGATTGGGTGGATTTCCCATCCCTTGAGTGGGGGGAGGTGACTGGAAAAATGGATCCCATGGGATATTGGTTCCTCTCTGATGAAGAGACGGGGTTTGTGGGGGTGGGTTCCATTGATTATTCAAGGCACTGTGTCATGTACCCTTCACTCAATCTAGTGCAAGGAAGGAAACATGAACAAACATATCGTGCTTATTTGACAATCTCAGCCCCATACATTACTAAGAAATTCATGGATAACTAAAAACTTATGTATACATATTCATACTCAACAAACACAACAGAATTAAAACACACAGTTTCATCATGCATATAACAATTATCAATTATCACATTGCATAAAACAGGATTCCTTTCATTTCATAAATATGAACAATTATCATTCAGAATTACACATTACAGAACACAGAATTAACAAAACTCAACCATAAAGAATACTTATCTTGAAATGAAACTGTCCAACAACTGGCTATGTGAGAGAAACATTCCACCCAACCATAGATATCTCTCCAGCCTATATTCTTTCAGCTAAGAGACCACCCCCGAGCTGTGTTGTGTATCCACTAAGGAGGAACTAGATGGACACACTCGCAGCAATGGTTTCACTCAATAGCTATGCTAAGACAACACATAGTTGGGTTTATCAAGCATACAAAAGACAAAGGAGGGCAATGCTAAGCCAGTGAGCTCAACCACAAAGCTACATGCATCTCAAGATATTTCAAACAATCAAGGCACCCACAGTACCTACCACACCCAACACAAGGAAGGTCCCCTTCTCTGTTGCACAGTCCCTCAGGCGTCACTTCCCTCCAGTGCTATTCAGGGTAGGCATAGAAAGGTACAAGCTGCTAAATCCTTGAGATTCCAGCTTTCACTGGGCTTATCAAGCATTCCCAACCTCTATTCTAGAATTCACACTTGGAATTTCTCAATTCGGTGATCAAAATAACTCATTCCCGTCACTGGAATCCTGGGCTATAAAAACTGGATTTTTCTATGGATTTTGGGGTATCTAATACTCTCAAAATTGCCCCAAGGTTCATATCTATGGATCCCCCATTGGATTTTACTGTCAATACCAAATTATGGGCGTTTATGGCTCTTCAAAACGTGGGTTCTTGCAAAGTTGCGATTTCTGGTTTTTCTTTCTGATGGGCATGTGTAATGGATGAAAATTGATGCTGGGATGTTCAACAATGGAATGGGAATGATGAAGAACCAATTCCCCTGAGGTAGAGTGACTTGTGGGAAAAGAAAAATAGAGCCCATACCTGCCATACGAATTTTTGGGCTTCCCATGTTCCATTGAAGCCGTGGACTGATTTCTCAACAACTTTCTTACAGCTGAATTAAATGTCAGCAAGGAAAGTCAAACGGGTTCTCAAAATGACATTTGGAAGCCTATGGTTCAACCCCACAACCCCCTCACCACTCCCTAGTGGAATACACAGGGCCCCTTCTCATTCGTTGTTTCCATAGGCAGTTTTGGTATTTTATTGAAATATTAAATATTTACATCATTTACAATGTTCCATGGCTTAATAGCACATGGATGGAAAAATGTCAAATACTTGTCCATTTTAAATAAAATACGAACATACACTAGCAGAGCCTTGGCCTTGAGCTCCACGCTAGGCAAACATGCATCACATGTATACAATATTTACATAAAAGCCAATATATCACAAGGGTCAAAATTGGGGTATTACATTTCCCTCCCCCTTAGAACAACACCGTCTTCGGTGTTCTCAAAATTGAACAAAAATGGGAATGACTCTCTCATGGCATTCCCCAGCTCCCATGTAGCCTCATCGAGACTAAGGTGCTCCAATTGGACCTTTACCTGCCCTATGGCTCTGTTCCGGAGCAAAGTGACTTTCTTGTCGAGGATGCGCATAGGCTCTACTTGGAACTCTCCCTCGGGTTCCACATGTATCACATTCCTATCAATCATATGATTAGGATCATGTACATACTTCTTAAGCAAATATACATGGAAAACATTATGACTTCTTATATTCGCAGGCAATGCAACTCTATATGCAACTAGCCCTATCATATCTAGGACTTCAAATGACCCACAATATCTTGGTGCCAACTTGGCACAACTCCCCAACTTGAGAGAACTCTTCCTTAGTTTCACTCTCAAATAAACATGATACCCAATCTGAAATTCCTTATGCACTCTTTTCAAATCTGCATAACTCTTTTTTTTGTCATGAGCTGCCTTTAAATTTTGCCTGATCTTAGCAGCTTCCTGTTCCATTTCCTTGATCATCTCTGGTCCAAGTACTACCCTGTTCACCGGGCTATCCCAGTTCACTAGAGTCCTGCATCGCTTGCCATACAATGCCTCAAATGGACTCATCCCCAATGATGCATGATTTCCATTATTGTATGCAAATTCTACTGAGTGTAGGTAATCTTTCCACTTGGATGGTTTATCCATCACATACATTCTCAGCATGTCTTCAAGAAACCGATTCACCCTCTCAGTTTGGCCATCTGTTTGAGGATGATATGTTGTACTGAAATTCAATCTAGTTCCCAATTCCTGAAATAATCATTTCCAAAAATTGGAAGTGAACTTTGTATCACGATCAGAAATTATTGCCTCGGGCAATCCATGCAATCTGAATATCTCTCTTATGAAAATATTTGCAATGTCATTAGCCTTGTGAGTGGACTTGACTGGAATAAAGTGAGCTACCTTTGATAGCTTGTCCACCACAACCATGATTGAATCATGCTTCTTCACTGTCATGGGCAGACCTGTTATAAAATCCATATATATCACTTCCCACTTCCACTCTGGAATGGGTAAGGGCTGCAACAATCCTGCTGGATGCTGGTGCTCTGCCTTGACTTGTTGGCACTTCTGACACCTAGCAATGTACTCAGTTATGTCATTCTTCATACCATGCCAAAAGTATTGTTTTCTTGCGGTTGTTATAGTCTTTTGATATCCCGGATGTCCAAAGTATGGCATTTGATGTGTTTCATCCATCACTAGTTTCTTCAAATTTGCACTATTTGGAATGTACAGTCTATCTTTATAGATGAGGATATCATCTTCACCAAGCTGATATCCCACACACTATTCATCTATATTTTTCTGCTGCAACTTTTCTTTAATTTGAAGGTAATTTTGATCACTAGTTTGAGCCTCAAGGACTCTTGTCTTCAAATCTGATTTGCACATACTTACTGCTGCAACATGAAATCTTCTGCTAAGGGCATTTGCAACCTTATTCTCTTTCCCTTTTACATGCTTAATCTCAAAATCAAGTTCACAAAGAAACTCCATCCACCTAACTTTCCTAGCATTCAAGTTTGGCTGGTCAAACAAATACTTCAAGCTCATGTGGTATGTGCTAAGCTCGAATCTTCTTCCCAACAGATAATGTTTCCACATCTTGAGAGCATGTACTATGGCTGCTAATTCTAAATCATGTGTAGCATAATTCTTTTCATGCTCTTTTAATTTCTTTGACTCATAGAAAATCACAAATCCTTCTTGCATGATCACTCCACCTAGCCCTTCAATTCAAGCATCTGTGCACACTACAAAATCCTTCTTTGGATCTGCTATCTTCAAAATAGGAGCACTGGTAAGTAACTCTTTTAACTGTTGAAAACTTTTCTCACATTTTTCAGACCATACAAACTTAGCATTCCTCCTTTGCAATGAAGTGATTGGGTGAGCTATCTTGGAGAAGCCTTCAATAATCCTTCTGTAATAACCAGCAAGACCCATAAAAGATTTGACATCTGAAACATTCCTTGTAGTAGACCAATCCATAATGGCATTAATCTTCTTTGGATCCACTGCAATTCCTTCTTCAGAAATAACATGACCCAAATATTGCACCTTCTTTTAGTAAAATTCACACTTGCTTAACTTGGAATACAGCCGGTGTTCTCTAAGGACTTGCAACACCATTCTTAGATGTTCCACATGGTCTTCTTCATTCCTTGAATAGACAAGAATGTCATCCAAGAACACAATCACAAACTTATCTAAATATTTGTTGAAGCACTATTCATGAGATACATGAATGTAGCAGGTGCATTGGTAAGACCAAATGGCACCATAGTGAACTCATAATGACCATATCTAGTCTGAAAGTTGTCTTGTGAATGTCTTCTTCCTTAATCCTCACTTGATGGTACGTAGACCTCAAGTCAATCTTGGAAAACACTTTATCTTCCTTCATTTGATTAAATAATTCATCAATCCTTGGCAATGGATACTTGTTCTTGACTGTCACTTTATTAAGCTACCTGTAATGAATACACAACATTAAAGTCCCATCCTTCTTCTTGACAAATAACTCCGGTGCTCCCCAAGGAGACACACTAGGCCTGATATACCTCTTGTCCATTAACTCTTGCAGCTGCATCTTCAACTCTACCAATTCCGGTGTGCTCATTCTTTAAGTAGCTTTGGAAATTGGTGCTGCCATGGGACAAGATCGATGGTAAAATCAATATCTCTCTTTGGTGGTAGTCCCGACACTTCATCCGGAAACATATCTTGGAATTCTTGCAACAATGGAAGTCTTCTATCCTTGGTCCTTTGTCCCCTGACGAATCTGATATATGAACTGCATATAATTGACAACCTTTCTTATAAAACTTTTTCAACTGTAAGGCTGAAATATGTCTTACTAAAACTTGCTTGGGAATTCCTCTTACCAATCTTGGTCTTCCCTCTTCATCAATACATTCAAGTGCTTTCTCATAGTAGTCCAACTTGGCCCTATGCTTTTCAAACCAATCCATGTCAATTAAGGCATCATAAGATCCTAATGGTAGTACATTTAAATCTACATGTGTGTGGAGTCCATTCAATTCTATGGGGCACTCCACCACTACTTCACTAACTTTTCTCTTGGTCCCTGTGGCTAATTGAACTAGCCAAGACTTATTGTGCTTCACTTTTCTAAGAGAACAACCCTCAACCACTTTTGGAGAAACATAACTATGAGTAGATCCTGGATCAATCAAAACAAAAATAGAATGCTTAGCAATCTTACCTTCAACTTCCACCACTGATGATTGATGATCTGCCTGATGATTATCAAATGCTGCATAAATTCGAGGCGTTTCCCTTGCCATGTTCTCCACTGTTGTTGCTCCCTTTAAGTTGGGCAGCCTTCGGGGATTATTCTTTCGATGTGGATAATCCTTTAGCATGTGGTTTTCTCCACATCCCCAATATTGAAGTGGCCCTTTTGATGTCTTATCTGCTGCTACTGCTGGCTTGAATACACTCCTTGCTTGTTGACCCCGTGGAAAGGTTCTGGGATGACTTTTGAATGGTGGTTTGAAGCCACTTTTCTTTTGATCAAACCTCCCTCTTGGCTTTCCTTTCCATGTTGGGTGAACCTCTGATTTTTCTTTATTCTGCTCATAGCAATGCATTTCCATTATAATGGATTCATCAAGACCTGGTGGATTGACAAACTCAATTCTATCTCTGAAACTTCGAGGTAGACTCCCAAGGAAGCATTGGATTTTTACTCTCTCATCTTTAATGTAGTCCACATACCTCAATAATTCCAAAAATTTATGGACATGTTCTTCCATATATTTTTGTCCCAACCTGAGTTCATTCAACTCTTTTCTCTTACTGTCATAATACCTAGCGGAAAGGTATTTTTCCTTGAAGTACTTCTTAAATCTCTCCCGGTTGGTCTTCTTTTCACTGATCCCTTTCACTTACAAGATGTTATCCCACCAAATTGAAGCTCTACCATTTAGATTGTAAATGGAAATTCTGGCCTTTTCATTTCCTGAGTAGTCCTGAATTCTGAAATATTTCTGCATTCTAAGAAGTCATGCCCCTGCCTCTTGGCCAGTCTTGTCTTCTCCGTCAAATGTGGGAGGCCTTGCCTTCCTGAATTCTCCCTGTGGAATTCCTTTGAACTTCTTTCTTCCATCAAATCTCTGGGGCATATGCCTTGGACTTCTTTGAGAACCTCTAGAGTCACATGATTTGCTATAAGAACTTCTAGAGGAAGGTGTTGTATGCTTCTTGCTCACAGAACTCTTCCTTGGGCTTGGAGTCCTCTTCTTTCAACGACCTCTAGAGAAACTCTCTGCATCTCTTCCTTCTTCACCTACATTGCTTGGGTTGGACCCAAGGTTTATCTTCTGGTGCATATCAGTGAGGCTTTGCAAAATAGCAACATTGAGTTGGTTTTGGTCTTCTTGATCCTTCATCAACCTTTCATTGAAGCTCACCATGGTTTCAACCAAATTCTCAGGAGTTACTTGCTCCCTTCTCCCATTGGATTCAGTCTCAGCATTACCTTCTTGCACATTTTCTCCTAGCACATCTTATCCATGCTCATAAGGATCCTGAGCATCATTTATGGTCACCATTTTTCTTTGGAGACTCTCTTCCCTGTGTCCTACTTCTGCTACACTATTAAATCTTATGAGGTGCAAGCACTATGCATTATGAAAATATTTGTTAGACATCTTAGAAATGCTTATAGAAACATAAACAATCAATATTTAAAATAATCAAACTCATGGAATCATTTACAGAGTCAATATGTCTTCATTTCTTTGCCCATTCATGAAATTCTGGAAATTGCCCATATTGTCAACATTATGTCAAAACAGTCACTGGAACTTTTATGCTCTAATTATCTATGGGGTATGATAACCTCATTCAAATTTTGGTCATGCACCATTGTTACCTGATGGATAAGTTTTCCAATGTCTATACACTTGCTCCATTCCGACTTCGGGTGTGGAAACCACATTCCTTCAAAAATGACAATTTTCACCACAATTCTGCACTTTTTACACAATTGCAAAATATCCTCAACTGCCAACTTCAGCCACCTGTAGAAGCAAATCTAGAAAGATTCAGAAAAAAATTTCTACCGAGAGAAGTTATCCTATACAACAAGGAACACTCAAAAACTTGTGAATCTCTATTCCGATGCACCATTCATCTTCTATAAAATTCTCGGTTTAACTACTTTACACTTTTAACATTTTTCCAAAATTTCAAATTTTGGGCCAAAAATAGTTATTTCCCAAACAGTGCATTTCTGGAAAATCTTTGTCTAACGTGAATTGTCCATCTCAATGAGAATAAGAAATGTTGAATTCAGTATATTTATTGAATCATTCATCTAAGGTCTCTTTCATCCACTGCAAGTTTTTCAAAATCTCCAAAAAGTGGCCCGGAATAGTGCTTTTTGGCCTTCTCACTCACCCTGTCTCCACACCCTTTGGATTTTGGCTCCAAAACTCCAAACTTAACACCGTGCCTGCCCCATGACCACTCCATATCAGTTTCAGCTCAATCCGACCTTCTGTCAAGCGTCGGGACACTGATTTGTACAAGCCATTAATTCCAATTTTATGCCAAATTGGAGCATAATGGGCTTGGGATCTTCACTAGACCTTTCATGTCATCTTTTAATGGCCTCGGAACGCCGCTAAACTCATCCAATTCTAATTCTGCATGCTCCTGCAATCCAAAAATCAATTTTCAGGCTCTAACCCACAGCTCCGCAATCCCGCAATCCGCAATCCTACAACCCTGCAATCCGCAATCCCGCAACCCCGCAATCCGTACTACAGATGCGAAAATGCCAATTTTCCAACCCGGGACTACTCCATCCCGCAATCCCGCAACCCGCAATCCCACAATCTCGCAATTCCGTAATTGTGGGTGCAGAAAGCCAAGTCGCGAATACGAAAATTTTAACCTTTCTACAATCCCACAACCTGCATTCCCACAATTCGCAATCCACAATTGCGGGTGTGGAAATCCGAGTCGCGAATACGGAAATTTTAACATTTCTGCAATCTCGCAATCCACAATTGCAGGTGCACAAATCCAAGTCGCGAATACGAAAATTTTAACCTTTCCGCAATCCCGCAACCTGCAATCCCGCAATTCCGCAATTGCGGGTGCAGAAATCCATGTCGTGAATACGGAAATTTTAACCTTTCCCCCATACCACAATCCCGCAATTCGTAACTGCAGGTGCGGATTTGCGGAATGCAAAAACACGAGTTTTCAAAAGTTACGTTTCCGCAATCTGCAATTGCGGAAACACCTTCGTTTCTACAATTTGCGGGGTTCATAACTCCCTCGTCCCTTAACCAAATCAGGCGAGTTTGGTATCATTGGAAATATCTTGGTGAGATCTATGCAATGGTGTGATCCCCTGCCCCACCTGAGAACTCTGATTCTGCCATTTTTCCAAATCAAAATGATGCCCCAAACTTCACCAATGCCACGTTAAAACATTCTGGTATATGACTGTAACTCACAGTTTGGCCCAAGCAGCCTCAGTGCTGTAACATGGGCTCTGATACCACTCTTTCATGTCCCTTTCCATCAATCCAGTGCAAGGAAGGAAACATGAACAAACATACCGGGCTTATTTGACAATCTCAACCCCATACATTACTACGAAATTCATGGATAACTAAAAACTTATGTATACATATTCCTACTCAACAAACACAACGGAATTAAAACAAACAATTTCATCATGCATATAACAGTCATCAATTATCACATTGCATAAAACAGAATGCCTTTCATTTCATCAACATGAACAATTACCATTCAGAATTAACACATTGTAGAACACAGAATTAACATAACTCAACCACAAAGAATACTTATATTGAAATGAAACTATCCAACAACTGGCTATGTGAGAGCAACGTTCCACCCAACCATAGATCTCTGTCCATCCTATATTCTTTCAGCTAAGAGACCACCCCCGAGCTGGGTTGTGTATCCACTAAGGAGGAACTAGATGGGCTCGCTCACAACCATGGTTTCACTCAACAGCTATGCTAAGCCAACACACAGTTGGGTTTATCAAGCATACAAAAGACAAAGGAGGGAAATTCTAAGCCAGTGAGCTCAACCACAGAGCTACATGCATCTCAAGATATTTCAAATAGTTAAGGCACCCACAATACCTACCACACCCAACACAAAGAAGGCCCCCTTCTCTTCTGCACAGTCCCTCAGGCGTCCCTTCTCTCCAGCTCTATTCAGTGTGGGCATAGAAAGGTCCAAGCTGCTAAATCCTTGAGATTCTAACCTTCACTGGGTTTATCAAGCATTCCCAACCTCTATTCTAGAATTCACACTTGGAATTTCTCAATTCGGTGATCAAAATAACTCAATCCCGTCACTAGAATTCTGGGCTGTAAAAACTGGGTTTTTCGATGGATTTCGGGGTATCTAATACTCTCAAAATCACCCCAAGGTTCATATCTATGGATACCCCATTGGATTTTACTGTCAATACCAAATTCTGGGCGTTTATGGCTCTTCAAAACGTGGGTTCTTGCAAAGTTGCGATTTCTAGTTTTTCTCTTTGCTGGGCATGTGTAATGGATGGAAATTGATGCTAAGATGTTCAACAATGGAATGGGAATGAGGAAGAACCAATTCCCCTGAGGTAGAGTGACTTATGGTACAAGAAAAACAGATCCCATACTTGCCATACAAATTTCTGGGCTACCCATGCTCCATTGAAGCCATGGACTAATTTCTCAACTTTCTTACAGCTAAATTAAATGTCAGTAAGGAAAGTCAAATGGGTTCTCAAAATGACATTTGGAAGCCTATGGTTCAACCCCACAACCCCCTCACCACTCCTAGCTAGTGGAATACACAGGGCCCCTTCTCATTCGTTGCTTCCATAGCCAGTTTTGGTATTTTATTGAAATATTAAATATTTACATCATTTACAATGTTCCATGGCTTAATAGCACATGGATGGAAAAATGTCAAATACTTGTCCATTTTAAATAAAATATGAACGTAGACTAGTGGGGCCTTGGCCTTGAGCTCCACGCTAGGGAAACATACATCGCCTGTATACAATATTTATATAAAACCCAATATATCACAAGGGTCAAAATTTGGGTATTACACACCGGCATAGGGTACTCCCGAATTCAAGTTAGGGGGAGGAAAGGGTTGATATTGGTTAGGTTTCCCCCAGCTATATTTTGGTTTCCAAACATTGGATGCCCCCTGGTAGGTGGGACTTGTGGGTTGCAAGAAGGAATTGGACCTGACGTAGGAAATTGGGTGTTAGTCCCACTTGGGGTACTAACAAAAGGTTGTCCACTGCCAGGTTGATGATGTTGTTCCCAAGGAGCAGATGATGCTGATGGAGGGGATTGTTGGTTGGTCCCGACTGAGACACCAATGAATGGTAATACTCCAAAGAATGAGGGGTGTGGTTCCCATGGAGTAGATGATGTTGATGGAGGGTTTGGTTGATTAGGTCCAATTGGGGCACTAACAAGTGGTTGTCCTCCAACTAGTGAGGTTTGTGGTCCCCACATAGTACATGGTCCAGCTGGAGGAGGTTGGTTATTGGTGCCATTTTGAGTTCCAATAAAATGTTGTCCTTCGAAAATAGTGTAAATGGTGGCTAAAGATTTTCCTCTAGTCACAGTAGGTGTCCAAACAGTAGAAATAGGCATTCTTCCAATGGAAACATTAGAAGAATGTGGTGGTGCAGGTTGGCTAGTTGCACTAGTAATGCCGACTGGTAAAGATGATCTCCCACTAGGTTCAGATGATGAAAATGACAAGAAGATAGGGTTTGTCCTCATGTTAGGAATGTTCCTCAGAGATGGACCAAAAGGGTCATCTGGTAATAAATGTGGGGAGGGTTGAATGGGAGTTTTGGGTGTCAATTTTATGGGTATTGAAACAGTGCAAAAATCGTCGAGGGCTTGGCCTAGGGTTGTGTCCATAAGGAAGAGGCTGGATCAAAAATGTTTGTCGTCCCTGAGATATTAGGGAAGGATTTTGGTTGGGTCCAGTCAGTGGGTCCCGATTGACCTGCAAATGATTCATGGTAGGTAGTATCTTGAGATGAAGGTTGGGACGCGCGGAAATCATGAGAGTTTACTGCTTGGGAAGCAGGTGTAGGAGGGTATTGCGAGGTCGAAGCTAGTATTTTAGTCGTTTCACATCTAAAGTGTTTCGTGCCACTTGTTGGTTGGCTAGACTAACCATTTCGGTTCGACTTGATGTCATGATATATAGGGCTGAAAGGAGTTCGGGAGAAGGAAATCCGAATGATATATTTCTAGAAGATCTAGTTTCAGAACTATGTGTGACTAAGGATGTAGATATTACAAGTGGGTTTTCCAACTGTGCAGAGGGATAGGTAGAGTCGGTAGAGAGATGAAACTTTCTAGTGGGTGTGGGTTTGGATTCCTCAATGATCTCGATGTACTCTTCAGGAGATCAAATAATGATGGCCTAAGTGGGGTAGTGCTAACCTCTAGCAGGATAGTACCTTCTGGCGTGACATTGGTTTGAGATGAGGTACTAGCCTCAAGAGCTAACGTAGTGTCCATTGTGGTGTGAATTTCTAGTACAATAGTGGATTGTGGTATTGCACTGGTTTCAGGTACTATACTAGTCTCTGAAATGGTGCTATGGTTCAGGGGTACCGTAGCAACTGATGGTATCGTACTAGTAGATGGTGGAATAGTCCCCCGACCAGCTGGTTGGCTAGTAGGGTGGGTAGGTATCCGTGAAGATGGAGGGTGGATAACCCAAGGTATTGGTTCAGGACTCTTCCCTTGTTTTCTTCGTGAATTTCGTTGATCTTCCATAGGAATAATCTAAATGTTCCGAGGATAGTCTCGTTGAAAAAGAACTCAAAAACCCTTAAAGAAACCGAGTGTGCAAAAAGGGGAGCTAGAAAAAGAAAAGGCTTGTAGGCCAAAAAAAGCAAGCTCAAAAAACTATACTAAGACCGCTGTCACCGTAAGCGAGCTACAATAAAATGGCCAAAATGCCAACAAGCAGCACTACAAAAGAAAAAAGACTCTCTATAAGGTGAAATAGCAAGAAAATTTTCTAACTAGAATCTGGAGACTCAACAAATCGTATCCCTCGCAAGGTGATGAAATCCAAGTCAAACAATATGAAATGAGAGACCAATAGTGGAAGTATATCCCTCTACCAAAAGGGATCCTGGTTAAAAGAGCCCTAGAAGAAAATTTACTAAGATACCTCGTTCATGACACGTCCGAGAAGGTTAACCGAAGCTTCTTCCTTTGAGCCCTTGTACCACTGATCTAGAAAAATACAAGGAAGACAATGGATAGGTGTCCTTAGCGCTAAGTGGAGTGCGGTATTCCATAGAGTCCATTCAGAACCAGTCCTCGTTGCTTTCTCCCGTGGAATGGGGCACCCTCGCAACAAATCGGTCGATGACTGTGTCAACAAGTACAAGAGGATTTTAGTACCCTAAAGGAAAACAACTATGTTTCAAATGTAAAGTGACAAGGGGGAATTATTTGGATTCATATCCCCAATGTCCTACCTAACTAACAGATTATTTTGTTTCCTCAAGTGAGGTTAAAATGTGTTGAGTAGGGAGATAAATTTTAGTGGTTTGTTGTCTTACTCAATCGGGTAGCGGAAGTGCAACTTGATAGTGTGATGACCTGACTCAAACCATGCATATGTGAATGAATCAAATGTACCTTTCTTTTCGATGAATAGCTAGCTATAGTAAGGAGAAAGTTCTTCGATCCTAAAAAGCAAGAGTAAATGCAAATGCAAAGATTCTCTCACAAATGAAAACCACTCAATTTTTATTTTTAGCTCCTATATGCCAAACTCAAATGACTCTTTCAAAACAAATTATTTTAACAATATTTTTCTTCTACTACTAATGAGAAAAATGCATGACAAAAAACGGAAGGATGCCCTCTAATTGTAAAAACTTTGATCTTTTAAGTGAAGAAGAAATAAAGTTTTGAAACAATCTTCTATGCCACTTGTATGAATACAAAATGCAAGAAAGATTTTTCCAAAGGATAGAGTTTTCTCAAACTCAATGAAGGATGCAAATATTGATAATCAAATTGCCTTGAGTTTTCAAAAAATGATCAATTTTTACAAAAATGATGTCAAGAAGGTAAATGACCTAATTTCCTTTGTAGCATTAAACTCACAAAATCCAAACTCAACAAGATGAATCCAACAAATCAAAGAGGCTTTTCAGACTTGCTAATGGGACTGAGGGTGAATGTTCAAACCGAATGCAAAAAATGATAAGTATGTAATCAACGATGGAAGCCTATGTTTCCAATTTTCTCAAAATTTCTACAAGTGGGCCCTAAGAACCAAGCAAGGGTCTAAAAAGGTTTCAAAAAGAGAAAAATGCACGAGATTCGGCTCAATCACACAGGTCACAGAGGTCTGATCAATGGTAGTAGGATGAAACTAAAGCAGAAGATCAACAACCAAAAGGGATGAACTAAGCAAAAACCAAAAAATTCCTTTACACAAAGAATTTTCACGGGTCTACATGTAGCCCAGGCACGAAAATTTGGGATTTTAGCATTCTGCAAAGCAGCTGGAGCACAAAAATTTAGAAATTTTTGCACTGGTAAGTATGGGTAGGGCGCGAAAATACACAGTGGGGAAAAAAAGGCAAAATTTGAGAAAAAAATTGACTCTTTCTCGGGTTTTGTAGACCCAGGGGACAAGATGTTGAGGTTGAACTTGATATAAGAGGTCTGAATAAGGATAAAATGTAGAGAAAAGGGTTTAAATGAAAGGAAAAACAAAGTTTCATAGTCAAATGAAAACTGGATCTAAGCCAGTGGAGTCGCCAATTTCTGTTGTGGCAAATCCGTCCTACAAATAGTTAGACTTGTCCTTAGACTAAACTAATATTTGCTAAGCTTAACCTAAGACAGCTATAAAAACAAATGCTACCTTAAATCTCTAAATCTAATCAAGGCATACAGTTTTGAATGTATTTGAAGAGGAAGAGTTTGTGTAACTCACTTTTAAACCGGACGTCTGTTTAGCTTCCAGATCCTGTCTTGAATTCCACAAGCAGAACTTGTTTGGATTTGAACAAGCAACAAAGGAACACAATATCCAAATATCTCATATGCTAGGTTAGATATAAATCAAATAAGATACACTTCATGTTCATGACTGAAACATAATACACAAAATGGAGAAATAAGACAAGTTTCATTAGATGGAAACCATAACAGACTTACAAAAATGATACCTTGATGTCCAAGCAATCCTTCAGCTCCAAAGCTTCCTTCCTCAAGCTATCTCTACAAACCTTCTAAGGTCATAGGTTTGGTGCCTCAATATGTCCTCCCTTTGGCTCATGTATGGCCTCTCTCTTATAGGACTTAGGAAGCTAACCATATGGAGAAGAAGATGGATCTAGATGAGGGTTTAGTGGATTAGCGAGCTAAATGAGGGAAATAGGTTAGGATCGAATCAAAGGCTCCAATCCCAAGAAAATCTCCCGGAAAGTTAGATCCAAAATCCAAGGCAAAGGGTTTTTACTGAGATTTTCGTGCCCCTTGAATTGAGCATAGTGCGAAAATGTTGGGATTTTCACGCCCCAACAAGTATGCAAGGCGTTAAAATGGGGGATTTTTCGCACTCTAGGCTATTGGTAGGGCACGAAAATTAGGGCAAGGCAAGGTCAAATGGGTGACACTTGGCCCATTGAGGTGTCATTCAACTAAGGTAGGTTGGATTTGTTTCCTAGGCTTCCAGATGAGGCCAAGGAGGGTACCAACAAGGTATAACATGCATTATGAGGAAGCGTCGCTAGGTCACATGACATGAAGATGTGACACGAAGGCTCGAAGTGTAACCTTGAGGTTTAACAACATTTATTGAAGATCTTGTTGAAAGTGATGTCTCTATGCTCCATTGTCCACATACCAACCAACACATAAAGTGGTATTGTTAGAAATTCATGAAACCATAGAGAAACACAATTCAAGCATGGATGCTAACTCATCCACTTCAGCAAAAGTTTCTATACTCCCTACACATCGCTTCTTAGTATTGTCATTGCTCCTTCCCTTTCTTCTCAAGACATTGACTCGCATAGTGCCTCTTCTTTTGGCACATCAAACATGTCGCATAACTCAAATCCTTGTCATTTACTTTGGTTGCCATTGTTTCTCACTTGGTTTCTTCCTAGATGAATGCATCTGAAAGCTTCTAAAAAGGTAGAAAATGCTCTCAAGCATGAACATTTGGCACAAAAGCTTTCCATGGTGGTGGAAATTGTTTGTGTAAAGAGCATTAATTCCTTGTCATCAATATTCATACCAATTGAAAAGAGTTGATATCTAAATTATAGATATTCATCAGCTATATAACCATTTGTACATATTAATCATGCAAGTATGGGTGAGTTTATGCTTCATGAGCAAATTCAAAGAAACATTAAGAATTTAGAACAAATAATTCAATACCTCATACATCTCCTTCATCGATTTGTTCGCGATGAGGAATCATGTGATTTTCCATAGAATCCAAGATGATCATCTTTTCCTTAACAACTTTCTTCTTATATTAAGCAAACTATTTGTAGCATTTTCATCAACTATGCTCCAAAGATCCATCTCTTCCATTAGCATTTGAAACCTACATTTCTAGGGAGCGAAGTTGGAATCTCCCTCTAGTAAGTCATACTCTCAAAGGCTAAAAGAATTTGTCATTCCCAAAACCCCTTAAATCACAACTTTGACAAAACCAATCCACGAAAATTAGCGTACCCCTCTTAGGTATAAAATTCACTCCAATAATTAGAGTTCCCTGGGAATCACACTCGGCCTCTCAAAGGTCTTAGTGCTTCTTGTTGATGATTGTACCTCAAACAAGTACTTTTGCATAGGCTAGGTGTGATGCATGTGGGAGTCAACCACATTACCTCTCTTGGTACTTGCTTGAAAGAGAAAGTGACTTTTGTATCTCTTTCATAATTCTAACTTAGGAAAATCACATTAACTTAACTTAATGTTTGCTAATGGCTAAAATTGAACATAAGATTAAGTCTCGGTCATTAATCTTAAGTGAGGCTTGAGATCTAATCTCAGCCATTGATCACTTTGGAGATTGAGGGTTAGGGTTTTGGACATTGAGATGTTATAAAAGGAAGATAAGGAGAGGAGGAGACACAACAACAACCACACGAAGTGAGTGATATCTCTTTGATTGGTTGGCGAAGGACTTTCATCCAAGCGTGTAGGGGCAAGGTCAGAGGAAAGGAGTAAGGTGAAACATCGGAGTAGCAGCCAACAAGATCGAAGGACACATCTTGAGATTGTGCTATTTGTTGATTTGAATTATTCCTCAGTGGGACATTATCTCAAGACGAAAGACCAGGTTTTTATATTAATAAAATCACTGAATGTTGGTTTTTGTTGCAAGGGTTTTCCAGGGTAAATTAATGTGTCAAATGTGTGAATGATTTATTGTTTTTTGTTGCGTAATTAGTTAAGAAATCAGTTTGTTTTTGTTTATAATTAATTAGCTAATTATCAAGAATGAAGATTGTATTTGGATTTAGAATTTAACATGGTAGAGAAGTGGGTTTAGCTATAAAAGGGAAATTGTCATTTGGCATGAGGTTTATAGAGAAATTAAAAAAAAAATTACAGGAGTCGTACAACTCCATGGTACCACCATACAACCACGTGATGACTAAGTGTGTAGCGATCAACTTCTATAGAGATATCTCAAGCAAGTGGTGGCTTGGTCGTAGCAGAGGGTTTTGGTAGCTCGAGGTATGCAGGAGAAGCTGTGATCCGGGAGCTCAAGCGGCAAGTGGAGACTAGGATGCAAAGAAGATAAGGAGGTGGTGGTGGTGAGGATGTCGGTGGATGGGAACGGAGTAGTTGGAGGTTATGGAGGAAAGCCAAGATCGAGCTACAACAGTGGATGGGGTAGAGGTCAACACAAGTTGCTGAGGCGGAGGTGATGATGGAGTTGTAAGGAGACTGCTCCATCGAGAACGTTGGAGGTCACATGGGATGAGTAAAAGTGACAGCAGAGAAGTGTGGTTGATGGCAACACGGGATGCAAGTTAGGTTGGTCATTGTCATGGAAACAACTATCGGTGGAAGAGGGAGTGGGAAAAATAGATAGACATTGGGGTTGAAGAGTGAAGTTGTTGACAAATAAGCTAGGCACAAGTCATGGAAAATGAGGACGATCACAAGGAGCAGAAGTCACAAAGGAAAGAAGCACGTAAGATGCAAGCTAGGTGAAGACAGAAGAAAGGACACCAAGATTTGGAGTCGACAAAGGAAAGGCAAGCAACAAATGGAAATAGAGGGCAAGTGCCAAGCTAGGAAAATATTGGCAGGCCAACAGGGCCACTAGCACAATCGTCGACAAGACACTAGGAAGCCACACCAACAAATTGTCAATAGGGAAGTGTTGTAGGAACAACAGATCCCATGTTTTATCCAAAATATGGGAGCCCCAATTTCATATCAAAGAGTAACTTAATCAATTTTTGGGGTTGTTCAACATGTTTGCCATTCGTTTTGTTGCCTTTGATTTGATTTCATTAAGTTAGTAAATTTTCTTTCTTAAAAATTATGCATTTTTACTGTGTTTTCATGAATTGTGGAAATCAGTTTTTCATTGAAAAATTTTGATCATCCCGCAACCAGCAAGCCGCAATTGCGGATTGCAGACTCTTTGGTTTGCATTTGAAGTTTTTCCTTCCACAACCCGCAACCCGCAAATTACGGATTGCGGGATGCGGAAAGGGGTTTTTAAAAATTTGCACGTAAAGTTTTCTTCCCGCAACCCGCAAATTGTGGATTGCGGGATGCGGAAAGACCTGTTAATAAAGAATAGTTTATACTTCCCACAACCCGCAATTGCAGAAATCAATATTTGATTGAAAAATTTTGATCATCCCGCAACCCACAACCCACAATTGCGGATTGCTGACTCTTTAGTTTGCATTTGAAGTTTTTCCTTCCAAAACCCTCAACCCGCAAATTGCGTATTGCGGGATGTGGAAAGGGGTTTTTAGAAATTTTCACGTAAATTTTTCTTTCCGCAACCTGCAATTGCAGGATGCGGGAAGTACTTTGACCACACGTTTTTTTTTGTGCTATGCAACCCGCATTTGCAGGATGCGGATTGCGGAAAGGTATGCATATTTTCAAAAAATGGATGCCCGCACTTGGCATCCCGCATCTCGCATCTCGACCATTGATTTATGATGATCCGACGGCCCTGATTGCATCTGGAAGAAATGATTTAAATATTTTATTTTTGGTTCTCGGTTCATCGTTTTCGAGTGTTGATGAAGTTTTTCATCAACGTTATGCTTGATCAGATGTGAAATCTTTGAATCTAATGATTGCTTGATGATCAAAACTCTGAGATTTGACTGTGAATCGCATGTGTTATTATGTAAACCTATCTGATCTTATGCCAAATTTCAATTGATATGTGACTGACTGATATTTCGCTCTCAGAAACGGTAATTGCAATATGTACATTGTAGACGCGCAATCATGCCAGTTAGTTATACTCAGTTGATGTCAAATCCCGTGGCTTTATTTCCTATAAGGATTGCTATTAATAATCTGTTGGTTTATAATGATATATGCAAATTTTGATTGATATTTCAACATCTCTGCTAGCAATTGCATGTTGTAAGTAAAATGCAGAGAGTTTGCAGTATTCCTATCAAGCATTCTGTTGAGAAAGAACCCCAGCCAGTGGAATACTTTGAACCTGTTCTTGCACCATTTGATGTTGATGTTTCCGATGATATCATAGATAGTGAAGAAGAAGATGGTGAGGTTCAATTCACATATGAACGACTCTTTTTCACCAAGCAGAAGAAGGGTGAGAAAAGATTCTTTGATGAAGATAATACGATTGTTCGGGACTTAATCATCAACTTGCCACATATGCTCCCTGCAATTTCTTTCAAGGATGATCTGTTAGCTGATTTTTCGGTCTTTGAAGATATGTTTGTTCCTCGTGAATCCAAGGAATATTTCATTTGTCCCTTTCCAGCTACCATCAACAGCTCATGATCTATCTTCATTCTCCTCGGCTTTGGGCAGGATATTATCGAAAATATGAGGTGCAATCTTTTGAAAAATGTATGATGCCCAACTTGGGATCCGAATTGGTTTATTATTCCTATGTATAAAAATTGTTAGATGTTTAAGGCCAAGGGGTGGCCTTTTCTTGGTCATTTTAGGATAATTTAGTTTTGATTATCCCTGCTCTGTGGGAGATTGGATTCTAAATCAGTACTTTGTAATTATTATTTAAGGGGTTTTAGATCTCATAGAAAGGGATGGATGGTTAAGGGACAGAATCGCCAAAAGAGACTAGAGATGCTCTGTTGTTGCGGACTATGTAATATTTTGCAGGCCCTAATACACAGTTAGTTTTCTTCAGCCATCTATTCTGTTATAATTTGTCAAATATATTTGATGGATTGTGATTTTGCTTTGACACATTCACTAATACTGTTTATTATTTGCAATCAATAACTTGCATGGGTATATAGTTTAGATTTATCTCAGCTAATGATCTATGTAATTGATGTTTTAAATGAATGTCTTTATCTAAAACATTTTATCTATTTATGCAAATCATTCACAGAAAACATTAAGTTAATGTTCATTTATCAATTAACATTCCAGATACAGGATAAACTTGAATGCACTTAATTTTTAAGCTATTGTTGGTTGAATATCTTTAACTGATTATACCTTGATCTACTAAGTCAGGATCCAATTTTGCATATCTGTTGAATTGGTGAAAAGTTTTAGTGACTTTCAAATCAAGTTGTCTTGTACACAAACAAATCATTCATTTTAGAATAGGCTTGACTTAGATTAGATTTCTTTTCAAAGTTAGACTAACTCTTAGGAGCAGTGAAACTCTTGTCTTTCCTCATATGAAGACATATCCTTTCTAGGATCAAACACTCACAATTGCCAGTGGAGGCCTTTGTATCCGTGGGTGTTAACCACACCAAACAGCTCAAGGATAGGGTAATGCTTGCGTAGGATTATCTGAAGCCTTTGGTTGGGTTTTCATCCCCTATTGTTTTCCTTGGAAACTATTCCAACACATGCACAACTGAGGCATCAACAAATGGTGCTAGAAGGAGGGCCTAATATCAATCATGCCTAAACAGAACTTATATAGACCTCCTCCAGTAAGAGAACCAGTTGTTACACGTAGCCATACCCAAGATTCAATGTCCACAAAACAACCAGTACATAATTCTCAAAATATTCCTGCCACTCCTGTAATTGAGCAGGAAACTAGAAGGGGATACATTATTATCGTATCACCCACTGGGGGACCCCTTACACTTGAACATATACTCAAAATTTCTTCTAATAGTGTTGCTAGGTTGCAACAAAGAATCGCTCAAGAGTGTAATCTAGGACTAGCAACAATTCAAGATCACCAGAACACTGATCCGCAAGCCAACAATCCTGATAATTAGAACTCGGTGACCAAAATCCTGAACAACGTAATTTGCCTCGCCACAATATTCTCCCATATTTTAACCTCGATACATTATTCTGGGAAGCGCAATAAGATCAACCACGAGTGGAAATAGGTGGACCACCACCGCCACCACCTCCATCTTCATCTTCTTCATCTGAAGAATCCTCAAATAGTGATTCATCCTCGAGCGCATATTCAGAGGACATACCAATGGTTGAAGGTCAAAATAGACCTTGGTTGGACTAGGGTGTCATTTTTATCCCAGGGGATCAACACAGAATCCCTAAAATTCCTGAAAAATGGCTGCCTAAGTTCAATCCTGATGAAAAGTCGCATGCACTTGATCACATAAATACATTCATGCAAGCCATCGGGCTTAGAAATGTTATCCATGAGGATGTAGTTTGTAGGTTATTCCCATATACCTTCCAAGGGAAAGCATCCATTTGGTACTTTTCCTTAGAAGCTAGGTCTATCACTTCATGGGATGACTTTGAGAAAATATTCATGCAAAATTTTGGAGATGATAAGACACCCGAAGACTTGGCGATCGATTTGTCTTCTATGAAAATCCAAGGTAAAGAAAGAGTAAAAGATTATAATCAGAGATTTTCCTATTTAAAAAATATAATTCCTATTACTCTTCTTCCTGCGGAAGAACTCCTGGTTGCATACTATGTGAAAGGTTTACCTGTTCCCATTGCTATGTGGGTTAAACGGACACACAAAGAAACTTTGCCAGAAGCCTTTGTTGAGGCCATTGAGGTCGAGAAAGATATTTTTGGTTTGAAGGATAATCCGGATACTTTAGCAGATCAACCTTACACTTCACGTAAGAAAACTGATGTTCCCACAAAACCTGTTGCACAAGATAAAGACCCTTTCGAAATGGGTGACATGAAGAAAATCCTCCAGAATATCTCTAATGAAATGGTTGAACTCAAGAGAATAATACTAACACAAACAGGGGGTTCAACAGACAATCGTTTAGAATACCCTATCAACCTCAACAAAACCAAGTCCCACCCAATTTTGAGGAAGGGTTGAACTCTAAGGAAATTTTTCTATCTTTAAAGCCCTAGTTTCAAAATCCCATCATTCTCCTCATCCCCCTAAACAAGAACTACAGGAGAATCAAGATATTGAACCTCTGGATGAGGAAGAAGACCAACAGATAAACACCATTAATTTCTTTGCAAAACTTTCCATGGCTGAGGAAGAAGAAGATCCTGAAATGGTATTTAATGTCCAACACCCCTACAACACAAGAAGTAAAGGACAACCAACTCAAGAAGCTTCTACTTCCACGCCCACAACAAACAGAGTTAAAACAACCATACAAAAGGATACAATGATTCCTGAGATAGAATACAAATTGATTGATGACTTAAAGAAGATGAAAGCTAATATCTCTGTATTTGAACTTTTGAAGATCCCTACTATGAGGGACAGTTTTCCCAAAAGCATAATTGTCAACAAACCCAGGGAAACAAAAAACAATAATCTGGAGACATACACCAAAACCAGCAGCCCAAAACCTGTTGGGAAAAAACACCTCCTTTCTTGTTAACCTTTGAGATCTTTAATAGGAACATTCATAATTGTATGGTAGATTCAGGGGCTCCATCCAATGTGATGCCCCTATTTGTTTGCAAGAAATTAAATGTTGATTGGGAGCCATGTCCTACTCAGATTGTTCAGCTTGACCGATCCAAAGTGAGAGTAGTGGGGGAACTAAGGAATGCCATGTTGACTTTATCTACTGACCCCAGGATCCACCAGACTGTGGATATTGTTTAGGCTGACATCCTAGAGATGTATGGGATGTGGCTGAGCAAAGATTGGTAGGAAAAACTTAAGGGCTACTTTGCAACCGACTAGTCTCACTTGTGGCTTCCTTACAATGGGATTCCAAACATGATAAAGATTAGCAGGGAGCCTTATATGAAGCAAATTGTTACAGATTTGAATGACCTATTATCACACCATAGTAGCAGGGCTACTATTCTTACTTAGCAGATATTTGCACATTCCAAAGCTTAGATTATTCAAAGCTTGGATATGATGACTTTATATTTTGAGATCACTTATGATCAGAGCAGTGTATTATTCAGACTTATGTTAGACCTTGTGTCAAGGATGAGCCTTGAGAGTTCATATTTGATGACCGATGTGACCCTTTATTCCATATAGTTTCAGTTCAGTGCCTAGAGATGTATTGCAGCAGTGTTTCAGATGATATATGATTATTATTCTTATGATGATGTTGTATGACTTGTGGATTTCTGATCATTGACTATGGATTATTATCTTGTTGCTTTAGTCATGTTCACAACATTAGCTTGGTATATGATTCATGATGTGGCAAACTTTATAAACTGATAAATTATAAAATGGACATTTTACTTGCACATTTAGGTTGTTTGACAAAACTCACTGGTTTACTACCTTGCATAGATATGGTCTTTCTTGACACCAGTTGTCTGCTAGCTTAGGCTCCACATTCACTTGACTCCGTCCATCCATGACTCTCCTTATTTGGCCTTAACCTTTGACTTGTCTTACTTGACTTTCTGATATTGAGGACTTCCCTTTTTACTACCTCTGTGTTTGGATCGCATCCATGTTTGTTTAGTGTCTCGACTCTGAGTTGGTGACAGAACTTGCCTTTGGTAAGTTGGATTGTAGGACTAAATCATTCCTGTCGGTTGTCCTGATGTTCGGCACTGGCTCGAACTCCCCCTAGTCACTTGAGATGTTGTTGGCTAAAACTACAAGCTCATGTACTACTTATGGAAACTTACATAGATTCGCCCATGGAAACTAAAAAGGGAAAGAGCGATGAACTCCTAAAAATACTCCTCGAAGAGTATAAGAAAGGTCCAAAAAAAAAATGGTTCCTAAATTCTATATCTAAACAATTGTTGACCTTATATATGTATACACATGCCCTGGATGCAAGCTACAATTAGTTGTGCTTATCATCACACCTGAGATCTGAAGGGTTATGTAGGCCAAAAAGGCCATGAAATGAAATCAATGGATCCTAATGAAACCGGATCATCTTTTACAAAAGTAGACATGATGCCTAAGTTGAATAAGCACTCTCTAAACAACTTACCCATTTGTGAGGCATAGCCATTCCCCGTGTTTATTTTGTCCAGCACAGAGTTTGTAGCTTCCCCTTTCTCCCAGTCCAAAGTGACTTTTAGTTGAGCTTAGACAAATGACCCCCTTTGCCCAACCTTGCTCCTAGCCTTCATCCTTAGCTAACAGTTAGACCATGTCCAATGGGTGAGTTTGTCATTTAAGTTATTGTGCAAGCGAATATAAATAACAACAGAATGTGCAAATATGATTAATGCCACTAAATGATGTTTTACTTTAAGTTAAGTTGTGAGTATGATTAGAGGAACATGTCTTAGTCTATTGATATGATTTATCCTTGGTTATTATTGACCTAGTCAAACCCAGTTTGACTATGGTCATTTCTTGGGATCCGTGATGATGTGGGCCATGTATGCTTATGGATGATGATTGATGGTCCCACATACTCTTGATGATGATGCTATATGATGGATATATGATTCAGATGATGATTGATGCAGTTCAACAGGTTTTATTATTACTTCAGATCATCAGATTATGCACTGTCCATATATGGTGGACCCTGCAGCTAGCCCATATGGGCAACCCACGGTGTATGAGTACACATTCTTAGTAGATTTGGGTCTTCTGGATCCAATGAGACACTTTCTATTCAGTTCTGGGCACTGATGACAGTGATAGATGCAGTTTTCCACTTGTTGACCAGATTTGGGGCTGATTTCCCAGCCTAAGCAGCAGGGGCCATGAGAGGCCAGTTCACCTAGGGAACTGTATGAGGAGGAGGTGGTCCAACCACTTGATATTACCATTTACCCCCCCTTATAGACAGCCTGGTGGGCTCAGTTTGACAGTGCAGGTGCCCTAGGTGGTAGTTTCAACACTTTCACAGTTACCGAGGAATTTGATTTGGGAAATTGAGGCAAGTTTTTGACACTTGGTTTTCACATAGGTCTTCCAGGGTGAACCCCCTATCTTCGAGCCAGTTTTCATCAGTCGGGGGGGTCCACAGAGGCCACAGGAGGCCATTTACTGCATGTCTCTCATAGATTTTGAGGACAAATTTGATCATTTGTATTTATTTTGGACATATTATATTATTTTATTGTGCCATGGGGATGAGCTAGCAAGGATTGATGCCTTCTATCCCCACCATGAGCCCCATGTGTCATGTCCTAGTCATATGAGGTGGGCCCATGTACTTTTGCACCCTCTAATGGATGACATCACCCTCCTTGAGTATCTTTTAGCTATGACGTCATCACTATTTTGAGTGATCCATGTGTTATGTTGTTATGATTCATCTTAGCCATTGATTATGTATTGAAATCTTTTAATCTCAACCACTCATTTCAAAAAGTGGTTTTGAGATCTAGGGTTTTGGTCTTTATTATCCTATAAAAGGAGGAGATCCCCTCATTGTAAAATCATCTAGAGAATTTGGCTCTTGGCTCTTGGAATAAAATTTCTATCTTTTGGAGTACATGCTTGGATCTTAGAGTGGATGTTGGTTGCTTTGATTGTAAATGCTTTAGTCCATTGCACTGGAGGATCTCTTGTAGCTACCTTGCATATGTTTCCATACTTTTTACAGGTTAAGAGGACGGTTTTGACAAGTGCGAATTGGTGGGGAGGCTTTCCCTTCAATCTTGGAGGAGGACGTTTTGGTTAAACAGGGAGTGGTTTTGTCTTTGTGCCAACTATTCTTTGCTTATCTCTCTCTTGCTTGTATCTACCTTCAACATGTTAAATTGATTGATGCTTTGCTCCTTGGTTTTGACAGGTTAGAGGGACACACATGTGGCTTGGAGAAAATCGATTTGGCAAGAGGGCTTCAAAATTCTTCATTTGATCTTTGGCAAAAGTAATCCTCATCTCAACTAGCATTCATCTCTTCATCCAGGTATGCTCCAAAGGTATGGTTTTCTTCTTCCTTGGATTATCCATAACTTCTAGATCATAAAAACCCTAATTGATTAAAACCCTCATTTTGTTTTTCTTAGATCTACTTGGATCTAGCCTAGCTTTTGGAAAGATATTGAAAACCCACCTCTATAGTATCCACGGCAATTCGAATCTATAGTTTGGTGGTGATTGGGTTCCATTTGACACACTTTCCAAGGCACTTAGCCCTCCTTGAACAAAATCGCACCACTTGGGAGAAGCTACTTTGGTTGGTTCCAAGACATGGGTAGGTGAGATCCCACTTGATTCATGATCCTCACACTTGATAACCTACCCCTAGTGCTTCACCTTGTTGGTTTTTGCCTTATGGGCCCCATTCCTCATTTTGAGGGTTGTGCCCCACTTGGGTCAATTTAGTGATGCATTTTCAATCTCAGATCTAGGGAGATCTAGCCATTAGATGCCCTTGATTTTCAAGATCCATATTGATACTTGCCTAAACTACTTGGATCTACAATTTGGTGGCCTTTGGACTTGTTTTGACACATTATTCCATGCATTTAGCCCTCCTTGGGCAAAGTCGTACTCCTTGGGTGTTTGAGTTTGTCCATTTCTAGGACATGGGTGGTTGTGATCCCGCTTGATTTGAAAATAGCATAACTTGAATCCCCTACCTAGTATCTCACTTTGTGAAGTTCTACCTCATTTTGGGGTATTGTTGTCCACTTGGGTCACATAGTGAAATATTAGATCTACTAAGATCCAACCATCACATCTTGAATAGCCCACTTGATTTGCATCCTAGGTGTACCGATCTACATTTCCACATCTATTTTGACTCCATTAGCCCATCCATCAAGGCACTAGTCCACCTAAGGCAATTCACACTCCTTGGGAGTTGTGTCGTCCCATAGATCCCATGTGTGGGTATCTCTAATTTCAATTTAGATCCATAGATCTACTCATAGCATACCCCTTAGTACCATTTACACCTTTAACTTCACCTTTTGGGTCCCATTTGAGCCATTTCCATATCACAAGGAAGTGGGCCCCACTTGTGTATTTCATGGTACTAGATCTTGTCATCTTATCTCATCATGTGGCCTAAATATTTCATTGGTTGAAGCATAAGTCATTCCCTAAGCCTCTTTCAACCACATTTAAACTTCTAGGTCCACCTAACCTTGCATTGGTTTCCATAACTTGTCTTTTACATATCCCTAGGAACCTTTGTTTGGGTCCGATCATCTTTGATTGGTTATAGGGTCTCCCCCTAGGTCTTTATTCATCTTGATCTAAAGTGAAGAGTGCCTCGGTTGACGTGACTCCCATCTTGCATTGGGAATCATGGCATCTCTTGGGTCACCTCTTTAGTTGTCCATCTCCTCTACCATCCCGGATGGGATACCACTAGGGACAACTACAAGTTGTGTGATAACATGACCCTAGTGAGCCTGCTGCATACTTTAGTTCACATGTGGAACATTTCACTTTTGATACATTTTTTGGAGACTTACCTGTAGATTTGTCACCTGCTGAAAGCGCACAAAATCAGTCTCAGATTGTCAATTTTACATCTGTTCCATTCTCAGGTGATATTGTACATAATGTATATAATGTGAATACTAATTTTAAGGCAGATTTGAATGCTTGGACTCTGTTTTTCGATGGTTCCAGATCTAAAGATGGAGCTGGTGCAGGTTGTGTCCTCATCGATCCTAAAGGAACCAAAACTATGATTGCCTGCAGGCTTGAGTTCGAATGTACCAACAACATTGTTGAGTACGAGGCCTTGGTATAGGGACTCAGGAAATCAATTGACATGAATGCCCAGGTAATTGAGTGTTATGGAGATTCGTAAATAATAGTTAAGGAGATAAGGAACAAGATTCATTGCATATCTCCTTATTTACTTAATTATCGGCATTTGGTAAGGGACTTAACTAATTCTTTCTTTGCTTTTACTATTAAGTTAGTCTCAAGATCTCAGAATTTCGATGCTGACCTACTAGCTAATACTGCATCTAGGTTGATACCTCCGGAAGGTTTGTCACCAAATACTTTTTCTATCGAATTAATGTATAGACCTTCAATCCCAGACAATATAACTAGTTGGGGAGTGTTTAATGATGACCAACAGATTCTAGATTTTCTTACAGCTCAGGACACGTTTCAAGATGTTGCCATTGATGAAATTGAGCATGAAACGTCTCTAGCTGATCCCACTTGCACTGCCAATTTGATTCCTAAATCAATTATCAATCTAGAAAATTTCTATGACCTCCAAGATAAGTTCAAGCCGAAGATAAATTGTAAAACTCAGAGCTCTTCTATCAATTATGAACAAGTAAATTTGGGAAGTGAACAGAACCCTCACATGATTAACCTAGGGGTTAACTGCTCACCTGACGAAAAGAGAGCTTTTATCAAGTTATGCAGAGAGTTTAAGGACGTCTTTGCTTGGACGTATGACAAGCTGAAAACTTTCGACACTAATATTATGCACCATAATATACCAATGAAGCCAAACAGTAAACCCTACCAGTGGAAGCTCGGGAAGATGCATCCTAGCTTGGAACCTTTTGTCAAGAAGGAGCTTTAAAAGCTCCTCACAACAAGAATTATCTTTCTAGTCAGGCATACATAGTGGATCGCCAATTTAGTACCAATTTGCAAGAAAAATGGTGACATTAGGCTCTGTGTTGACTTTAGAAATCTTAATAAAGCTTCCGAGAAAGATAATTACCTTGTTCCCCCTATGGAACAGATCTTACAGAGAGTTGCAGGTTCAGAAATGATTTCTCTCCTCAATGGTTTTTCAGGGTATAACCAAGTCTTGGTTGCTCTTGACGATCAGTTAAAAACATCGTTCAGGACCCCTTAGGGAACTTTTTCCTACAGGCGAATGCCATTTGGGTTGATAAATGCAAGTGCTACGTTCCAGTGAGCAATGGACATAGCTTTCAGAGGACTTATACACAATTCTGTTGTTGTATACTTAGATGACATTACTATCTTTTCAAAAAACGACATGAACATTTGTTTGTCCTAAAAGAGGTATTTGAACGTTGTAGAAGATATGGAATTTCACTCAATCCTAAGAAATCAATCTTCGCAGTAACTGAAGGTAAGTTGTTGGGCTTTATTGTCTCAAAAGAAGGTATGATTATCGATCCAGAAAGAACAGAGGCCATCGCAAGGATTGGGTTTCCAGGTACATGCAAATCCATGCAATCTTTCCTTGGTAAGATAAATTTTGTTCGCAGATTTGTCCCAAATTTTTTGCAAATTGTTAAACCTTTACAATTGATGATTAAGAATGATGCACAGTATAAATGGTGTGATGAACAACAAAATCATTTTACTGAAATTAGGAAGGCTATTGCGGAAGCTTCTGCCCTTATGTCCCCTAACTTCAGTAAGGATTTTATTTTATATACCTTTGCTACTGGCTTTTCCTATGTTGTTGTTCTTACATAGAAGCACCCAAACAATCTCGAAATTCCCATTTCTTTTATGAGTTCAACCTTCAAAGGTGCAAAGTTGAATTACTCCCAAATAGACAAACAAGCTTATGCAGTTTATAAATCAGTTAAACATTTTAGACCATACTTATTCAAGTCTAGAACTAAAGTGATTGTGCCCTATGCAGCTATTAGAAATGTTCTGATTCAAAAAGAATTGGAAGAGAAAAGAGCTCACTGGATGACAGCTTTGAAAGAATACAGTTTAGAGATCAGACCAGCAAAAATAGTGAAAGGCCAAGGTTTGTGCCTGCTTACCGCTTAGTCGAATGATCTTGTGAAGCAACGAATCAAGTGGGAGCAAGAAGAAAGCACCTCAACAGGTTCTGTCAATGTTATCACTGCTCAAACATCTGACTGGTATGATGACATTCAATTTTTCTTGATTCATGGGTATGCTCCTGAAACCCTTGACTTTAAAAAACGTAGACCCTTAAGATTAAAAGCAGCACCATATCAATTCATAGATGGTGTTTTGTTCATAAAAAATTATGATGGTGTTTTCCTTAGATGTCTAGAGAGAGCTCAAACTGACAATATTCTTTTGGAATTTCATGTAGGACCTACAGGAGGACACTTCTTAGGAGAAACCACTGCCCACAAAATATTAAGAGCGGGTTACTACTAGCCTACTTTGTTCAAAGATGCCTATGCTTACGCCAGAAGATGTGAACCATGTCAGAAGTGTGCTGGCAAAATGAAGAAGCCTGCATTTCCATTGCAGCCAATCACAATTCAATTCCCGTTCCAACAGTGGGGTTTGGATTTTGTTGGACCTATAAATCCTCCTTCTTCCCTGCAACACAAATATATTTTGACAGCTACTGACTACTTTACCATATGAGTAGAGGCAGCCCCTCTTAGACAAGCAAACACGAGCCACTCCTACAGCGGCCATTGGAAACTCCCCTTACTGCTTATTTTATGGTAAGGAGGTTGTCTTACTAGCCAACCTCATGATCCCTTCCCTATAGCTAGCACAGTCTGTGCAGGAAGATGATTCTTCCCCACTCCAGCACAGAATTGATACATTACTCAAATTAGAGGAGGACAGGGAAAATTCTAAAAGCAAGTTGTATCAACATCAACAGCTTGTGAAGAGGTGGTTCGATGAGAAGTCTTCATCTGACAGGGAGTTCTATGTGGGGGACTTAGTTTTAAAATGGGACAAGCAACATAAGGGCAAGAATGATTACACTAAGTTCCAACGCTTATGGCTAGGACCTTTCATTGTTACAAAAAATATTGGTCCTAGTACTGTTTTTTTACAAACACTGGAAGGTTCTGAAGAAACCTACCCAGTGAATGTCCAGTTGCTCAAGAAGTACTTTGTTTGAGGAGAGCATGTTAGTCCACTTGTACATAAAGTGTGGTTTGTTTTCTCCCTTTGGTTTTGATTGATTTTTCCTTTTTATGATTCTTTCTCTTTTGAATAAGTCTGCACATTTGGCAAAGGTTGTTGATCAGTGTGTTTCTAAGATTAACACAATCTGAAGTTTTCAGGTAGCATGCTAGTTGTTTCTTCATTCAGCCTATATTAGAAAAACGCTCTTCATGACATCAAAAAGTCAATTTTTGCAGGGCCTTGATCGATATTTTCTCACTATCATCAACATCTTTTAAATATTTTTTGATTAATTGAAGTTGAAGAGAAGATTAGAGTTCTTTACCTTGTGTTTCATGAGTAAATGGCATAATCTTGTATATCCTGGTTAGACTTATCTATTCTGGATGCAATTCTGATCACTTTGGATAATAATTTCAATAAGAGTAGATTACAAGATGGGGGGTCTCATTATGAGCCAACCCATTATGTTCATAGATGTCTAAGTGGAATGGCATCTCCACATCAAGCCACCAAACTTGGGAGATGGCTTTCAGCTCTGGATGGAAGATGGAAGATCCTATCACAGGTTGGTCCATTCATGATCTGCAAAGCATCAATGAGTAGAATTATTATCATGTGGTCACCAATCCATGGTAGTGTATTGTAGCCTATGCACTAATAAATTTATGTTTTCTTATGTAATATAGTTTGTTGTATATAAGGATAAGGGGGGTCTTATTACAAGCCAGCCCTACCATGATCATGAATTTGATTTTGGACTAGAATTGCCATCTATTGTTACCAAGCCATGGTAATTGATTTCATCTTAGAAAACTGAAAGACAAGGATTCTCTTGACCGAGCTAGCTTGTTCAGTTTCCAAATCAAGTTTATGAATGCCATTGCCAGCATCTGATCGCCAAGTCAGGGAAATGGCCTTATATCAGTAAAAGTCTTATTTGTTTAAAAAAAAGAAGGAAATATACTTGTACATAAATGAATAATTAATAAAGCCAAGGTGATTCATGTATTCTTATCCAGAATAGCTTTGAGTGTATTCCAAAGGTTAATCATAAATCTTCCCTTCCATGATTACATAAAGTTATAGGATTTCTGTTTTGCTCCTAGACTTCCTTATCAGATTAAGTATTATCATTAATTGGTTTTGGATGGGAATGTATCGATCATATGACTAACTTTGTTGTTTTGATTGTATTTTCATGAGATCATTTTGCAAATTGCAGGTTGAAACATGAGTTGGTTGGCATGACTGCTTTATAACTTAAGATCAGAGATAACTGGTTCTTCCTAGCCTGTCACCATTTGTTGTAGGCACAACAGATCTCATGTTTTATCCAAAATATGGGAGCCCCAATTTCAAATCAAAGAGTAACTTAATCAATTTTTGGGGTTGTTCAGCCTGTTTTCCATTAGTTTTGCTGCCTTTGATTTGATTTAATTAAGTTAGTAAAATTTCTTTTTTAAAAATTATGCATTTTTAGTGTGTTTTCATGAATTGCATAAATTAGTTTTTGATTGAAAATTTTCGATCATCCTGCAATCCGCAACCCGCAATTGCGGATTGCAGACTCTTTAGTTTGCATTTGAAGTTTTTCCTTCTGCAACCCGCAACTTGCAAATTGCATATTGCGCGATGCGGAAAGGGGTTTTTAGAAATTTGCACGTAAATTTTTCTTCCCGCAACCCACAATTGTGGGATGTGGGAAGTACTTTGACCACGCATTGTGTTGTGTGTTCCGCAACCTGCATTTGAAGGATGCAGATTGCAGAAAGGTATGCATATTTTCAAAAAATGGATGCCTGCACTTGGCATCCCACATCTCGCATCCCGACCATTGATTTATGATGATCCGACGGCCCTGATTGCCTCTGGCAGAAATGATTTAAATTTTTTTATTTTTGGTTCTCAGTTCATCGTTTTCGAGTGTTGATGAAGTTTTATGTCTACGTTATGGTTGATCAGACATGAAATCTTTGAATCTAATGATTGCTCGATGGTCAAAACTCTGAGATTTCACTGTTAATCGCATGTGTTATTATTTAAACCTATTTGATCTTATGGCAAATTTCAATTGATATGTGACTGACTGATATTTCGCTCACAGAAACGGTCATTGCAATCTGCACATTGTAGACGCGCAATCATGCCAGTTAGTTATACTCAGTTGATGTCAAATCCTGTGGCTTTATTTCCTATAAGGATTTTTATTAATAATTTGTTGGTTTACGATGATATATGCAAATTTTGATTGATATTTCAACATCTCTGCTAACAATTGCATGTTGTAAGTAAAATGCAAAGAGTTTGCAGTATTCCTATCAAGCATTCTGTTGAGAAAGAACCCCAGTCAGTGGAATACTTTGAACCTGTTCTTGCACCATTCAATGTTGATGTTTCCGATGATAGCACAGATAGTGAAGAAGAAGATGGTGAGGTTCAATTCACATATGAACGACCCTTTTTCAACAAGCAGAAGAAGAGTGAGAAAAGATGCTTTGATCAAGATAATACGATTGTTCGGGACTTAATCATCAACTTGCCACCTATGCTCCCCGCAATTTCTCTCAAGGATGATCTGTTAGCTGATTTTTCAGTCTTTGAAGATATGTCTGGTCCTCGTGAATCTAGGGAAGATTTCATTTGTCCCTCGCCAGCTACCATCAACAGCTCATGACCTATGTTCATTCTCCTCATATTTTGGTAGGATATTCTTGAAAATATGTGGTGCAATCTTTTGAAAATTGTATGATGCCCAGCTTGGGATCCGAATTGGTTTATTATTCCTATGTATAAGGATTGTTAAATGTTTTAGGCCAAGGGGCAGCCTTTTCTTGGCCATTTTAGGATAATTTAGTTTTGATTATCCCTACTCTGTGGGAGATTGGATCCTGAATCATTACTTTGTAATTATTATTTAAGGGGTTTTAGATCTCATAGCAAGGGATGGATGGTTAGGGGACAGAATCGCCAAAAGAGACTAGAGATTCTTTGTTGTTGCGGACTATGTAATATTTTGCAGGCCTTAATACACAGTTAGTTTTCTTCATCCATCTCTTTTGTTATAATTTGTCAAATATCTTTGATGGATTGTGATTTTGCTTTGACACATTCACTAATACTGTTTATCATTTGCAATCAATAACTTGCATGGGTCTATAGTTCATATTTCTCTCAGCTAATGATCTCTGTAATTGATGTTTTAAATGAATGTCTTTATCTAAAACATTTTATCTATTTCTACAAATCATTCACAGAAAACATTAAGTTAATGTTAATTTATCAATTAACATTCCAGATATAGGATAAACTTGAATGCACTTAATTCTTAAGCTATTTTTGGTTCAATATCTTAACTGATTATACCTTGAGCTACTAAGTTGGGATCCAGTTTTGCATATCTATTGAATTGGTGAAAAGTTTTAGTGACTTTCAAATCAAGTTGTCTTGTGCACAAACAAATGATTCCTTTTAGAATAGGATTGACTTAGATTAGATTTCTTTTTGAAGTTAGGCTAACTCTTAGGAGCAGTGAAACTCTTGTCTTTCCTCATAGGAAGACAAATCCTTTCTAGGATCAAACACTCACAAGTGCCAACGGAGACATTTTTATCTGTGGGTGTAAACCACACCAAACATCTCGAGGATAGGGTAATACTTGCGTAGGATTATCTGAAGCCTTTGGCTGAGTTTTCATCCCCTGTTGTTTGCCTTGGACACTATTCCAGCACATGCACAACCAAGGAATCAACAGGAAGCTACTAGAAAACCCAACGAAATGGGACAACCTCCGGGCAGGCCCAGAAAAGTCAAGTACCTAGGAAAGTTTCGACCATCCCAAAGGATAACCAAGAAGCACCAAGAAAAATTCAGGTAGCCCTAGAAAATAGTGGAGCAACGAGCCGAGAGGTCCGAGAAACCCCAAATAGACCACGAGCAACAACAATAGGTTGTGGGTAGCTTCGATTCTAGTTCAAGCAATGGGAAACAGTTCAAGTAGCGGTCATAAATCTAGGTACCAAGAAGTAATCCAGGAAGCAGTTTAGTAGGATGGCCATAGTAGGCTTAAGGTACGAAGATAGGTTGGAAGGTGCTTCTAACTACATCCCTTAGAAGGTGAGGGCCATATTGGTTATCTTGGATAACATGTTGTAGGAGTTTTCTAACTCCACAGTGACCCCACCGAAAAATCCTAGGGACCTGGAAGCTCATAAATTGAAGGATTTCAAGGCCAGGAGGACCATCTTAGATGCTATGAAGGATCATTTGACCCTTTACATATCTAAGAAGAATTCAACTAGGGAGATGTGGCAGGCTCTAACGAGTGTATATCAATGTAATAAACACAATAGGAAGATGGTATTGAAGGAGGAGCTAAGGAGAACCAAGATGTCCAAGACAGATACTGTAGCTTCATATCTCACCATGCTACACAATTTCGCGATAAGTTTGCAGCAGTTGGAGAGACAGTAGTACATACAAATTTGTTGAGGATTTCCCTAAATGGATTGACCAAGCCATGAGTACCCTTAGTCAAAGGATTGTTGCACGGGATAATATTCCTAACTGGGATAAGTTGTGGGATGACTTTATCCAAGAGGATATACAAGAGGAATATCTATATGAAGGCCAACAGAAGGGTGATGATGAAGAGAATTTTGTTCTTTCCAATCAAGTAAAGAGGAGCAAGGAAATTACAAATGGAAATTCAACTTCATAAGCAGTGAAGAAGAAGAATAACATGACCAAACTCAAATGCTTTGCGTTCCACAAGTATGGCCACTATGCTTCACAATAATGAATTAAAAGAAGAATGAAAAGAAAGGATCGAATTTACAACGAATTGTGAATAAATTGTTGATTCTAAATCCTTGTAAACCCAAGTAAATTTCCCTAATTCTTTTTTTTTCTTTTCTCCACCACCAATGGGATTTAGATAAAGATCAAAGAGTAAACTGAATAATTCCCTATCTGGAATATATTTTGGGACAATACCTTCTGGTTGGGATAATATTTGATCTGTTATGTCTAGATAATATTTACACACATAGTTAAGGGATGGTTTAGATCCAACCATTTCAAATAAGGTTTTACCCTTGACTCTGGAAACTCAAATATCCTCAATAATAGGTAATACTTCTATTGTGGGCATTGGACAAGCTTCCACATATTTATGGATGAGATCTCTTTTAGATGTACGATTTCCAACCAAGCCTACTAATTAGAGTGGATATGTACGATATTTTTCCCTTATAGAGGCAGTAATACGATTAGCTGCAAATAATGCATCAAATCCATTATCCGTAATTATTACACACTAATCTGCATAGTTCAATGGAGCGGCAAAACCTCCACAAACCACGTCACCTAATACATCGAACAACATAATATCATATTCGTAAAAATCATTTAATTCTTTTAACAGCTTCACAATTTCGCCCACCACATATCCTCCACATCCGGCTCCTGCGGGTGGACTCCCTGCTTCCACACAATCCACCCCTCCGTAGCCCTTGTGAATTACATCTTCGAGCCAAATATCCTCATAATGATAATCCTTGGATTGTAAAGTATCTATAATTGTAGGTATTAGAAATCCTGTAAGAGTAAAATTACTACCGTGTTTGGGATCACACCCAATCTGTAACAATTTTTTACCATGTCTCACTAAGGTGACTGAGATATTACAACTAGTCGTTGATTTACCAATTCCTCCTTTCCCGTAAACTGTTATTTCCACCTGCCAATCCTCCTTTATCTAAATCTAAAAGTTATCTCTTTATTTCAAGGTTCTATATAATCGAATTATTAATTTTTAAAGTAATAAAAGAATTGAATGGTAGTAATATTGAATGGTAGTAGTAATAATAATAGATCCTATTGTATTTAGAGTTCAATAACTCTATGGTGGGGTGTACATAAAGTTCCAAGAGTTACGAAGAAACCTTATTGAGAAACTCAATAGTTCATGCACTAGTCATGCATGGGTCAGTCCAAAGAACAAGAATCTTGAACGTATATGAGATCTAACCCTCCATTCTTCCTCAGTAGCTCAGTGGTAGAGCGGTCAGCTGTTAATTGATTGGTCGTAGGTTCGAATCCTACTTGGGGAGATCCATTTTATTCAAAACCTATTTTATTCAAAATAGAGCTCGTTTAACCATTAGGAGTAAGTCAAACGTTACCTGTCCTTGTTCATAATATATACATGCAAAATCGCCACAGGATCAAGATAGGATCCCAGTAGTCTGGGAAAGGAAATATTGAAACAACGGTCTCTTCGAAATATTGAAATGTTCGGAGGAAAAAATCCACCGTTCTCCTAATGTGATGACATTTCCAGAGTTGAAGGTGAAGAGGCCTTTATTCGCTTGACCTGTTACTATTCACTTGACCCGTTACTAGTTGTTAGAACTATCAGTTTGTTCCCTGGAAGTCAGAATTGCCTTGGCATGTTGTCAATATATTTCCCCTCGGATTTGGGAGAATCTCTCGTTCTATAGCCCTAATTATATTCATATTAGGGCTATTTCCAACTAACCTTCAATTATCAAGTCAGGTAATGTACTAGCAGTTTATCGTAGTCATCCATTCTCTTCTCTCGAGAGGCCACGATCCAGCAGCAAGTGTCTTAATGATCAACAACGAATGTTATGTATGGTTTCGATTAATACTCTGCCCAAGCCTGGTGGCATTGAAGAAGATTTACAGGAGGTCAAACACAAATATGTTGGTTACCCTCGGGCCAGGTATCATTTTCGGCAAAGGACCCTTTGTGAAGACTAACTTCCATAGCTTTGTGTCCGCTATCCCAATCATAATATCCGTACCCCCGAAAGGACCTCACTTTTGTCCCCTTTCGGGGTGGGTGAGGAGGGATTCGAACCCCCAACACCGTGGTTCATAGCCACGTGCTATAATCCTCTGAGCTAAAGGCCTTGTCTCCACTGCATTCCCAGGAGTTCCTCCTCCAAAAAGGGAGAAGGGAGGGATTCCTCTCTTCAGCCGGGGTAAGAGGATGCGGAAACGAGTTTCTCGCTATGAACGAGCGCAAGTATTGCATTTCAAAGTAAAGTGCAGATTGAGAAAGATGTTAGAAATGATAGTTTTAAACCTTAACAGTGCAGTAAAAACCCATACAGATTCTTAACCAATAACAGAAAATACACAATGGCACATGCATAACACAAAGATTTTCACTTGGAAACCCTTAATTGGGAAAAAACTGGCAAAACTTAGAGCCACGCAACTCTTTTCATTATATATTTTCTTAACCATTTACAATACAATATATAGTATTCGCAGCATCTAAAACCCTAATCCCTTTAACGGGATTAGAAAGAATACAATGGGTCGAAACAGCAAAAAAGCAAAAACAACCCCAAAAAAATTTTACGGTCCGAAACGAGGGGGGGGGGCTTGGAGGGCTACCCCCCCTCCTGCCGCGCCCGGCACAGGTGAATCACTGTTGGGGAGGGGATTGTGGTGTACACGCACCCACCATGTGAAGAGATATAACACACCCAACAAGAAATGGGGTTTCGAAGGAGACAACCTTCTAATGAGAATAAGAGGCATTAAGCTTTTTATCATCCTGGCACCGAGTTATTTTCGCGCAGGGCTTCCCCTACAGTATCATCACCGCAATAAAGTTTAACCACCAAGTTCGGGATGGGTTGGGGTGGTTCCTCTACACATTGGACACCAAAATTTCAAACCATGAACGAGGAAGGGCATAAATGCAAGAAAGGCATATTGGCTAATGATTGTGAGGCCCCAATTCTACAAGGGACACCCCTTCGGTGTCCCTTCCAGGTAGAGAACCCTCCTCTGCCCTTCTATTCGACGAAGAGGTAGGGCAGAGTGTCCAAAATGGAAGAAAGGGAAGGGTAAGTCTCGAAATGTAGCAACATGTAGAAACTCATGTCAAGGAGTTTGTTGAGAGGTTTGAGAAGGATTTCTCAATAGTCACGTGTATTTCTAGCACAATCTTCGATAATGCTCGGTTCATGGATAGTGGGGCTTCTCGCACATGGCGGGGAGGAGGAGGGGAGGGTGGGGTGGGAGGGAGGATAGGGGGGAGGGGGAAGGGGGGCAACAGTGGGTGGTGGTTGTTTTTTTTTTCAGCTTTTAAATTTTTTTTTTAGTTTAAAAAAAAAAAAAATTTCAATTTTTTATTAATTTTTAAATAATCTAGCGTATTTTGAAATGTTTTTTTTATTTTTATTAATTGAATTTTTTTGGTTCAAAGTTTTTTAATTTTTTTAAAATGCTAGTGTTTTAAATTTGTATTTTTATGAAAATTTGAAATTTGTGTTTTATTTTTATTTTATTTTTACAAATATTTTTATATTTATTTTTTCATTTTTTCAATTATAATTTTTTGTAACGATGTAGATTTTGCATTTTTAAATTTTCATTTTTTTAATTTATTGCTTTTTTTAACCTTGAATAGAAATTATAGTGATTCTAGCAAGTCCATTTTTCAATCCAGGGATTGATTTAGGGTTTGATTGCAATGACACCACCCATGGTTTCCATTAAGTTGTAATTTTAGCCTCCCCTAAAAATGGGTGATACTATATTTTCTCTCTTATGCACCCAAATACCATAACTTCTATGCTTTATGGTTTAATATATGGTTTTATTATGAATAATATCATAAATTCTTTTATTTTATATGAAAAAGTGGTCAAATAATTTTTTGAATAATTTGTGTTTAACTAACTACTAGTTTTATATAGAGTTACTAAGATATTTAATAAATACAATCTTAAATTATGATACAATGATATAATAATGATATTTTTTGAAAAAGTGTGCTGCTAGTAGCATTAGTTTTCAATTTAGGGTTTGATTTTAACGTTTTTGTAAACAACAATAAGGATTGTTTTGGTCCATTTCTATATTTTTAACCACAAAAAAAAGTGTTGCTACCAGTAGCACCACTTTTTGATTCGGGGTTGTTTTTTGGTGTTTTTTATGCAAAAATATGACTTTTTATGGCTAGAGTTCTTGTTTTGTGTATAAATTTCGTGTGAAGTTGTATAACTTGTTTGATGTGTTGTTGGTACCAGATCTCAAGATGAAATTGATCTTAGTATCGACATTGGAGGATAGTGGATTTGGCCTTAGTATCGACATTGGAGGATAGTGGATACCTGGTCTCTTTCAAAAGTGGTTGGGTTCTTATTCATCTGAAGGGATCTGGAATCAACTTAGCATGAGTTCTTGGTTGCATAGAAGGAAAGGTATATGGGTTATAGAGAAAGCATGTAGGTGGATCCAAGGGGATCTTAGATCATGGAGCAATGTCAGTGACAGATGTCAAGGAATAAAACAATTTGAAGGGTAAGAAAAAATTCACAAACTTCCAGTGTGGGGAGTAAACCTTCATAGGAGAGGAGGGAGTTAACCCCTTCTAGTTCTGCTAAGAGACCTAGTTTACAAGATGACATTAACGGACACTCAGGAGAAGGAAGGCTCCTAGGATCATAGTGAGGGAGAGCATGCATTTAATAAAGATTCCAAAATTCATGGCAATGATATGTAACATCATCAATTCTGTGACTTTAGTGATTAGGGAGAAGTTGACCAACATGGTTGGAGGGATGCTAGTGTGCAGGATGATGTGTGCAACGGTGTGTCAAGGTCAGAGGGAGAACTAGTTATAGGTGGATCTTCGAGAAGTGTCTTCCTCACTAAGAGATAGTGCTAATGATTCTAGCTCAAACAGGTACTTCTACATAGGCTACGTGTCAAGCATGCAAAAGTCATCCACATTACCTCTCTAGGTACTTACTTGAGAGAGAAAATGAATTTTGTATCTCTTTCCTAATTCTAACTTAAAAAAAAAACATTAATTAACTTAATGTTGCTAATGAATAAAAGTGAACTTAATATTAAGTCATTTTTGTTGATCTTAAGTGAGGATTGAGATCTAATCTCATCCATTGATCACTTTGGAGATTGAGGGTTAGGGTTTTGGTCATTGATATTGAAGGTAAATAACTCTTGGATACTTTACTTCATCCACCAAACATTGCATTTGTTAAGATTCAATATGCTAATATAGATAACATCGGTATTCCATTAGATTTCGCAACAATAGCATATACCAAATTACTAAAAGAACAACAAGCACAGCATAAACGCAAGAGACACAATTTATCCTGGGAAACCCTCATGGGGTAGAAAACCTAGCAAAGCTTCCTCAATATAGATGACCAACAAATACAAAGATGTAATCCCCAAACATGAGCTCCTTCTCCTCCTTTTCATATCTCTCCCTCTCCTATGCGAGTTTCACAAGTGAGTGTGTGTGTTAAATGAGGAACACACCTCTTCTATTTATACTTTATTTCACTTTACTTTTAACCCTAACTAAGTCGGCCCCAACTTAACCACTCAACATAATGCTGACTGGGATGACCCCACTAGGGGACTTAAACACCCCATACAACTGAATTTGGGCCGACCCCACCAGGGAAGTCTAATAACCCAAGTTACCACATTCCGACGGAGGAATAAACATCTTCGGATATACAATAAAGTCCCAGCGAAGGAATGAAACATCTTCGGATAAAGTACAAATAGAATATTCTTAGAAGTTACAATATTTTAACACTCCCCCTTAATGAGAAGGATATTCTAACAACATCTGCAGGAGCAAGGAGTCATCAACTACATGATACATGATACATCTATAAATCATTGGAAGCTTTCTTCAATTCTCATCAGTAACTCAAACAATTACTAGAACATCTTCAAGATCTTCAATACTGGAACATCAACATCTTCAGTACTGAGTCTTCATCTTCTGCAACACTTGATCAGCTATAGCATCAACATATGGATCTTCCGATCAACAGCATCATCTAGATCTCTCGATCAATAGCATCATCATTTGGATCTCTCGATCAACGGCCTCATCGTCTAGATCTCCTGATCAACAGTATCAACATCTGGATCTCTCGATCATCATCTGGATCTCTCGATCAACAGCATCATCATATGGATCTCTTGATCATCATCTAGATCTCTCGATCAACAACATCATCATCTGGATCTCTCGATCAACAACCTCATCGTCTGGATCTCCCAATCAACAATATCAACATCTGGATCTTCTGATCAATAGCCTCATCATTTGGATCTCTTGATCAACAGCATCTGCAACACATATGACCGAATTATGGGATGGTCAATCCCAATCAATTTAGGACATAAATCCAAGGACGATGCAATCCTGATCCACTTACGGGATGATCAATCCCTATCAATTTAAGACATCACAACATGTCTATGGACGAGGCAATCCATATCTAATTACAGGATGATCAATCTTTATCACTTTAGGACATAATTCCAAGGACGAGGCAATCCTATCACGTACATTTTGAACCAAACGTTCAAGGATGATGCAATCCTATCATGTGCATTTTGAACCAAATGTTCAGGGATGATGCAATCCCATCACGTACATTTTGAACCAACCATTCAGGGATGATGCAATCCCATCATGTACATTTTGAACCAAACATTCAGGGATGATGCAATACTATTACCTACATTTTGAACCAAACATTCAGGGATGATGCAATCCTATTACCTACATTTTGAACCAAACGTTCAGGGATGATGCAATCCCATCACGTACATTTTGAACTAACTGTTCAGGGATGATGCAATCCCATCACGTACATTTTGAACCAACCATTCAGGGATGATGGAATCCTATCACGTACATTTTGAACCAAACGTTCAGGGATGATGCAATCCTATCACGTACATTTTGAACCAAAGGTTCAGGGATGATGCAATTCCATCAGGTACATTTTGAACCAACTGTTCAGGGATGATGCAATCCCATCACATACATTTTGAACCAACCGTTCAGGGATGATGCAATCCTATCACGTACATTTTGAACCAAACATTCAAGGATGATGCAATCCTATCATGTACATTTTAAACCAAAGGTTTCGGGATGATGCAATCCCATCACGTACATTTTGAACCAATCGTTCAAGGATGATGCAATCCCACCACTTACAAGATGGTTAATCCTAATCTCTCTAGGACATAAATTCCAGGGATGATACAATCCACTCGTCCACTTAGACAAAGTCTAAGTACCACACATCGACCTTATCGTCGGTATCATAGACCTCATCGTCGGTATTAATGGTCAATACTGAGAGGGGGGATGAATCAGTATTGATATTTTTTACTAATTAAACCATTTTTTAAACTTTAACCAAAATATGGAATCAACAAGAGACACTGAAACAAAGATTTTATCGTGGAACCCCAATTTTGTAAACCACCAATGCTTTATCTATTATCTGCAAAATTGCTTTTTACACATTACAATAGAATTTGATCGGCACCAACCAATCAGGATGCACCAACACCCTCAATTCACCAGCACCAACTGGTAGGAGGCTACGACCCCCTATTTAGTCAGCGACAACTGACAAGGAAGCAACAACTCCCTTTCGCAGGCATCGACCTGCCCTCGCACCACCCTGCCGCCCTTAAGATATTAAGTCTCCACATGCTTCCAGGACTGCATTGATCCCTTGACCTTACGTCTTCTTCAAGTAGTAAGATGAAGAATCGTGAGACAAATTACAAATGATTTTGTCTTCTCTATATATATTTCTCTAATGTACATTTTGAAATGTCACACCTCTTCGTAACAACCCACTTCCATAAAAAAATGATATTATATTAAAAATCTTTTGTTTTTATTTTTAATATATACCTATATATATATATTTTTATTGTAATTAACTTTTAACAAAATGACTTTAGTTTAAAATCATTTTTTATTATTAAAGCTAATCACATATTTGTTTAATTAATTAAAAACTTTTAATTAATAAAACTTTGTTTTATTAGCTCGCTTTTGACTTTCATGTCCACGAATGTTTTAACCATTGTTAACACCTTCTCTACCATATCGACCACATCTACGTCATCACAGCCTCTGCCACGTCGACATTTATTCCACATCATCCATACCTCCACATTGACATCGACCAATCGTGCTAAAAAATGTTTTCCCTTTGCAATGTGGGATATATCCATTGAGCAAACAAATCGCAACCCTCGATTTGCTCATCCAACGGCTGTTGAGTCTCAATCTTGTCAAAAACCCTTTGCATTTTATTTCTATCATCATAACCTCTGCGTTTATGATTTCGAATGCCAATCTCAACGGATCTTGGGCATGACGATGGATCGCCTCTTCTGGCTTGCATCCAGCAATAACACTCGATACAATGGGAATTGATTTGGAAAACGCCGCCATCGTTTATCAAGTTATGTTATTCTCCGATCCAACTGGACATAGATTTGCATGGGGATTAGATCACAAAAACCAATCCATTGCAAATAAATTCCAATAAAGTCCGATGCCCTGTCATGTAACCGATTCAAAATTTTGGTTGTTGTGGGTGGCAGTTGTTGCCATCCTTCCTCCAGTTCAGCATCAGGTTCCTGCCATCGTTGTTCAAGTTCAAAACCCTGTAATGGTTATTCAAGTTCAGCATCAAGACCCTACAATTGTTCGTCACATTCCCGGAATTCTCTTGTGATCTTCTGCAGTTCATCTAATGATCGTTGTGTTTCTGCTTCCATTAATCGTTGTTCTTCTGCTGCTCCCTGTACCAAGTCCTCCCTTAAACTTATTAATAACGAAAAACTTCTGCTTCTATTAAAAGACTGGCTTTTGCACAATCAGTTTCCGGCCTCATGAACTATTCTCCCATCTATTTTGAACTTATGCAGTGTCCATGGCCTCGATCATATTCAACTAGCATTTCAGTTTGACCCATTATAAATGTCTATTGAACCATAACCTGTAAACAAATCTTGATAACACTCTGGCTGGAGAATTGGTTTGCAATTTGTGATATGGAGTTTTTACATTTAAATCCTGGAGACCTTTATCTTCCCCCAATAATGTCTGAAGCAAGTGCCATATCTTCTGAATGCTAACAGACTTTGGGCCAGAAGTCTCACTGGCTAATGACTCATATGCACCTTTGCAAGTTGTTGCAGCCTTGAAAGGTAGTCCATGTTCCCTTGCAGAATTAAGGTTCCTCACCATGTCTGCATATGCTGAAGCCTTCCTTTCTAAGAGTGGCTTTTCAGTGGAAGGCACCAACTCCATACTTTGTGGGCCCTTTAACAAATGGGAGCTTGCTGTAACTGAGAATCTTTGAGCACTATGACATATACCAGAAGATGTGCTACTATCATTTTGTTTAGGAGCCACTGGAAGACGACTTATATTGTGTAAAAAAATCTCGCTTCTCTTTTTTCCAGTCATCCTCTAGAACTTGCAACATATAGTTATCAAAACTACACAAATTATCCCTTTGTGCTTCTTGTACAACTGAGAGCATTGCCATTTCATGAACCTGCTGAATGAAACAATTATACTAGAAAGCATGCTCATAAACATCAGATTCCTTTTCCTTTTGAAATTCATAATTTCTATGATTAAAGCTATTATCTTCATGATTCATCATATCTGCAGTATGTCTATTTATATGTGGATTCCTTGTGTTCCTTTTTGAGAGATGAATTGTCTTTCCACTGAAACTGTTCTACTCTTTGTGCCTTCTTGGTCTATGACTCCATGAAATATTTTCTGCTTCCAGCATCATTACCTGCACAAGATTTTGCTCTGTGATTGCTAGTTACCTTCACCTTCAGCTTTTGCCATCAATGACAATCTACATCCTCTGCCATATTTCCAACAATCTCCCCCTTTGGCATTGATGGCAACTCCTTAATCTTCTCCCCCTTTGACAACAATGGCAAAAGTTTGATCAACTCCCCGTGACTCTGATCACTGTCTCCCCCTGAGATGATGCCACTTTGATGCTTTGGTTTGAGAGTTTTTTAGATTGGGGAGGATACCACTCCTAATCTTTTCCTAAGATATTCAAATACATCTCTGCTTAAGGGTTTTGTGAAAATATCAGCCACCTGTTCCTGTGTTAGAACATATTGCAGTTTGATGTTTTTGTTTGCAGCCTGCTCCCTTAAATAGTGAAACTTTATTGGGATGTGTTTATATTTGGAATGTTGTACGGGGTTTTTGGAGAGACTAATTGCACTTGTATTATCACAATAGATAGTGATGGGTTCTTCAAACACTATTTTGATGTCTTGTAAAGTCTGTCTCATCCATTCAACCTGTGTGCAACACTCTGCTGCTGCAATGTACTCTGCTTCAGTGGTGGATAGGGAGATTGAGGTCTGTTTTTTACTTATCCAAGAGACAAGAGATTCTCCCAAGAAAAAGGCTCCTCCACTTGTGCTCTTCCTATCATCTACACACCCAGCCCAGTCTGCATCTGAATAGGATTTTAGGGAGAATGTGTTCTTGCTAGGATACCATAATCCAAGATCTATGGTTCCTTTTAAATACCTAAAGATTCTTTTTACAACTTGAACGTGGCTCTCTTTTGGTGCAACTTGAAATCTGGCCACCATTCCAACAGCTTGCTTGACATCTGGTCTAGAGGCTGTTACATATAATAGACTCCCAATCATGAATCTATAATGTTTTGTATCTACATTCTTGGATTCATCTTCTTTGCTTAATTTGCAGCCTACTGTCATAGGTGTACAAACAGGTTTGCAATCCTCTAGCTGAAATATTTTCAACATATCTTTAATATATTTGGATTGATGAATAAAGATTCCCTTTTTGCACTGTACTATTTGCAATCCTAGAAAGAAATTCATTTCACCAAGCAAAGACATTTCAAATTCTTGCTGCATCCTTTTAGAAAAATCCTCACTCAACTTTTCATCTTCACTCCCGAATATAATATCATCAACATGCACTTATACAATGATTAGGATATCATCAATAATTTTACAATAGAGATTACAATCTGCTGATCCTCTTTTGAAGCCTTGTGTTTGCAGATATGAGTCCAGCCTTGCATACCATGCTCTGGGTGCTTGTTTTAACCCATATAATGCTTTCTTTAGTTTACAGACATAGTCTCCTTTATCAGATAATTGAAATCCTTCTGGCTGCTCAATATATACTTCTTCTTCTAAGTTTCCATTGAGAAAAGCTGACTTGACATCCATCTGATATACTTTAAATTTTTTGTAACTGGCAAAAGCTAAGAACATCTTAATTGCCTCTAATCTGGCCACAGGTGCAAAGGTTTCTTCAAAATCTACTCCTTCAACCTGAGCATATCCTTTGCATACTAATCTGGCTTTGTTCCTGATTACTTGCCCATCTTCATTCACTTTGTTTTTGAACACCCATTTAGTTCCAATAACATTCTTATTTTTTGGTCTTGGAACCAATTCCCAAGTTTGATTTTTTTCAATTTGGTTCAATTCTTCATTCATAGCTTTGACCCAATTCTCATCTTTGCATGCCTCTTTAATTGAGCTGGGCTCAATATATGACAATAGTGCTATCTCTATTTGATACAACAATTCTCTTCTTGTTTGTACTTCTGCATCTTTGTCTCCAATGATCTGTTCTTCAGGATGGTCCCTTTGGACTATTCTGGAGGGTGTCTTGGTGTTTTTTATAGGAGATTCTTCTCTAGTATCATCCTCCTCTTCTTTGGTACCTATTTCTTCTCCTTGTATGCCTTCTTCATTTGTCTGTGTATCAACTGGCTTTTCGTCATCCTCGCTTTCACTTTCGAGTGCACTTTCTTGATGTTTGAACTTCTTTGTCTTTGAATCATCCACCTTAACATCAGCACTTTCAACAATATTATGTAATCTGAAATTATAGCATCTGTATGCCCTTTTGGTAGAAGAATATCCAAGAAAGATGCCTTCATCAGATCTAGCATCAAATTTTCCAAGATCCTCATCAAGTCTTTTAATGTAACATTTACTTCCAAAGACTTTAAAATATTTTACAGAGGGAGTTCTTCCAAACCATAATTCATAGGGAGTCTTCTCATTGTTTTTCTTGAGATGTCCTCTATTTAGAATGTATACTGTTGTGCTTATAGCTTCCCTCCAGTATCCATAAGACAGTCTTGCTTCAATTAGCATGGTTCTTACAGCCTCCTGGACTGTTCTATTCTTCCTTTCAGCAACCCCATTTTGCTGAGGTGTTCTGGCAGCAGAGAATTGTCTTTTAATTCCATGAGTTTCACAAAAGATATCAAACTCTTTTGAAGTAAACTCACCACCATTGTCTGATCTAAGACATTTGATTTTTGCTTCTTTTTCATTTTCAACAAGAGTTTTAAAAGCTTTGAATTTTTCAAATGCTTCTGATTTTTCTTTTAGAAAGAATACCCACGTCATTCTTGTAAAGTCATCGATGAATAGCATAAAATATGACTCTCCTTGCATACTTTTGGTCCTTGTAGGTCCACAGAGATCAGTGTGAACCAGCTGTAATAGTTTTGAGCTTGAGTGCTCTTTTGTTTTGAACCTTACTCTAGTTTGCTTCCCTAATTGACAATGTCTACATATAGGATTTGATGGTTTTGTGATCTTTGGCAAGTTTCTAATTGCCCCAAGATTGCTAACTTTCACTAAATTGTCAAAGTTAATGTGTCCCAACCTCCTATGCCATAGCCAACTTTCATCTAATAAATTTATATGACATTCCTCATCTAGTTTTGTATTTAGTATCTATACATTCTCAGGAGTTCTAGATGCAGTACCAACTAATTTTCCTGAGTCCTTTCTCCTAATCTCACATTTCTTGGAATCAAAAATGCAAATGTGTTCCTGATCACAGGTTTGGCTGACACTTAGTAAGCTAGGTTTTAAATTTTCAACTAGCAATACATTCTTGGATTTGGCCTTTCCTAATTTCACAGTGCCTTTCCCAAGAATGTTACCTGAAGCATTGTCACCAAATGTAACCTCTCCTTTATGTTTCTTTAAGTTCAACAACTTGTCCTTATCTCCTGTCATGTGTTTTGAACACCCACTATCAACATACCAGAGATCTCCTTTATCTTGGACTTTCATGGCAATAAGACATTTTTCTTCTGATGTTTTTCCTTTCCAGGGCTTCTTTGGTTCTCTAATGTCTTTTGATCTTTCTAAGATTTTCATCAATCTGCAATTACTTGCCTTATGTCCATAATTATGACAATTGAAACATTCTAAATTTCTTTCCTGCAGAAGTGCGAAGGAGTTATAATTTCTGCTCTTAACTTGACCAGCTGATTGTTTGTCTTTGAAGTTTTTAACCTTCAAATTTTTCCTTTCATATGCTCTACAGTTCATAGCTTTGTGTCCAAAGTTAGAGCATGCATAACAATAACCAAGGAAAATGTGAGGATACCTATTTTGATAAGTCTTCTTTGGGGTTGTCTTGACTTTCTTCTTGATGGATGGAAGTGATCTTCTGGAGTTCTGAGAATTCCTTGTCTCCTCTTTCTTCTTGAATGTGTTGAGAAGAGCAGTTGCATAGGATTTTGATTGAACTTGATTTTCTCCTTGAAAATAACCTATTCCATTTTTCTTACTTGGATCTCTTTGAGCAGCTATAATCTCATCCAAAAATTTAGAACTATTTTCATATTTAGTTTGAATGAACTTTGTATCAAGCTCTTTCTTTAAGTGAGCAAATTCTGCTTCCATTCCTTCACATATTAGTTTTTTTTCGTTAAGAGATTTCTTCAGCCTTTCTTCTGTTTCATTTGCATCTTGAATTTCGAGTTTTAGATTCTTCATAATTTTCTTCATCTCCCTCTCTTTCTGTTCATGCTCTTCCTGCTGTTCAAGTACATAACTTTGCAGCTGTCTATATTTATCTTTGTATCTTTTCAATCCATTCCAAGCTCTATGCAATTCTTCTTTCATATTATCCTCTACTTCATCTTCTGACTCTTTCTTATGCTCAATTTCTTCTGACTCATTAGATTCTTCGATGCTTAGAAAAAGTACTTCATCATCACTGTCACTAACATCAGATGAACCGCTATCTTCTTCTTCTTCTTCTTTTGAATAGTAGTTCTTTTTGTACTTTTTCTTATAGTCGAATTTTCCTTTTTCCTTGTATTGTTTACTCGTGTCATCTTCATCCTCAGAATCTTTCTTGGGATGAGGACACTGGATTGAAAGTGCCCAATTTTCCCACAATTGAAACACTTGAAGGGAAGCTTGCCTTTATACTTTCCTGATCCCTTCTGAAGTTTCTTGATAAAATTGGCTTCTTCCACATCATGTTCTTCATTGTGGTCGATCTGATTGTTTTGCTTTTGATTCTTTATTTTCTTGGTCACTTTGAAGGCTGCTTCTCCTTTCGAAGTAGTATTATTTTGTCCTGTTCTCATCTCATATGCAGTGAAAATTCCATGTAGTTGATCCATTGTCAAGAGATGAAGATCATCTTGTCCCTCTAAGGTGGATATTTTTGAGTCATACTTCATGGGTAGTGTCCTTAGCACCTTTTTAACCACTTCTTTTTCTTTTAATTTTCCTCCAAGTCCTCTAATAGCATTAACTGCCTGTTGGCAGCCAGCAACAACCTCTTCATTTCTTGACAAAATGAAGAGAGATCAGCTCTTTATGTGATTTATCAATTCAAAAATTATGTTAGAGCACCTTCAGAATCTTTGATTCTGAAGGTACTCTTAATCAAAGGAAAGTAATTTAATGTTTCTAGAGTTGATAGGAACTTGATCATAAAACTTGGCTTTTAAACGAATGTCAGACAAGTTTCGTAAAGTCTCATTAAAGCTATTTAAAACATCAAAATGAATTTATGTGACTTAAGGGATTTGTGCCAAGAGAAATATCATAAAACACATTGTTTAGGGTATTATTAGTCCTAAGACTAAGAGAATTTTGGAAGTTAACATCGTATGTAATACCCTATTATGAACTTTGTAAATATCATGGTTAATGGATAAATGAGGTTTGTATAGACAATTTTTACATATGATAAATACCCTATATGATGGTATAATATATCAATAGGATGTTTAAAGGTTTTTAAACTTAGTGTTGTACATATATATATAGCTTTGTACATATACATAGAATAAACATTAAGCTAGCCATTTGATTAATGCCTCCTTAACATTAAAATGCGATTTATTACTCTTCATACCACTACGTAACATCATAAAACAAGGATGATTGTTTGATGAACTGGCCATGCAATAAACCAATGGTTAAATCAAAACGTTTTGGATCGATGAGCTGGTATGAAAACGTGGCTTTCACCCCTTGACAGAATCGACAGTTGTATGCATTTGGTAAAATCGTGTTGACAGTGTTAATTGCTAACAGTCATTTCAAATTACGCCATTGTACCTATTAATTATGAACCACTGTCAATAATCAATGATTGTAATGATGATTCTATCAGTCTTCGTATCGCTGGTTCGCCAAGTTAACTGGTTATCACTAACAGGCATGGTCAAACGTAGATAAATTGGCATAAATCATGGTGTAGTGTGAAAGTTGTAACATTTATCACTGCTCGAAATCTCGCTAAAATGGTAGGTTCAGAGATTAGATTTCTGATTAGATTTGAAGCATGTGAAGATTATCTATCATGTCGTGTGTATGGATACCTATTCCCTCTATTTTCACTTTCCCATTCATTTCCCGACCAATCCCAGAAAGTGCTGGAGAAACCATGTCTCCTCTGAATCGTTTTGAGATCTCAGGGTTTAAACTTATTGAAGCCAACCAGGAAGCTGCCAAGAGATTTGAGAAAATGGGATGGACACATTTCTTTCGAAGCTTTGATGGTCACCATGCGGAGATTACTAAGATGTTTGCAATGAGTTTTGAAGATGACAGGGTGCGAATTGGGGGTTTCGAATTTGTTATCAATGAAGACAAAATTGCTGAAGCCACGAAACTTCCCCAAGTGGGAGAATGCTAGTTTAAGGGCACTATGGTTAACAAGAAGGAGTGTTTGGCTTTGTTAATGCCTTTACCAGATAAAACGAAGCTGAGGATAGGCGTACCTGTAAAATTTCTAAAGCCCGAATGGAGAGTTTACTATGAAATCTTAGTAAGGTACGTAACCTGTTGTGGATGCTATTCCCATTTGCACTTGTATCATTTACGGTTGTTGTTAGCAGTAAAGGGTTGTAAACTTAATTTTCCCTTCTATCTTTGGCAAAGCCTTAAGAAAATGTCTCAGTCTGTAAGGAATTTCAATAACCCTGACAATAGTCTGTGTCATAATGGATTGATAAAAATTTTACTGCAATTCCAATTATCTGCAAAAGGTCTGTCTTGGGATAAATTTCTAGTTGATTGTCAATTGGGGCCAACACAGTATTGGCCTAATCCATCTCCTCGAACTCGTAGAAGACGAAAAATCATAAATCCTGAGGTTAATAGCTTAGAGGTTAAGGAACCAGAGGTCGTAAACATGCCCATAGATGATGAGATAAATGAAGATGCTGATAGGGTTTCAGTTCCCTGCGATTCTAGGGAAATATTAGACAAACCCGAACCTGGTAAGAATGATGGCAACCCTGCAAAACCAAAAGAAGGATTAGCCGAAGGGGAAATTGATAAACCTGATAAATGTGATAAAGATTCTATGCATAAGTTGAACCATTTAGCTCAGGTTTGTGGTGACAAGGAAGGGTTGAATTTTGAAAACTTATCGTTTTCGCGTAGAGTCACTAGAAGCATGCATAATCTCCATTCGATTCCAGGATATAGGTCTGATCAACAGACTTCCAAATTTACAGCTACTGAACCTACAGTTGTAAATATTGAGGATGATATTCCGATGTCTGTCCCTAACACAATGGATGTAGGGAATTCTGCTACTGCGCAGGGAAGTGATGTGCAATCAGGTGAGGTCGAGGGCAATCAACCAGAAATAAACGTTAACACTGTAGAACTTGAACCATTACACAATCAGCATTGTGACAGTCCTCGTTCTCCTCATGTAACTAGAGAAGACGAAACTCTGCAACAGGTATTAGGAAATATTTATCAAGATAAAATCACAGAGCTCAGAGGAAAGCGTAAACAGTGTCTATTAAGTACAGCCTTATTGGAAGAAGAAAACAAAACCTTCAGGAAAGAATTGCTAGAATGGATTGACAGGTGGAAAAAGGCCAACATGAAGAAGAATCAACTCAAGAAATCCAAGAAATCAATACTAAATACGAATCAGCTGTTATTGGAACGAATTGAAAAACAAAATGTTAAAATTATCAGGTTGAAGGCTAAATTAGCCGAAGCTAGAAGAGTAGTCGCTCTTCATAATGAGGCTTAATAGTTTTCTCTTCTCTTATGTCACAGTATAACAGGTAATGGTTATTTCGATTTTGCATGCCTGTAAAATCGGAGATTTAATAGGCATGCATTTATAATTTTTAAGTATTTCTGTTAACTGTGTTAAATTGATTTTAATATAATGCATTGATTGAATTTAATGCAGGAAGTTTTATCACCTCCTTCTTCCAAGAATACAGGACGTGGTTGATGCGATGGCATGGAGATGTAGCTGATTTGTTACAAGCTGGAGTTTTGTGAATGGGCAAGAACTTTCTGAGATACCTCGACTCAGGCCAGTCGATTTTTATTTTTAGTAGTAGGTGTAATTAGATGCCCTTTTGGTTAAATAGTTCCTATAATGTTGCAGTCAACATTTATAGCAAAACTGACTCTCAGTAGTATATAAATGGAGATTTTTGATGAACTGGGGGGGAGTGTGGAAGAAAACTTGTTGAAATATATTTTGTTACTAGTACTACATCAAACTTGAAGCTGAAGCTTTCATGTGGATGATACTTGATATCTGCAAATGATACTGTGACTGGTATTCATTTTTGGATCTATAAATATATATATATATATATATATATTTCAGTTTGTTGTCTTCTGTTTATACGTGAACTCTGTGTGCTGTGACACATTGATGTTTAAATATTTTTCTCACTTTATCATCTCAAGTTAGTTGTTGAATAAATATTTCATTATGGTTTTGTTTATTAGTGTGTTCACTATAAACATCAGTTTTAATGATATACTTTTCTGTTTATTTAAAATTCCATTTGTATGTTAACGGTGAATTTTAAATGAGCATTATTTCAAATTCAAATGACTGTCTTGATAGTTAATTATTAATCAGTTTTGGAAGTGGAATTTGACTGTGTATGTAAAGGTTAAATCTCATTTCTATCATTACATAGCAGAATTACTTTCGTTATGATTTAAATATGTTTATTTAGAGCATACTTCAGTTTTCTGTTATTGATTAATAATTAATATAGTTTCAAATTTGCTCTCAGCTGAGATAGAGTTAAATAGGATAGATAGATTAATTAGTTTTAAAGTTTATTTTATTATTGATTTAGCACTGTTAAATCATTCTGCATACTATAAGTAAGTTTTCATATTTAGAAAATTTCCCAAAAAATTGAAGTCTTTCCTTACGAAAGCAACTTTAGGACATTTGTAGATATATAGATAGGATAAACGTTAGAATAGGTTAGATTTTGCTAGTTTTAAGGTTTCCTTAAGAGACAAACTAGCTGGTAGCAGGACCATAACCTGCGAGGTCTTGTTAATCCAAACACTCCGGACGCTGCTTTAAGCCGATTGTGTGGACAAAACCTCCTTATTGGCTCTGATTCATAAAATCAGGCCAACAAATGGCGCTAGAAGGAGGGCATGAATTAAGTAATGGCAGGTGAAACTAATGAAACATTTCCAACCAGCCAACAATCTTCGGAAGTTAGTAGATCACCTTTTATCGAAACTGTTAGGAATATCCTTGAACGTGATCCTATTACTTCTCCCTTTACTCCTGCACAAAGTGCTCAAACTCTAGAAGAATCCAGACATATCCTTACTAGAGCTTACGCTAATCAGTTAGGTATTTCTCCAATAGATTATGGTCTTCCTAGACAACAGCGACACAATCCACAATTGACCATAGTTACGGAAGATTTAGAGATAACTGGTAGTACTCCTCAACATCAAGTTGAAAGTTATCAAAGACAGATTACACAAACCAATACCGCAAGGAGGTTAATCTTAGGAAGTGGTTCTGATCAGCCACCTTCTCCTCCTCAGTCACCACCCAATAGTCCAAGACCTTCTCATTCAGAGAGTTCCTCTAGTTCTCAAGGAAGTCCAATGGCAGGAAATGTAGGAGGAGGAGGTAATCCTCCACCCCCTCCACCTAATCCACAGCTCCCTTGGTTAAGGGCAGCTGTTGTAGCAATTCCTGGGGTACAACACCCATTACCAAAACACTCAGATAAAATTCTTCCTAAGTTTAACCCAGATGACAAAGAACCTGCAGAGGTGCATATTGATAAATTCATGTTGGCTGTTCAATCTTTAAATGTTCAGCATGAAGATGTTGTTTGTCGATTGTTTCCTCTCACCTTTGAGGGAAGAGATTCTACCTGGTACTTTTCATTAGTACAAGGATCTATTACAAATTGGGGGGAATTTGATAAAGCTTTTCTAGATAAATTCGGGGAAGATAAAACACCTGCTCTTTTAGCCCTAGAATTATCTAGAATTAAAATGGAACCCAAAGAAAGGATTAAAGACTTTAATCAAAGGTTTCTAACATTGAAAAATAAAATTCCAATTGCTTCTCAACCTTCGGAAGATATAATCATTGAAAAGTATACATCATCCTTACCTAGGAATTCCGGAATGTTTGTGAAGAGAGCTGGAAAAACAACGTTAATAGAAACATTTGAGCAAGCAATTAAAGTAGAAAAAGATTTCATGTCTTATGAACCAGATAGAAGTGGTAAATCTGATTCTTTTCCTCGAAGGAAAATAGAAAAATCTAGTTCAGATAAATATAAAGCTTTCGATATAGAACAGCTGCAGAATGCTATTTGAACATTAACCAATGAAGTTATAGGGTTAAAAAAGACTAGTTCTGAAGCTTCTCCTTCTAGGGGTTACTTCAGAAACCAGTTTAGACAAAACCCAAACACGAATAATAAGAATACACCCCCAGATGTAGCTGCTAATGAAGAGATCTTTAATACAATTCGAGCTGTTCTATCTTTGTCTGAAACACCTAGTCAAGAGATGAATGAAAATAAAGAAGATGAAGAATCTGAAAATGAGGATGAATCAGAAGAACCTCAACAAATTAATGGTCATTTCTGGGATAATTTTGTAAAAAAACATGAGAACAGAAGTCCACCTTCAGGACAACACGCATATAATACACGTAGTAAAGAAATTGCAAATACTCCTGGTGCTTCAAGCTCCACTTCAAACACTGATAATAATAACTCACAACCAAACAAACAAACTCAATCCGGTAAGCAAACTCAGCCAAATAATGGTACCCAAACCATTCAAAACGCTCCAAAGTTGGATTTACAATATGACATAATTGAGGATTTGAAGAAGACACGTGCAAACATTAGTATGTACGATCTCCTTCAAATCTATCCAATGCCTAATAGTCATATTATTAATCCTGCAGTAAGTTCGATCGTCCCTAATACAAAGCAAAATGTTGCTACAAACAGTTCAAACAATGATCCAACAGCAACTGATAAAGGGAAAACATCAACCGATAAAGCTTCTTTGATAGGTAAGAATTCTAAGTCAACTACACCTCCATTCTTACTTACCTTTGAAATTTTTAATAGGAATGTCCACAACTGCATGGTAGATTCAGGAGCATCCTCTAATGTTATGCCTTTATCTGTGTGTAAGAAATTAAATGGCAAATTTGTTCCATCTGATTCACAAATAACTCAATTAGATAGAACAAACGTTAAAGTTGTCGGAGAGATGAAAGATGTCTTAATTAGGATTGCTTGTAATCCTTCAGTTTATCAAATCATAGACATCGTAATTGCTGATATTCCAGATGCATATGGACTATTCTTAAGTAGGGATTGGTCTCAACAACTAAATGGTTTCTTTGCCACTGATTGGTCAACCTTGTGGCTACCAAAAAATGGAAAATCAAATCAGATAAAGATACATAGAGAAAGGTACATGAAACATACTGTTACAGAACTACATGATCCTAGTGAACCTGTGTTATTTTCTGATTCCATTATGGGAAACTACATGTATGAATTAGGTTTTGGAAATTTCAAAGCTGAAAACTCTCTTCTTCCTGAAAATAGCAAGCAATCTGAGATTTGTAATGTAACAGCTATTTCTTCTAATTGTTCCCTTAAGGAGACAATTGGTGATGAAAATAATGTAAATATTGTAAATATCATAGAAAGTAAAGTGATTGTACATAATTCTATTTGGACTCTTTATTTCGATGGTGCAAAATCTAAAGAAGGAGAAGGAGCCGGTTGTTTACTAATAGATCCTCAAGGTAATAAGACTTGTATAGCTTGTAGAATAGAATTTAGTTGTACAAATAATACAGTTGAATATGAAGCTTTGATTCAAGGATTGAAAAAAGCAATCGATTTGGGCATCAAAGAGATAGTGGTTTATGGCGATTCAGAGATCATTGTTAGACAGGTGCGTAATTCCATTCATTGTTTATCTGAACATTTACAAAGTTATAAGAAAGAGGTATGGAATCTTATCACATATTTTGATGCATTTAACATAAATTCTGTTCCTAGAAGTCAAAATCAAGAAGCAGACTTATTGGCAAATGTAGCTTCCAAGTTGATTCCTTCAGAAAATTTTTCACCAGAATTCTTTTCTGTTGAATTAATTTTTAGGCCCTCCATACCGGATAACATTCTTAATTGGCGTGTGTTTGACAATGATACACAGATACTGCATTTTCTAACAAATGATGGAATCTTTAAAGATTCAGCAATAGATGAAATCACTCACGACGACAATTTACGAGATTTTTCGGTAATTAATGATTTATGTTCAATTGAGAAAGCTTTCGAACAGGTAAAACCCGTTCCCAACTCAGTATTAAGATTAGAAAAGTTTTTTGATTTGCAGGATAAGTTTAAGTCAGTTCCTAATTGTAAAACAAATAGCTCTCGCATGAAATATGAAACCATCAATTTGGGAACAGAATCTAATCCCCAAACTATAAACCTAGGAATAGATTGTGATCCTGTAGAAAAAAAGGCTTTCATAAAATTATTCAAGGAGTTTAAAGATATATTTGCATGGACATATGATGACTTAAGAACATTCAATACTCATGTCATGCAACATATAATTCCAATTAAACAAGAATCAAAACCTTTTCAGCAGAAGTTAAGAAAATATCACCCATCATTAGAACCAACAATTAAAAAAGAACTGAATAAATTGTTAGCTGCCAAGATCATTTTCCCTATTAGACATACTCAATGGGTAGCAAACTTAGTTCCAGTTAGAAAGAAAAATGGGGATATTCGATTATGTGTCGATTTTAGAAATTTAAATAAAGCTTCTGAAAAAGATAACTACCCTGTTCCACCCATGGAACAAATTCTTCAGAAAGTGTCTGGGTCTGAGATACTGTCTCTCCTTGATGGTTTCTCAGGGTACAACGAAATACTAGTCTCCCCGGATGATCAATTAAAACCAGCTTTTAGAACTCCATGGGGAACGTACGCATACCGTAAGATGCCCTTTGGGTTAATCAACGCGGGAGCAACATTTCAACGAGCAATGGATATTGCCTTTAGAGGCTTAATCAGTCATTCAGTCGTTGTCTATTTGGATGACGTTACTGTCTACTCTAAACATCGGCCTGATCATCTTAACCATTTAAGAAAAGTGTTTGAACGATGTAGAAAATTTGGAATATCTTTAAATCCTAAGAAAACAATATTTGATGTTTCAGAAGGTATCTTGTTAGGATGTGTAGTATCAAAACACGGAATCATGATTGATCCTGAAAGAACACAAGCTATTTCAAAGATTACTTTCCCTTCCAGCAAGAAAGGAATGCAGTCATTCTTAGGGAAAATTAACTTTGTTAGGAGATTCATTCCTAGTTTTTCAGAGATCATTCGTCCTTTGCAGAAAATGATTAAAAAAGATGCTGTGTTTAATTGGGGACAAACTGAAAAAGAATCCTTTCAGAAAATTTTAGAAGCTATTTCAGAAGCTCCTAGTCTTCTAAGTCCAGATTTTAACAAGGATTTTATATTATATACCTTTGCTTCTGATATTGCGTATGCAGCAGTATTAACCCAATTAAATCAACAAAATAATGAGGTTCCAATTTCGTTCATGAGTTCGAATTTCAAAGGTGCTGAACTAAACTATCATGAAGTGGATAAACAAGCTTTTGCCATTTTTAAAGCGGTAAAACATTTTCGTCCTTACTTGTTAAAATCTAAAACAAAAGTAATTGTACCTTATTCTTCAGTAAGAAATTTGTTGGTACAAAAAGATTTAGGAGAAAAAAGGGCACCTTGGATGACAGCTCTTCAAGAATATGACTTAGAAATCAAACCATCAACGATAATTAAAGGACAAGGGTTGTGTAAACTGGCTGCTGAAGCTGCTCATTTGCCTGATGATAAAACTGGAATTGTCATTAATGAAGATTTACTTACCAGAGAAATTTATTTTTATCCACCACCTCAAGATTCCTGGTACACAGACATACGAGTACTTCTGGAAACAGGGACTACTCCTGATTACTTAGATCCGAAAAAGAAAAGAGCCCTCAGATTGAAATCTGCCCCGTACTTATTAATAGATAATGTCCTCTTTCGAAAAAATTCAGATGGGGTATACCTTCGATGTTTAGATAAAGATGAAACAGAAACAATTCTGAAAGAATTGCATTCTGGACCAGCAGGAGGTCATTTCGGTGGAGAAACCACAGCTCATAAAATTCTTAGGGCTAGTTATTATTGGCCTACCTTGTTTCGAGATTCTTATACTTTCGTCAGAAGGTGTCATGAGTGTCAACTTGCCGCAGGAAGAGTTAAAAAATCTGCTTTCCCTTTACAACCTGTTTCAGTTGAAAGACCCTTTCAGCAGTGGGGTATCGATATAGTAGGTCCAATAAACCCTCCCTCATCAATGCAACACAAGTATATAATAACTGCAACTGATTATTTCACTCGTTGGGCTGAGGCTGCACCATTAAAAGTTGTGAATACTAATCAAGTTATATTATTTTTGGAGTTCTTTATCATAACAAGATTTGGTGTTCCTGATTCTTTGGTCTTTGATAATGCATCATATTTTTCATCAGTTGAATTGACTCAGTTTGCTTTAGAAAAAGGAATAAGAATCAGATATTCAGCTAATTACCATCCTCATGGGAATGGTCTAGCTGAATCAACAAACAAAAATTTATTGAAAATTCTTAAAAGAACTGTTTCAGTTCACCATCGGAATTGGCATACAGAATTGGACAATGCTCTTTGGGCAGACAGAGTAACTCCAAAAGTTGCAATAGGTAACTCACCATTTTTCTTAGTGTATGGAACTGAAGCTATTCTTCCGCCAAATTTGTTCTTACCTTCATTACAGTTAGCTCAGTCTGTCCAAGAAGAAGAATGCCCAGCAATGGAAAAAAGAATTAATGCATTGCTAAAATTAGAAGAAGATAGAGAAAAGTCAAAACAACACTTTAACAAACATCAACAGATTGTTAAGTCATGGTTTGACCAATCATTTAGTTCTGATCGCGAATTTCAGGTAGGAGACTTGGTCTTAAATGGGATAAAGCTCATGAAGATAAGGGTGATCATACTAAGTTTCAAAAACTATGGTTAGGTCCCTTTGTTATTTCTGAAAAAATAGGTCCAAGTACCTTTAGATTGCAAACACTTGAAGGACAGTCCGAGACATTCCCTGTGAATGGACTGATTCTTAAGAAATATTTCTGTTGATAATTTGCTATCTAAAAATGTATATACTTATTCGCTGTTTGTAAATAATTTGTATTTCTGTATATAAACTAGCAAACTGTATATGAATCAAATTTCTGTCAAAATCAAATATTTCAGATTGTTAAAATTTATGTATATAACCAGTCTTAGACAGAAGTATGTAATTAACAACTGTAATTAGTATAAATAAATAAGATCAGTTTACTCATCAGTCTTTAAAATTTTGATTTAGACTGAAATCTTTTAAAATTTGTTCAGATTGATCAAAATTTCTTGAATTTGTAAAAAACCTTCGTTATTTCTATTTATAAGTGTTTCTCGGATTTTCTTTCATCTGGTTATTTTCTTAAATAAGGATAGCTTATTATATATCTTTTTCGAAGCTTGTACTTTTGAAAAATCTTTATAGATTTCTATCATCAGTTTTAGAAAACTTTTGTCATTTGAGAACTGTCTAGCATCTGTTCCAGTCAATAAGAAGCTAAAGTGAGAGACGAAAGGTCTCAGTAATGAGCCGGTCTGATCAGAATCATGAATATCACTGGTATGACATTATTAGGGAACTAGTAATGGCTTTTGGTCTTGAAACCAAAAGATAAGGGGTCTCATCACGAGCCAGCTGATTCATTTTCTGGTGATATTAATGACTGACATTACCATTTGGTTACCATGCTAGGTGATGATCTCTCATTTTAGTTAAAAGAAAAATAATGAAAATCGCAATAAAACACAACTTTTTCCTGAAGAATAGGAGGTCTCAGTAATGAGCCAGCCTAATCATGATCATCAGTGTTGCCTGGAATAACTTCATTTCTGATCACCAGGGTGATGGCTTTTGATTTTAAATTAAAAGACAGGAGATCTCATCACGAGTCGGCCTGCTTATTTCAGACAACTCTCGTGAATGATACTATCACATTGGGACACCAAACCCGGATAGTAGTCTTCAGACAGAATTATTATTTTAAAAGAACAACAAAAGCAAGAAACAAGAAAATTACTATGCCATGGAACAGGTTCTAGATAGTTTTCAGAGGAACAGTATTCGATGCTGATGGTAAGATCATCTTTACTAAGAAGTACTGGTTTCGATGAAGATATTTGTAAGCCTATCTCTAATCAAATGTTTGTTTCAAAAGATGAAATATTTCTGAGTTATACTTATGAATCTGAATAAATAAAGGTTTGACATGAATAAAGGATTTTGATTATTTTCAACAGATTTCTAAGATTTCGTTTTGATCATCTTGTTTTAAGCAGAGATAACTGGTTCACCCAGGTCGTCGCCATTTGTTGGCAGCCAGCAACAACCTCTTCATTTCTTGACAAAATGAAGAGAGATCAGCTCTTTATGTGATTTATCAATTCAAAAATTATGTTAGAGAACCTTCAGAATCTTTGATTCTGAAGGTACTCTTAATCAAAGGAAAGTAATTTAATGTTTCTAGAGTTGATAGGAACTTGATCATAAAACTTGGCTTTTAAACGAATGTCAGACAAGTTTCGTAAAGTCTCATTAAAGCTATTTAAAACATCAAAATGAATTTATGTGACTTAAGGGATTTCTGCCAAGAGAAATATCATAAAACACATTGTTTAGGGTATTATTAGTCCTAAGACTAAGAGAATTTTGGAAGTTAACATCGTATGTAATACCCTATTATGAACTTTGTAAATATCATGGTTAATGGATAAATGAGGTTTGTATAGGCAATTTTTACATATGATAAATACCCTATATGATGGTATAATATATCAATAGGATGTTTAAAGGTTTTTAAACTTAGTGTTGTACATATATATATAGCTTTGTACATATACATAGAATAAACATTAAGCTAGCCATTTGATTAATGCCTCCTTAACATTAAAATGCGATTTATTACTCTTCATACCACTACGTAACATGATAAAACAAGGATGATTGTTTGATGAACTGGCCATGCAATAAACCAATGGTTAAATCAATAAACGTTTTGGATCGATGAGCTGGTATGAAAACGTGGCTTTCACCCCTTGACAGAATCGACAGTTGTATGCATTTGGTAAAATCGTGTTGACAGTGTTAATTGCTAACAGTCATTTCAAATTACGCCATTGTACCTATTAATTATGAACCACTGTCAATAATCAATGATTGTAATGATGATTCTATCAGTCTTCGTATCGCTGGTTCGCCAAGTTAAGTGGTTATCACTAACAGGCATGGTCAAACGTAGATAAATTGGCATAAATCATGGTGTAGTGTGAAAGTTGTAACATTTATCACTGCTCGAAATCTCGCTAAAATGGTAGGTTCAGAGATTAGATTTCTGATTAGATTTGAAGCATGTGAAGATTATCTATCATGTCGTGTGTATGGATACCTATTCCCTCTGTTTTCACTTTCCCATTCATTTCCCGACCAAGCCCAGAAAGTGCTGGAGAAACCATGTCTCCTCTGAATCGTTTTGAGATCTCAGGGTTTAAACTTATTGAAGCCAACCAGGAAGCTGCCAAGAGATTTGAGAAAATGGGATGGACACATTTCTTTCGAAGCTTTGATGGTCACCATGCGGAGATTACTAAGATGTTTGCAATGAGTTTTGAAGATGACAGGGTGCGAATTGGGGGTTTCAAATTTGTTATCAATGAAGACAAAATTGCTGAAGCCACGAAACTTCCCCAAGTGGGAGAACGCTGGTTTAAGGGCACTATGGTTAACAAGAAGGATTGTTTGGCTTTGTTAATGCCTTTACCAGATAAAACGAAGCTGAGGATAGGCGTACCTGTAAAATTTCTAAAGCCCGAATGGAGAGTTTACTATGAAATCTTAGTAAGGTACGTAACCTGTTGTGGACGCTATTCCCATTTGCACTTGTATCATTTACGGTTGTTGTTAGCAATAAAGGGTTGTAAACTTAATTTTCCCTTCTATCTTTGGCAAAGCCTTAAGAAAATGTCACAGTCTGTAAGGAATTTCAATAACCCTGACAATAGTCTGTGTCATCATGGATTGATAAAAATTTTACTGCAATTCCAATTATCTGCAAAAGGTCTGTCTTGGGATAAATTTCTAGTTGATTGTCAATTGGGGCCAACACAGTATTGGCCTAATCCATCTCCTCGAACTCGTAGAAGACGAAAAATCATAAATCCTGAGGTTAATAGCTCAGAGGTTAAGGAACCAGAGGTCGTAAACATGCCCATAGATGATGAGATAAATGAAGATGCTGATAGCGTTTCAGTTCCCTGCGATTCTAGGGAAATATTAGACAAACCCGAACTTGGTAAGAATGATGGCAACCCTGCAAAACCAAAAGAAGGATTAGCCGAAGGGGAAATTGATAAACCTGATAAATGTGATAAAGATTCTATGCATAAGTTGAACCATTTAGCTCAGGTTTGTGGTGACAAGGAAGGGTTGAATCTTGAAAACTTATCGTTTTCGCGTAGAGTCACTAGAAGCATGCATAATCTCCATTCGATTCCAGGATATAGGTCTGATCAACAGAATTCCAAATTTACAGCTACTGAACCTACAATTGTAAATATTGAGGATGATATTCCGATGTCTGTCCCTAACACAATGGATATAGGGAATTCTGCTATTGCGCAGGGAAGTGATGTGCAATCAGGTGAGGTCGAGGGAAATCAACCAGAAATAAACGTTAACACTGTAGAACTCGAACCATTACACAATCAGCATTGTGACAGTCCTCGTTCTCCTCATGTAACTAGAGAAGACGAAACTCTGCAACAGGTATTAGGAAATATTTATCAAGATAAAATCACAGAGCTCAGAGGAAAGCGTAAACAGTGTCTATTAAGTACAGCCTTATTGGAAGAAGAAAACAAAACCTTCAGGAAAGAATTGCTAGAATGGATTGACAGGTGGAAAAAGGCCAACATGAAGAAGAATCAACTCAAGAAATCCAAGAAATCACTATTAAATACGAATCAGCTGTTATTGGAACGAATTTAAAAACAAAATGTTAAAATTATCAGGTTGAAGGCTAAATTAGCCGAAGCTAGAAGAGTAGTCGCTCTTCATAATGAGGCTTAATAGTTTTCTCTTCTCTTATGTCACAGTATAACAGGTAATGGTTATTTCGATTTTGCATGCCTGTAAAATCGGAGATTTAACAGGCATGCATTTATAATTTTTAAGTATTTATGTTAACTGTGTTAAATTGATTTTAATATAATGCATTGATTGAATTTAATGCAGGAAGTTTTATCACCTCCTTCTTCCAAGAATACAAGACGTGGTTGATGCGATGGCATGGAGATGTAGCTGATTTGTTACAAGCTGGAGTTTTGTGAATGGGCAAGAACTTTCTGAGATACCTCGACTCAGGCCAGTCGATTTTTATTTTTAGTAGTAGGTGTAATTAGATACCCTTTTGGTTAAATAGTTCCTATAATGTTGCATGCAACATTTATAGCAAAACTGACTCTCAGTAGTATATAAATGGAGATTTTTGATGAACTGGGGGGGAGTGTGGAAGAAAACTTGTTGAAATATATTTTTTTACTAGTACTACATCAAACTTGAAGCTGAAGCTTTCATGTGGATGATACTTGATATCTGCAAATGATACTGTGACTGGTATTCATTTTTGGATCTATAAATATATATATATATATATTTCAGTTTGTTGTCTTCTGTTTATACGTGAACTCTGTGTGCTGTGACACATTGATGTTTAAATATTTTTCTCACTTTATCATCTCAAGTTAGTTGTTGAATAAATATTTCATTATGGTTTTGTTTATTAGTGTGTTCACTATAAACATCAGTTTTAATGATATACTTTTCTGTTTATTTAAAATTCCATTTGTATGTTAACGGTGAATTTTAAATGAGCATTATTTCAAATTCAAATGACTGTCTTTATAGTTAATTATTAATCAGTTTTGGAAGTGGAATTTGACTGTGTATGTAAAGGTTAAATCTCATTTCTATCATTACATAGCAGAATTACTTTCGTTATGATTTAAATATGTTTATTTAGAGCATACTTCAGTTTTCTGTTATTGATTAATAATTAATATAGTTTCAAATTTGCTCTCAGCTGAGATAGAGTTAAATAGGATAGATAGATTAATTAGTTTTAAAGTTTATTTTATTATTGATTTAGCACTGTTAAATCATTCTGCATACTATAAGTAAGTTTTCATATTTAGAAAATTTCCCAAAAAATCGAAGTCTTTCCTTACGAAAGCAACTTTAGGACATTTGTAGATATATAGATAGGATAAACGTTAGAATAGGTTAGATTTTGCTAGTTTTAAGGTTTCCTTAAGAGACAAACTAGCAGGTAGCAGGACCATAACTTGCGAGGTCTTGTTAATCCAAACACTCCGGACGTTGCTTGAAGCCGATTGTGTGGACAAAACCTCCTTATTGGCTCTGATTCATAAAATCAGGCCAACACTACCTCATCTATTCTTAGAAAATATTCCCCAATATTCTCTTCCTCCTTCATTTTAAGACTCTCAAATTGTCCCCTATATGTCTGAAGCTTGGATTCTTTGACTTTATATTCACCTTCATAGATAATTTTTAACTTATCCCAGGCTTGCTTGGCAGTGTTGCATCTCATAACTTTTTTAAAGATGGTGTTAGTCAATCCACTCAAGATTGCATTTAGGGCTTTGGAATTACTCTCATATTCGCTTAATTCCTTTGGATCTGTAGGTGCTTGGTCTCCTATCTTATACACTTCTTGAGTTGCTACCCATACCTTCCATCCAAGAGACATCAGATGGCATCTCATCCTCACACTCCAGTATGCATAGTTTTCTCCTGTGAAGAGTGGGGGTTTGTTAGTGGCTAACCCATTTTGTTGATCCATAGTGGTCCTTGAACAAGATCTTCCTTCCAGTGGCTAAACCGAGGTGAAGGAACCTCGCTCTGATACCAATTGATGGTCAATACTGAGAGGGGGGGATGAATCAATATTGATATTTTTTACTAATTAAACCATTTTTTAAACTTTAACCAAAATATGGAATCAACAAGAGACACTGAAACAATGCTTTTATCGTGGAACCCCAATTGGGTAAACCACCAATGCTTTATCTATTATCTGCAAAATTTCTTTTTACACGTTACAATAGAATTTGATCGGCACCAACTTATCAGGATGCACCAACACCCTCAATTCACCAGCACCAACTGGTAGGAGGCTACGACCCCCTGTTTAGTCAGCGACAACTAACAAGGAAGCAACAACTCCCTTTTGCAGGCACCGACCTGCCCTCGCACCACCCTGCCGCCCTTAAGATATTAAGTCTCCACACGCTTCCAGGACTGCATCGATCCCTTGACCTTACTTCTTCTTCAAGTAGTGAGATGAAGAATCATGAGACAAATTACAAATGATTTTGTCTTCTCTATATATATTTCTCCAATGTACATTTTGAAATGTCACACCTCTTCGTAACAACCCACTTCCAAAAAAAATGATATTATATTAAAAATATTTTGTTTTTATTTTTAATATATACCTATATATATATATAGATATATTTATTGTAATTAACTTTTAACAAAATGACTTTAGTTTAAAATCATTTTATTATTATTAAAGCTAATCACATATTTGTTTAATTAATTAAAAACTTTTAATTAATAAAACTTTGTTTTATTAGCTCACTTTTGACTTTCATGTCCATGAATGTTTTAACCATTGTTAACACCTTCTCTGCCATATCGACCACATCTACGTCATCTCAGCCTCTGCCACGTCGACATTTATTCCACATCATCCATACCTCCACATTGACATCGACCAATCGTGCTAAAAAAAAATTTCCCTTTTCAATGTGGGATATATCCATTGAGCAAACAAATCGCAACCCTCGATTCGCTCATCCAACGGCTACTGAGTCTCAATCTTGTGAAAAACCCTCTGCATTTTATTTCTATCATCATAACCTCTGCGTTTATGATTTCGAATGCCAATCTCAACGGATCTTGGGCATGAGGATGGATCGCCTCTTCTAGCTTGCATCCAGCAATAACACTCGATACAATGGGAATTGATTTGGAAAATGCTGCCATCGTTTAGCAAGTTATGTTATTCTTCGATCCAACTGGACATTGATTTGCACGGGGATTAGATCACGAAAACCGATCCATTGCAAATAAAGTCCAATAAAGTCCGATGCCCTGTCATGTAACCGATTCAAAATTTTGGTTGTTGTGGGTGGCGGTTCTTGCCATCCTTCCTCCAGTTCAGCATCAGGCTCCTGCCATCGTTGTTCAAGTTCAAAACCCCGTAATGGCTATTCAAGTTTAGCATCAAGACCCTACCATTGTTCCTCATGTTCCCGGAATTCTCTTGTGACCTTCTGTAGTTCATCTAATGATCGTTGTGTTTCTGCTTCCATTAATCGTCGTTCTTCTGTTGCTCCCTGTACCAAGTCCTCCCTTAAACTTATTAATAACGAAAAACTTATGCTTCTATTAAAGGACTGGCTTTTGCACAATCAGTTTTCGGCCTCATGAACTATTCTCCCATCTCCTTTGAACTTATGCAGCGTCCATGGCCTCGATCATATTCAACTAGCATTTCAGTTTGACCCATTGTAAATGTCTACTGAACCATAACCTACAGACAAATCTTGATAACACTTTGGCTGGAGAATTGGTTTGCAGTTTGTGATATGGAGTTTTTACATTTAAATCCTGGAGACCTTTATCTTTCCCCAACAATGTCTGAAGCAAGTGCCATATCTTCTTAATGCTAACAAACTTTGGGCCAGAAGTCTCACTGGATAATGACTCATATGCACCTTTGCAAGCTGTTGCAGCCTTGAAAGGTAGTCCACGTTCCCTTGCAGAATTAAGGTTCCTCACCATGTCTACATATGCTGAAGCCTTCCTTTCTAAGAGTGGCTTTTCAGTGGAAGGCACCAACTCCATATTTTGTGGGCCCTTTAACAGATGGGAGCTTGCTGTAACTAATAATCTTCGAGCACTATGACATATACCAGAAGATGTGCTATTATCATTTTGTTTAGGAGCCACTGGAAGACGACTTATATTGTGTAAAAAAATCTCGCTTCTCTTTTTTCCAGTCATCCTCTAGAACTTGCAACATATAGTTATCAAAACTACACAAATTATCCCTTTGTGCTTCTTGTACAGCTTAGAGCATTGTCATTTCATGAACCTGCTGAATGAAACAATTATACTAGCAAGCATGCTCATAAACATCAAATTCCTTTTCCTTTTGAAATTCATAATTTCTATGATTAAAGCTATTATCTTCATGATTCATCATATCTGCAGTATGTCTGTTTATATGTGGATTCCTTGTGTTCCTTTTTGAGAGATGAACTATCTTTCGACTGAAACTCTTCTACTCTTTGTGCCTTCTTGGCCTATGACTCCATGAAAGATTTTCTGCTTCCAACATCATTACCTACACAAGATTATACTCTGTGATTGCTAGTTACCTTCACCTTCAGCTTTTTCCATCAATTACAATCTACATCCTCTGCCATATTTCCAACATGTATCATCGACCTCATCGTCGGTATCATCGACACAGGTATCCTTATCATCGATACAAGTATCCTCATCACCGATACATGTATCCTCATCATTGATACAAGTATCCTTATAATCGATACAAGTATCCTTATCATCAACCTTACCGTCGGTATAGGAAACCTCATCATCGATATAGGTATCCTCATCATCGATACAAGTATCCTTAGCATCATCGACCATATCACTCCCCCTTTCAAGGATGGTCCTTTTGAACTACACCAAGCTTGTCTCGAAAATACTCAAACTTTACTCGAGACAGGGGTTTGGTCAATACATCGGCAACTTGTTCGTCAGTGCTTACATACTTGAGCTTGATAGCTCCTTTCTGCACCATATCATGTATATAAAAATATCGGATCTCTATGTGCTTTGACTTATCATGGAACACTGGATTCTCTGTCATCTTGATACAACTCTGGTTGTCACACGGGATCATAGTGGGGTCCATCTCTAAGTCAAACAATCCTTAAAACAGCTTCTGAAGCCATATCGCTTCACAACTAGCATAGAAAGCATCTATATATTCCGCTTCAGCTTTGCTGAGAGCCACACTAGATTGCTTCTTGATAAACCACGAGATCATGGCAGATCCCAGACAATAACATATGCCCAATGTGCTCTTCCTGTCTGATACACTTCCAACCCAATCAACATTTGTGTAGCCATACAATCTGAAATCATGATCTCCAAGATAACATAGACCAAAGTCTCGTACCCTTTAGGTACCTCATCACATGCTTTGCAGCTATCAGGTGAACATGTCTAGGTTCCACTAGATACTGACTCAAGGTGTTCACAGCAAAGCATATATCTGGCCTGGTATTTGTCAGATACATCAATGACCCAATATTTTGTCTATACTAAGTTACATCAACCAATTATGAGGATTCATCAGCCAACAACTTCAAGTTGGAATCCATGGGAGTGGTCATGTCCTTACATTCCAACATATCAAATCTTTTCAAGATTTCCACAGCATACTTTCTCTGGTTGAGAAAGATTCCTTCTGGGCCTTGCCATACTTCCAGACCTAGGAAGTAATGCAGCAATCCGAGATATTTCATCTCAAATTCTGTAGATAGCTTCTTCTTGCTTTCCATGATCTGTTTTTCATTCCCTGTCAGAAAGAGATCACTCACATACAGTAATAGTATGACAAGTTCATCATCCATAACCTTAAGGTAAAGGTTATGATCATCTTTACTTTTTGGTAAAGCCCAAGCTTGTCAAGAAGATATCAATTCTCCCTCTGTGACTAAACATCATTCACACTCTGCATTGAGTGATCTTCTGCATATCTATCTATGCCATCTCCCGTCAGATCGGTCTACTGATATGAGCCTCAAGATCATTCGAACTTTGTGGTGAGTTCCTTCTTGCATCCATATAAGAGAAGAATTTCATATGTATATAGAAACCATATTAAACCTTGTAGCAAAGGTTGAAATCCGCATCACCCATGGTGATCATTAAGCTCATCAAATGACTATCGATCCTGGGTACTCGTACAGAGCTTTCTTCAATTAAATCCTAGGATTTTTCTCTATCCGTACTTCTTCTTCAATTACACCATTAAGAGAATGGTCTTATCTTGCCACTTGGAGCAAACATCTCGTCATGATCCTCTTCCTCTTTCTAAGAGAATATTCTAGCCACGAGCCTTCTATAGTATGTTTGATTTGTAAGTCTTCTTGTTGAACATCCATCACTTGTTCGGTGTTCATCATTCTTCATGATCTTTCCTACAAATCAAATTTAATTACATGATTATTCATACTTCATAATCATCAAATCATGTTGACATGATAACCTATTATGCATACTGATATGATTCACGTAGTTATGCAACTTTCTTGACCAATATACACTTTTCCATATCTTGTATTCATACAGTGGCTATCTAGATGCCTTCCATCTCTACCAGAACATACTATCAAGAGCGTGCATAGCTCTCAACATGTCAACAAAGATGTTTCATTCTAGAAAAGCAACAATGGAATGTTTGTCCAACTTACCCATCATATGCATATTAGTAGTATATTGTTCAATGCTATATGAATACTTGCACTATGCATGATATATTCTAGGAATACAAATATGCATACAACTATTACGAGCAATATCATTGACTATTTAGAGATTCAAGAAGTAATTCAAATAACAACTCAAATACTTATCTTTTATGTTTGTGTGGTTGCCTCCCGCTTGATCTTTATTTTCCCTTTATGATAGCATCATGATTATATGTCTTTGAACTTCTATCCATCCTGGACCACTATGCATGCTTAAGTGTGCACTAGTGTCATCCTCATGATCTCATACATAATCATACATTCATTAGTATAATCTCAATACTATCAAAACATTATGATTCTAAATAATATAAAGTATGTATGGTTATGATCATTTCATACACAGGTATACTTACCTAAGATCCTAACACAAAGTAGGATTCTAACTTGATATAGGAAAACATACCTAGATTATAATGCTTTATGTCTAACATACCCAAACAATATCTTCTTTGTTCTCTTCAATTATTTAGAGACCTTGTGCTAGAACCTACATATCTCATAGTTAAGAGCATAGTAGAACAAATTCATACATACCACGTAAGTAGAGCTTCTATGTGATCAAAGACTATGTATGAGTCTTTGTCTTCATGTCATCATGGTCATAGAACTCGATTTGTATTTCTTGATGTACCTTTCATGTTAGCAGACAACATCATCCTCATACAACACCACAAGTGCATTAGTACAATCATAAGTGTCATAACCCTAATCAATGAATGTCTTCTATCATTCACATGCATTCATATTTTACTAAGGTGATCAGACAATCTATAATTAATCATGATTGTACTAACCTCAATAATATGAATACAAACATATTATAAAATTAATCATGAAATAGATTTCAAAACATACCTATATCTTCTCAAGTCATACCTGTCACATAGTCTTCTCTATAAGGGTAAAACCCTAACCTTCCAAGGTATATCACTTGTAAACATCTTATGTATGTTCATGGTGCTAGGATGATAGAATATCAGTTCCATTTAAACCTTCTTCATCGCTTCCCTATGAGTCTCCCAACTTTGCTAGGGTTTCTTCTTACTTGGAAACCCTAATCTTCAATCTCCTTCCTCCCACAACATTTTGATAGAGGATTAATATGTATGATGAATGGATTCCAAGTTGTTAGAAAAATGAGATCACAGAGCAATAACAATAAACAAAAATGAAAATATAATCACACACACATTACAAGAGCAACACATATATATCGTGGTTCACCCCAAGATGGGCTACGTCCACACTGAAGTTGCCATTCCTTATTATTATACTGTCCAACAAAGTGAAGGGATACAACCCGCAGCACAGCCGCTACACTTCCTTTTCACTGTCTCACAGTCTCTCTTTCGATCTCAGAGATCTTTACAATGCATAAAACCTAATACATCAACCCTAGCCGTGTTACAATGACTTTCTTTTATAAGGAAAATACAATGGGAAAATACCACGGGTTACCCAAAACCATGGGCCCAAAATCTGTTGGCGAAACAGCCCAAAAAAATTTCTCGAGGGCTTCGCCCCTAGACCCCCTGAGGATCGGGCCGTGATCATAACCAAACTTGGGGTTCAAACACGGCTGAATCATCATCTATGAGACTGGAAGATCTAGCTCCACAGCCAACACAAATCCACTATAAAATTTCCCAATGTTGCATTAGGTGTCTCCAACATTGTATCAGGTCCTTCCATACCTAAAAACTGAAAACCCTAAGTGAGAGCTTCTTCCTCCTCTTCCTTGATTTCCTCCGTTGAGTCATTTCCAATGTGTCGTATTGTTTTTGGTGCATCTTTGAAATTTCGGATCGGCAGGGCCTGAAACTTCGTCCTGTGGTATCCCGACCTGTCATCTTTCCAACCCCACATATCTGAGCTTCAATGGATTCTCCATGAGAGAGATATGCTAAGTGTCGTAACATGACCTATTTATGGGATGAAACAACATAGCAAACTTGTACGGAGTGCCATGTGTCACTGTTTCAACTTCGGCCTCTGAAAAGAGGACCTGTCAAACTGTAGTCTATGCCCTGACTGCTACTTTTTACGGAATTCCAGTTGGAGCTTCCTATCTAGAGATATGACCTTTGTTCCTAGGTCACCTGTTTAGGGATGCATTCTGGAAGAGGCAGAAACCCTAACTTGTACAAATCATATCTCACAAAGTACAACGAATCTGAGGATGATCTTTGGATACATGGTACATGAACATTTCTTCTTCGGCCTGTAAACGTTTCAGATCCTAAACCTTCTCCAAAACTGATTTATAGCGAAAGTTCCACGATGACTAGGTTTTGATATACAAAACCCTAACTTTCAAATTGTCGCAAGTGAGACAAGTGTCGTAAGTGCCATACATTGCCTTCCTTCAGGCTAACTCTGATACCATGTTAAGATTCAATATGCTAAGATAGATAACATCAGTATTCCATTAGATTTCACAACAATAGCATATACAGGATCACTGAAAGAACAACAAGCACATCATAAACACAAGAGACACAATTTATCCTGGGAAACCCTCATGGGGTAGAAAACCCAGCAAAGCTTCCTCAATATAGATGAACAATAAATACAAAGATGTAATCCCCAAACATGAGCTCCTTCTCCTACTTTGCAGATATCTCCCTCTCCTATGCAAGTTTCACAAGTGAGTGTGTGTGTTAAATGAGGAATACACCTCCTCTATTTATACTTTACTTCACATGACTTTTAACCCTAACTAGGTCAACCCCAACTTAAACACTCAACATAATGTTGACTAGGCCGACCCCACTAAGGGACTTAAACACCCCATACAACTGACGTTTGGTCGACCACACTAGGGAAGTCTAATAACCCAAGTTACCACATTCTTATGGAGGAATAAACATCTTCGGATATACAATAAAGTCCCGGCGGAGGAATGAAACATCTCCGGATAAAGTACAAATAGAATATTATTAGAAGTTACTATTGGATTTTGTGGAAAGTCAGAAAATATTATTCATTATATTTTATTGTACTTTTATTGTACTTGATTGTACCTCCTAAGGGAGATGAACTGGATGTAATTATTTATGTAATCACATGAAAGAGTCAATGTAAACTTTGGGGTGCAAAAAAAAAAAAAAAAAAATTATTCATTGCCCCTAGGTGAAGTCGGCCCAGTTAGGCAATTTCTGGTTTTTGCACTTGTATAAATAGGAGGCTAGTGCACCTCATTATCTCATTTCTCACACTTAGCAAGTGCGCATCACTTGGACGAGGCTGATTTCGCATCACTTGAAGGAGGAAGCTTATTTGGGGCATCTACTTGCGAAAGACACTTTCACATTCTTTCTCTTTCTTATTTGTACTCTGATCTTGGAATTATCATCTCTCTGCGAAGGTTGCTGGGTTTTCTCCCATTTGGGTTTCCCAGGTCAAACTCTGTGTTGTTGTTTTTTGCTTTGTCTTGCTTCTAGTGATATTGGTTATGTATTTATGTTTTATGCTATGATTGTATGAAATTTAACATGGTATCAGAGCAGTTCTAGAAGAAGCCATTGCCGAAGCATTGTCGGAAACCTGCCGGAATTAGGGTTTCATCTTGTGAAGTTTTCACCCATCATTTTGAAGAAAAAGATCCATGGGAACTTCCTTTTTGGCAAGGCGAATCTATTGGTGAAGACGGAATTCAATTCCGAGAACTTTCAATTTTTGACCTAACTCTATGGTTGCAACAGAATTAGGGTTTTAATTTTAACTCATTTCTCTCCACATATTTGGACTAGCCCACCCTCTATTCAACTCTCCTTGGCAAGGCAAATTTATCTGTGGGTTCAGTTTTTCAAATTATTAACTTTCATTTTTGACCTAGCTCCTGCTAGGGTTTCTGAACCAGATCTGCAATCAAGATGATTGGGATGAAGGTTAAGATCTTTTGGAAGGAGCCTCTAAATTTATCTCCTAGAAGTCTAGGGTTCTTCTACTCCTAGAAGAAAATGATCTCCTGCTATATGTAAATGAGAAGGTCCCTGAACTAGAAGCCGAAGAGGATAAATCTCGAAGGAGGAAGAATGATGCTAAAGCAAGAAGGATTCTTGTGGATTCAATGAGAGACCATTTGGTTCCTCAAATCTCAGGAAAGAGGAATGCTAGGAAAATGTTCAAGACCATTATGAAGCTGTTTGAACACACTAGCCTAAATGTATCCATGACTTTGAGAAACCAGCTCTCAAATATGAAGATAGCAAAGTCAGAATCCATTGCCTCATACTTTATGAGGATCGCAGAACATAGAGACAAGCTCAACACTAGTGGAGATCCTATTGGCGATAAGGAGCTTGTCCTCCACACTTTAAATGGTCTTCCACCATCATGGGAGTCCTTTATCCAAAGCATAAGTGGTAGAACCAAACTACCAAAGTTTGATAAGCTTTGGGTAGACTGCACTCAGGAAGAGACCAAGATTGCAGCACGTCAAAGACTCCATGGCCATCGCACTCAACCTGAAGAGAACCAAGCTTTTGTTTCTCATGCCACGAAGGGTAAGGGAAAAGGTATAAATTTCCATAAACACAAGCACCAAGATAGGAGACCAAGTTCTCGCCCAGATCAAAAGGAGAAGAAGGACATATCTCAAGTTCAATGTTATAGGTGCAGAAAATATGGACACTACGCAAATAGCTGTCGAAGCTCAAGTAAAAGGAAGCATGAAGCCTCAACTGCTGATGTAGAAGAGGATCATCATCGCAAGAAGCAAAGGTATGATGATCGTTCGGAGTTCCTCTTCTAGAAGATCCAGAATGCAAGAACACAGATCTCTTATGTTTCCCACAAGAAGGCAGTGGGGGCCCACACACCAAAACAATAAGAGATAAGTATTTTGTTTTCTTGCTTACATAGATCTGTTTTTTGTCTTATATGTTTTTGTTTGCGGATCTAATGTGTTGAGCAGTTGATATAGTTTACCCTGGTATATTATGCATATGAGCTACACAACATTTCATGAAGTTAGTCTAGATGATATCTCCCTCCTACATGCTTAGGGTAGTGCACACTCTTGATGGCATGTTCTAGTGGAGATAATAGACATCTAGATAATTCCCAGAAGTGTTTGATAGACATGTTCATGATTGTTGTGATAAAGTATTAGCTAAGATGCTTGTGTAAACTATTTGTTTTTCATTTGATTATAAAGTGTCTCTGATCATCAGTCAGGATTTGACTTGTAGGGAAAAGACCATGTGATTTGGCCTACAAGAGAATACTTGTTCCGATGGACATATGAATCCCATTGATGTTCAACAAGAAGCTTCCTGTAATATGACTCTCATCCTAGAAGGATGACCTTGAAGGAAGCTTTCACAGAAGTGAAACCAGAAGTAAGCCACCTTCGGGTATTTGGCTGTCCAATCTTTATACATGTTCCCAAGTTGGAACCTTCAGGCAAGAAGGGAACCTTTGAGGGATACAGTGAGTCTTTAAAGACTTACAGAATCTACATCCCAGGGTCCAGACAGATTGAAGTCAGTAGGGATTTGACCTTTGAAGAAGAATTAGCTATCAAGAAAGGCAGAGGATCAAACATGGAGATCGATGATGAAATGATAGAACTAAAGGAGATGAGATCATCCCCCTCTCTAGTTCAAGAGGGAGTTAACATAAAAGGATGAACCTATCAATTCCATTGATCTAGTTGATATCCCTAGAAATGTTGCAGTAGGTTGGAAAAGACCTAGATGGGAACAACAGACTTAGCATGGAGCATATGGGAAATACAAGGCCAAATTTGTTGCCTGGAGATTCTCTTAGAAAAAGGGAGTCGATTATGATGATACATTTGCTCCTGTGGCTCGAGATACTTCCATCAGATCGATCATTGCTATTGCTTCAGCTATGAGATGGAAAGTGCATCAAAATGATGCAAACCCCAACCTTTGCTTCAAGGTTGCAGATGATGAGCCACTGATTTTGGTATTGTATGTTGATGACTTGTTTCTCACAGGAAATGAGAAACTCATTGTATGGTGTAAGAAGAATCTCGCCTCTGAGTTTGAAATGAAATATCTTGGACTGATGCACTACTTCTTGGGATGAAAAGTATGACAGAGGCAGAAAGAGATTTTCCTAGGACAAGGAAAATACACCATTGATATATTGAATAGATTCGGGATGTTGGACTGCAATTCCATGGCTACTCCGATGGATGCAAATTGGAAGAAGTTGAGAGTTTCTACTTCAGATTCTGATTTGATTGATCCCACCATTTATCGCCAATTGATTGGGTCCTTAATGTATCTGACCAACACCAGACCATATATATGTTTTGTTGTGAATTCCCTCAGTCAATTCATGTGCAAACTGAGGCAGATTCACTGGATTGTTGCAAAACATGTGCTCAGAGATTTACGTGGCACTGTCAGATATGGTTTGAAGTATGCTTCAGATTGTGACTTGAGGTTGCAGGGGTTTACAGACTCAGATTGTTCCAGATGTGTTGCATATTGGAAGAGTACTTCTGGGATGTTTCTTCAGTTTGGATTCTGCAGTTATTTCCTGGTGTAGCAGGAAGCAGAACTCGGTAGCACTCAGTACTGCAAAGGCCGAGTACATGGCTTCTAGTACAGTAGCTCGAGAAGCAGTTTGGCTTCGTAAACTCCTGGCAGGATTGTTCGGCCATATTCCAGGGCTGACCATGATTCACTGTGATAATCAGATTTGTGTACAGATGTCAGTGAATCCTGTATTTCACAACAGGTCAAAGCATATCGAGATTCGATATCACTTCATCCGTGATATGGTGCAGAAATGTGCGGTCGAGTTACAGGACGTGTTGACAGATGACCAGACTGCAAATGTTCTCACCAAGGATCTTCCAAGGTGAAGTTCAAATACTTTCGCGGAATACTTGGAGTCGAAGAGAACATATCCCTCCTTGAGAGGGAAAGATGACATTGAGATGCTTTCCCTGCTTTTCCCTAGTGCCTTCTGCAATCTAGTTACTCAGCCATATATGAGAGAAATCCCATAGGCAAATGAGTAGGACTGTCAGCACTTGGTTGGGCTCACCCAGGTACCTTCTGCAGTCCATTTACTCAGCCAAATATGGCATAAATCCCATAGGCAGATGAGTAGGACAATCAGTAGTTGGTCGGGTTCACACAAGTGCCTCTGCAGCTCGGTTACTCATCGGAATATGGGAGAAATCCCATAGGTAGATGAGTAGGACAGTCAGCAGTTGGTCGTGTGATTGCAATGGTGCCTCTATAGTCCTAGTACTCAACCAGATATGGGAGAAATCCCATAGGCAGATGAGTCGGACAGTCAGTATATCGTCGTGCCCATTTGCTCGTCTGAGATCTCAGCCTGGTATGGGAGGAACCCATCGACACATGAGACAGACCGGTAGAAAATGGTATAGTAGAGATGGCATAGTTGATTATCTCAGATATCCAGGATTGAGTGATTCTCCTGGATCTAGGATCGAGTGATTCTGCTGGACTCACCGAAGGACTGGTGAGGATGTCACATATTCAAGATTGAGAAATTCTCCTAAAATCCAGGATCGAGTGATTCTCCTGGACTCACCGAAGGACTGGTGAAGATGATACACTGAGATTGTGTGGACAACCTTCAGTATGCATAGAGTTGATGGAGATAGTGTAGAGTACAAGATGAAACCCAGATGATCGTGATGCTGATGAAGACCGAAGAATACCTTCCTCATTGAGAGGGAGTGTTATTCATTATATTTTATTGTACTTGATTGTACCTCCTAAGGGAGATGAACTGGATGTAATTATTTATGTAATCAAATGAAAGAGTCAATGTAAACTTTGGGGTGCAAATAAACAAAAGAAAAATATTAAAAATAAATTATTTATTGTCCCCAGGTGAAGTCGTCCCAGTTAGGGAATTTCTAGTTTTTGCACTTGTATAAATAGGAGGCTAGTGCACCTCATTATCTAATTTCTCACACTTAGCAAGTGCGCATCACTTGGTGGAGATTGATTTCGCATCACTTGAAGGAGGAAGCTTATTTGGGGCATCTACTTGTGAAATACACTTTCACATTCTTTCTCTTTCTTATTTGTACTCTGATCTCGGAACTATCATCTCTCTGCGAAGGTTGTTGGGTTTTCTCCCATTTGGGTTTCCCAAGTCAAACTCTGTGTTTTTTTTTTGTGCTTTGTCTTGATTCTAGTGATCTTGGTTATGCATTTATGTTTTATGCTATGATTGTATGAAATTTAATAGTTACAATATTTTAACAGCATTTATACATATTTTTGTGACCTTTGGAATTCATATTCCAAATGGTCCGTTAGAGTCTCAAAGACTCTTCATCTTCCTGAACTGAAATCATATTTATTTAATTACAAATTCCCCTAGGATTCTAGCATTCCCCCCCTTAATCCGAAGGGGTGTTTGTAAGTCCGAGCATGGTTCTAAATCTTTCAAACTTTTCTTGTCCAAGTGCCTTGGTGAAGATATCTGCAATTTGATCATTTGTGGAACAATGACATAAATGAATTGTCTTGGCCTCTACATGATGTCGAATCAAATGATACTTTTTGTTGATATGTTTGGTTCGATTATGGAATCTAGGATTCTTGGCCAACTTGATTGCATAAGTGTTGTCAATCAAAAGTGGAGTGGATTTCTCTTGTTTCTCCTGCAAGTCTTCATATATCTTCCTGAGCCACACAATCTCTTTGGTTTCTTCTACAGCAGCTACATATTCTACCTCTGTTGTCGAATTGTTGGAACTAATTCTTTGCGTGATCTTCAGGAGACATCTACTGATCCAAGACTCATCGTGTATCCAGAAGTGGACACTCTTGTTTCTTTGCCACCATCGAATTCTGATTCAGAGTACCCAATAAGTTTTAATTCATCCACCTTAGAATATTTGAGTCCAAAGTCTTGAGTCCCTTTAAAGTATCTTAGAACTCTCTTTGGTGCAGACCAATGTCCTTCACAAGGTTTGTGCATGAACCGTGAAAGAATGCTAACAACATAAGAAATATCTGGTCTGGTGGTAGTAAGGTAGATAAGGATTCATACAAGTTGTTGATACTTGGTTGCATCCTCAAATTGTTTTCCTTCACTTGATGTGAGCTTTAGCTTTTGTTGCATTTGAGTTAAGAGCGGGTTGCAGTCTATCATGCCAAATATGTTCAATAGTTCTCCAATATACTTTTTTTGAGAAATGAAAATGTACTTAGGATATTGAGTCACTTCAATTCCTAAGTAATAGTGAAGATGTCCCAAATTAATCATTTCAAATCCCTTCTTTAAGTCTTTCTTTATGGATGCTATATAAATTTCATCATTCCCTGTCATTAGAAGATCATCCACATATACTACAAAAAACACAACAGATCAAATATTGTAATGTTTGAAATTCAACTTTATAAGATGCTCGGTTAGCTTTTCATACCATGCTCAAGATGCTTGTTTTAGGCCATACAAGGACTTGACAAGTTTGCATACCTTGTGTTGTTGTCCCTTCACAACAAAACCTTTTAGTTGACACATGAAGACATTTTCTTTCAAGTATCCATTCAAGAATGCAGTTTTTACATCCATTTAATGAAATTTCCAACCATTTTGTGCAGCCAAGAAAAGTATAGTACGGATGGTGCCCCATTTTGTTGTGGGAGAGAACGTTTCTTCATAGTGAATTCCTTCTTTCTGTGCATAGTCTTTTTCCACGACCCTTGCTTTATATTTTTCAAGTGAGCCATCTGATTTGTATTTTTTCTTGTATACCCACTGGCTTCCAGTTGGTTTGGTTCTGAATGGAGGTTCAACCAGCTTCCAAGTTCCATTCTTTATGAGTGCATCATACTCATTATGCATGGATTCTTTCCACTCATCACAAGTAGCAGCCTCTTCAAAGGAAGTAGCTTCAAATTTAGCAAAAAAATTCAATTCACAATCAAATGAGACATTCATGTCATCACCTGAGTTCTATGCATTTCCTTTGTCTTCATGTCTAGCTGAGCTTCTTGTTCTTGAATTTCCTACTTCATCTGCATGGACACTTTAAAGTGTCTTTATGGCCCATTTAGGAATCTTCCTGGATGGTCCAGGTTGATCAACAGGTGGTGCATTATTCTCTTCTAGGTTCAATCTTCCAATCCTCTTGATTACATCATCTAGTTGAGTCTCTTGTTCAATTGAAGTGATAGAAACTTCTTATTCATCATTCTTTTCATGAGAGGGTGTTGGTGCTACTTCAAATGGACATTCCATGGATTGATCCAAGATAGGGATCCCCCCTTCAAGATGTGTAATTTCATTATCACATTCATAATATGTCTTTAGATGAGCAAACCTCTCCAGACGATGAAGTTGTATTTCAATAGACTTGTCATTTTTATTAGTTTCAAGAAAAATGACATCTTTGGAAATAAAAAACTTTTTTTTACCTCATCATAAAGACGATATGCCTTGGAAGTTTCTGAGTATCCCAAGAATATGCATCTTCTGCTTCTAGCACTAATCTTGTTTCTTTGTTCCTTTGGTATTAATGCATAGCAGGTGGAACCAAAAACTTTGAGATGCCTAACCACTTTGAGATGCCTAACCGAAGGAAGGTGGCCAAACCACATTTCATGTGGAGTCTTATCTTCAAGAACAAGAGGACTTCTATTTCTCAAATATGTTGCACATAGGACTACATCACCCCAAAACATTAGCTTCACATTCTTGAAAAACATCATTGCTTGTGCTATATTCATTAAAGTTCTATTCATCCTTTATGCTACACCGTTTTGTTGGGGATTGTATGGAACTGAAGTTTGATGTGTGATTCCATGTTTGGAAAGATAGTCTTCAAATTCCTTAGATGTATATTCTTTACCATTATTAGATATGAATGTACCAATATGTGCGTGTGCTTGATTTTCTATTAATGCATGAAACTCCTTGAAAGTTTGAAATGCTTTAGATTTTGTCTTCAACAAGTATACCGAACACATCCTACTATAGTCATCAAAAAATGTCATAATGTACCTATTACAATTTGCAGAAGGAATTGGCATGGGGCCAAATAAGTCAGAATGAACAAGTTCTAAATTTCTACATGCTCTGAATTTAGACTCTGGAAATGGTTACTTACTATGTTTTCCTAGTATGCATGCATCGCATTTGTTCTTTTTCTTAGGAATGGTGGGAAAACCAAATACACCATTATTTCTTAACAATCTAAAACTGTTATAATTCAGATGACCAAATATAGCATGCCATAGTAAACTGGATGGCATATTACCTTCTTCATGCTGAGAGAGATAGGCAAAGTTTTGAACTCTTGCAGAAGAGCCTCTCAACATCAACAACTATACATCTTCATAACTAGTCATAATGACCTTGTTGTCAGAGGATTTTCTTATATCCACAATTCCATCAAACATGTGGATGGAATAGCCTTGTTTTCGATTCTACACTAAGGATAGCAAGATTCTCTACAACTCTGGAAGATAGAGAACATTCTTTAATATGAAATCCGGGAATCCAGACAACTTTAGCCTGATTGAGCCAATTCCTTATAGTTTGAGGCTAGATTTATCTGAAAAGTAAGCTATGCCATTTGCAATGTCATTCAGTTCTTGAAAGCAATCTTTTATAAAATTCATATGATATGTTGCACTAGTATCAAGCAACGAACGATCTTTCTAAGGTGAAAGACAAGTCATTTCATTAATTCCAAGATTACAATATGCAACAATACAATGAGCAGAATCAGGGGTTTTACCACCCTCTTAGTTTTTATTCTTATCTTCTTTATTCTGATTATGTCTACCTTTGATGGAGTTCCAAGATGCCCAACACCGATATGCTTCATGTCCATTCTTTTCGTAGCGTGTGCACTTCAAATCTGGTCTTTTACTAGAGTTGTTTCTTCCTCTGAAATTTCTTCTTCCTCTGCCTCTTTTGATGCTATCTCCCTTGGAAGGGTCTTTAGGCTTGTTCTTTGCTTTCTGAGCAAAGCAAAGAGATTTTGCAGTATTCTCACTTGTCTTCTTTTCAAAATCTTTCTCTCTGTCTGCAATATTTTCTACCAGGATGTCAAAGTTGAGGTCTTTGAACTTGTCACTTGCTTGGAAGGATTCAAGGTAGTTCGAGTGAGTAGGATAAAGAGATTTTACAAATTCTACAAGTGGAAGGTCTGGTTTCATACCAGAGGCTTGAATTTGTGCATGATTGCTCTTATCTCAGATGCAACCAGCATGGAGTAATTATCTTTTACTTCAAGACCGAATAGCTGTAACATTGATTGAATGAATTCCATTTCAAAGTGTGAATCATATGAATATTTTAGAGTTTTTAAAGATTCATAACATGTCTTTGCAGGAAGAATATGTTGGCTCACATCTTCACTGGCCGTGGCAGAAATCATGGCTAATGATTTCTTTTCTTTGGACTGTCAAATAGAAAGTTATTTCTCTGATGTTGGAGGATTTGGAGCTTAAGTAATGACAGTGCCTTCGTTCGTGAGAGTGGTATTCTCTTCGCAAATGTCATCCCACAAGTCGTTATAGATGTATGTATCCTTGATATTTCTCCACCATTCTGGAAATGTGTCTTTTCTGGTGAGTGTAGCACCAACCACAGATGTTATAGAATACATCTTGAACCTGCAACTATTAGGGAATATATGACAGAAAAGAAACAGGTTGCAGATTAAATTTCTGCTCCCTTCTTTACAAAATGGTTACAAATCAATTCTACAACTCAATTATGCAGTTATCCATATAGCCCCATTACATATTCCTTTGTAAATAATTCAATACATTCAATACATTTACTAGATTGAATCAAAATACATGAACTCGCTTATACAAAATTTCATTCTCAAACTCTGTAGAAGGAATGATGCTCAACTCAGCAGAATCATAAACAAGTGCTCCAGAAGGAATGAGGCTCAACACATGTAGATTGAGACTCACCAAGCAAGGTCACAGCTCAATGGATGAGATTGTTAGGTTACACAGCAACAGGCTCCACGTTGTAAATCAGGTACACAGTACTTAGTCTCACGCAATCTCATCCTTCACCAAAAAGGCGCAATATCCAAAAGCAGTCCTTCTCTTGTGAGCATGAACCAAGGGCGCAACTCTTCAAATATTGAACACAACACTTAGCATCACCAAGAGAATCCCACGCAAAACATAGTTATCATCTCCATGTAGACAAAAATTATGGTCGCAGCAGCACAAGAACGATGAAAAGAACTCAATCTTCCACGAAATGTCGTCACTTTCCAGTTTGGGTCACACAACTCAACTCCACGGTCGAGCAGTTCATAGTCTTGATTTCAATAGCAGTCTCGATAGCACTCTTCACAAACACGAGCAGGTATTTCCACTTTATCAAGTCGCAACTCTCTTTCCACGTGCTAGCAACTTCAAAGAATATCTATTATATCTGTGTCTGGATATAATCGGTGATTATTCAAGCGAATAATACTCCAATGGAAAATAACTCCATTTGATAAAATAATAATATATAATTGATGATATAGAAGATGATGATTACAATAGGTTTGGTTGCCTTAAATATGGCTTGGCAATTAAGATGAGGAGACACGTCCTCTTGTTAATATATAACTAATGAATATTTAAATATTCTAACTTATTATTATTTATTATCCATTATCTTATTATTTACTATTTTAATATCTGTAACATTGCCTCTCTCTTAGAAAGGTTTTTTCCTCAAATCCTTATAATGTTGTCGCATTGTTTTATGTGGTGTCGCAGTTGACGAGACATGTCGATATGATTGGTTGAGTACAGAACATAAATTTTTAAATGTAGCAAGATTTATCCATCCTAAATTGATTCGTTGCTGAGCGTTGTGATTCCATAGTGAACTGTCGTCATGAACTTTGGTTTCAATAGTACCACTATCTTTCGTCATTTCATATTTTTAGGATATCGGTTTTTTTGGTTTTGGTGTCTATAGGGAATTCTCACAAAGTCATTTCCTTTTACGAAATCGGTATTTTGAGCATTAATTTGAGCTGGAGGTTGTATTTTCATTTGTGGTTTTAATGTTCCGCTCTGTATTTTTTCCAACTTGTTTTCTAACAACATTTTATCATTTTGAAACTTTTTAATCAATTCGCCTTGCAAATTTCTGTCATCTTCGTATTTCTTAAGTTGTTCCTTAAGATCTTCGTTATGATTTCTGATGTAGCTATTTTCTTCCTTCTTGTATAGAATTTTTCCTTCAATGTCTTCCATAGAGTGCTCTACATTCCGACTATTTTTCAATTTCTTGATTTTTGTAACTAATGTCTTGTTATGATTTCTTAATCTGAGAATTTATTCGGAATTGTTGGATAATGCTTTATTAATTTTCACGATCTCCAACTTGCGTGCCTTTTTAGAGTCGTCATTTTTTTGTTGAAGAGATTTTATCTGTTGTCGACACTGGCCGACCTCTAATTCTTGATCTTCTAATTTATGCCGTATCTGCGTTAGTTCTTCATCCTTGTCGTTAACGATTTTGTTCAAGCGTATTATTTTTTCTTTATAATCATTTAGCTCTTTTTTTATATCTTGGTTTTTTAATCTCTGATTGTAATCCTTTTCGTCTTTTAATTCCTCAATTTGCGCAGACAATTTTTCTATATGATTTTTTTGGTCGAAAATTTGTTGTTCTTCGAACTTCGTTTGAAGCTCATGTAATTTAATCCTTACTTCCAATTTTTTATTCATGTTTTGCAATTCATGATTGTCTCTTCGATAACGCTTTAACTTTGTTTCTAGTTTTTCTATTTGTATTCGCAAACTAGCTTCCATGGTCTCTGAACTTCTTTGACACTAGATGGTCGTTATTTTTTATGGTCTGAATTTTTCGCTTATAAATGGTCTTCGACTTCTTTGACGAGACTTCTTTTGACTTTGACTTATTCGATGAGAGTTAGTTATGACAGGCCTAATAACCCTAATATGGTTATTTTGTAAGAAGAAGTTCTTTTTTCTTCAACTTTATATATATATATATATATATATATTTCCCAATTTATTGTAATAGTTTACAATTATTAAATAATATTAATTATCATAAAAAAATAAATTACTATTAAACTATGTAATAGCAAAATTATTTTTTGAATTGCCATAATAATAATAATAAGACTATTATTATTATAATTTTTTGAATAGTTTGAAAATAGGGTTTTAATAATATTATTATAACAATAATATTAATGTAGTTAGAATTAGGGTTTTATGGTTGAAGTGTAGGGTAATGGAAGGGAGGCGGGCATGTGATATCGACGTGGATCAACGGTGTGGGGGAGTCAACGTGGAGGGAGCATGTGATAGAGGGTGGGAGGAGGGCGTCACGTAGTGGAAGAGGAAGGAGGAGTGGCGGTGACGCAGTGCAGAGAGTCACGCAGGGAGAAGGTGTGAGCAGTGCAGAGGGAGGGAAGGGAAGGAGGGAGGCGATGCAGAAGTTGGGGTTGTGGAGATGGGGCGCAGGAGGGGCACGCGTAAGCTGGAGGAGTGGTGGAGGAGGAGTCTGGGCGAGGAGGGAAAGCTACGATAGGGAGCAGGTGACGAGCAGCGGCGGTGGTGGAGCTCGGGTGTCTAAGGTGGGAGAGTGTACACGAAGGTTGTGTGAAGCGCAGAGGGTAGGTTTACAAGGGAAGGATATGCGGGACCTGCGTGGAGGGAGAGTGGCGTAGAGGAGGAGGCACAGGGAGCTTGGGGGAACGTGAATGCAGGTCTTGCGTGGGGATGGACGTAGGAGCGGGGGAAGAGCTGACTGTGATGGGAGAAATGGATGTTTGGATTGGAGGATGAGGAGCGAGATCGAGAAATGTGTGAGGAGGCATGAGTTTGGGAGCTGTGTGATGGACGTAGTAGGGAGATGGAGGGGTTGATGCGTGGGGAGGACTTGATGTGTAGGGCGTAGGATAAATGGGATGGATGGATGGATGGATGTGTATTTATTTACAAATTCCCCTAGGATTCTAATAGAGATAGGAGACACAACAACAACCACACATAGTGAGTGAGATCTCATTGATTGGTTGAAGAAGGACTTTTAGCCAAGTGTATAAGGGCAAGGTCAGAGGAAAGGAGCAAGGTGCAACAACGAAGTAGAAGCCAACAAGATTGAGGGACATATCTTGAGGATGGGATATTTTTTATTTGTATTATTCTTCAATGGGCCATTATCCCAAGACAGGAGCCTAGGATTTTATATTAATAAAATCATTGAATGTTGGTTTTTCCCTCAAGGGTTTTCCTGAGTAAATTTGTGTGTCAAATGTGTGAAAGATTTCTTGTTTTTTGCTACATAATTAGTTAAGAAATCAATGCATTTTCATTTATAATCAATTAGCTAATTATTGAGAATGAAGATCAGATATGGATTCAAAATTCAACGCCTCTCACGGGAATGGATTTACTCCAATCTTTGGAGCTTTCTATGCACCACGCATGTTGAAATATTTTGTTGTAAATTCTCCATATACTTGGACGGAAAATTCCAGCAGCCCAACTCTAATGCCATATTAGAACTTCACCTCATGACAACAAATTTTTGGTTATAGAACTTAATCTTACAACTGAATCTAAAAACTTTTGAAACACCTATCAAGACTTCAAACCTACATAAATCAAAATGTTGTATAGATGATTCAAGAGTGTAAACATCACATATCAAAAGGATATATCATTCTAGTGACAAGTAGATGAAAATTCTAAGAAAATATTGATTTAAAAATCAAATGAACATGCTAAATGTACAATCAAACCAGTCGAAAATAGATAGCATATCTATGAAGAAATCAAATTATCGCACTACCATTCCAATGATAACTAGAAGATAAATCTAATTTGTAAAATATAGATCAATACATTACTGGAAATCACATATATTCTATTGCATCATAAAATAAAATCCATGTCTCCCAAGCTTACAATCAAAACTAACCAGCTTCTCTCAAGCTCATAAATAAAAAGCATTGTCACTAGCAATCACATCTCTCGCATGCTAATTGTTGCTATGTGAAATAATGCACCTTCCTTCTCTTTTATAGAATAAGAGAATATCGGAGGTTCCTAATGAAGCCACTAGAATGGATTGTTCCACATAAGCTAATAGAGTGTGCCCTCCAAGAGAATATTCCCCAACTAGAATGTCTCACATGTGGTTAAGGGTAAGTGGTAACATGTCAACTAGTGTCAAGAATGTTTCTCCAAATAACCAACTCACCTAGTGTGCACCACATGCCAAGTTCAATTAAACACATGCTCACATGTGCCAATTCACACACTCCACATATGTTTACATAACAACTTAATTTATGCACCCTCCTAGTCCTTAGTAACTCCAAGTGCCAAAAATAAAAATAAAAAGGGGCTATGAGAATCTCTACCATCAATTGATCCCCCACACAATAAGAGTCAAAACACTCTCTAAGCAATAGGTAAACTAGCATACTCCCCACACAAATGGGTTGTACAATCTTTGTTCTTGTAAAAAGCATGAGTACTGAGAGTCATTGCTATGAACACCCATAGATTTCAACGTTCTCTTCACTCTTCACAACATATAGTTAGACCATGATGTGTCAAACCTTGAGTTCCTATAATAGTGGATTGCAAGTTTTCTAGACTTCTTCAATTTTAGGCATCTATGACCCACAACTTGATTAGACACCCCCTTAGAAAGAAACGGTCCAATTTCTTTAAAAGTTTACCAACTCACATGGTACATATGTCATTTTCCTTTAACCCCTTGAAATAATAAAAAATATAGTATTGGAATAAGACTTTGTTTACATTATTGAAATGAGACTCTATTTAGTTTAAATGTCCCTTATTTGATTTGCATTTACTTGCAGATTTTATTCTAGATCCAAGTCAAGTAGTCTCAAACTTCCAACAACGTCTTGGATCAGATCTTGTGTTGGAAATGGGTGATTTGTGTGACTTGGACATGGCCTAACAACCAAGAGTACAAGATTCTAGATTGCATTGATGCACTTGTATGCTTGTCGAGTAGAAAGGTGTGTTACATTGCTTTTTCTAAGTAGTGATTCAATAGTTATGTTGTCGAGCTCGCGGGTTGGGGATCTTAGGGATTCAAGCAATCGAAAACCTCAATTGAGAGTGTGGGGGGGATATCCCCCCTCCAATTTTGCAGGGCATTGCTTCATTCAAAAAGCTAGTAGAAGTGCAAGGGAAGAAATCAGTTGCAACGACCCAGTCCAAGTTTGTTCAATGAGAAAACTTGATTCAATCCCAGAGGTCTCCCTTCGTGGGGATGGGCCTCGAAAATTTGCTCTATATTTGGTTGAGAGAGAGATGATCGGACAATTCTATGTACTTTGACCCTCATCCATGTATGTTTAAGCTTGGGTTCAGAAAAATTGGAATCCCTTGATTAAACGGTATTTCGACATATTCTTTGTCGAAAAAAAGATTCTATATCTTTCATTTTGCTAAAAAATATGATCGAGATTTGATCTTCAAAAATGGGCCCTATTTTATGGGGCCAAGAGGTCTCTATTTGAACAAATGGATTCCATATTGTGACCCCCTCTAGACATTCTATTGGTTGTTCTGATTTGGGTCAAACTCCCCCACCTCCCAATCCACTGTCGGAACACTAATTCTATGAGGACTATTGGAAATACTCTGGGTAAATATATTGATAGGGAAGAGCCAAAAGACCAATTTTCATGTGCCTGTATTTGTCTTGAAGTATATCTGGAGGTGAGTTTGCGTAAGGAATCCAAATTAAAAGTGGATTCTTGGGAGCATATACAAGAATTAAACTATGAACAACTTCCATTTAAATGTCAAATCTGCCATGAATATGGGCACTTTTCCAAATAATGTAAGAATAAATATACTATTAATGTGGATCTAGAACCCCAAGAAAAATTGACAACGGTTCAATGGGGAAACAGTTCTCATCAAGGACAGAAAAATAGGTCAGTTGGACCTCAATCGACTCCTAGAGTGGTGGGTGGCCCTAAGAGAAAGGCTAGAAATTTAGGGGAAAATGGGTTTGGAATCATATCTCGAATGGAAGAAGGGGAATGCCAAGAAACAACTCATATCATCGAGCCCCTGAAAAATATTTTTCCCCACCCAAATCAAATCCCTAATAGCAATGCTAGGAATTCAGGGAAAAACAGGTTTGAAATCCTATCTCAATTAGAAGAGGGTGAATACCAAGAAATAACTCTGATCATCGAGCCTGAGAATATATTCCACTCGAATATAATCGAAGCCCTAAATCTAGATCTGATACCCCGATTGGTTTAGTCAGATACTTCCAAGAGGACCCACTTGCAGAAGGTCAAGATTCAGACTCCTATGAATCAAAACCAAAAACCTAAAGTAAGAAAAGTTGAAGGAAAGACAAGAAAAGGAGGGAATAGGAAGCAGAAAGGGACAAAATTTTGGGAACTCGGCCAACTATATAAAATCTAATAGAAAAAAGCATCATAGGAAGGCTTGCAGGAAGATCGAAACCACAGGAACCCAAAGAGAGTTCCCTCCAAACCAGAAGTAAATAATGAAATTTATATCCTGGAATAGTAGAGGTTTGCGATCAAAACAAAGAGAAGAAGCAGATAGGGATCTAATCAGATCAAAAAGACTATAAATATTACTACTACAGGAGACCAAAATGGAGGCGAGTGTCATCCTCCAGAAAATGAAAAGTATTTGGAAGCAAAGTTTGGGCGAAGCTATAAGCTCCAGATGGAGCATCGGGTGGTCTAGAAACTCTATGGGATCACACTAGATTTGTATTGATCCAAGAACTCAAATTCCAGCACTGGACGATCGTCTATCTTAATCATCTACAGACCAATACCTAGGTAAATATATTTAACATTTACACGCCTGTTAATTATTTGGAAAAAAAAGGAATGTTGGAATTCATTATTATCCTGGGAGGGTTTCTCTCAGTTCCCCAATCTAATTCTAGCTAGGGATTCCAATCTCACTCTATCTGGTAAAGAGAAAAGAGGGGTTTCTATTGTTAGAGACCCCTTCAGAGAATATTTTGAATACCTATTTCAGTAGTGGAACTTAATAGATATAATTCTCAAGAACGGGAAGTATACTTGGTCCAACAGGAGGGTGGGCTCGGGTTATGTGGTTGCCTACTTAGATCGGGTTTTGGTTCATAACTCCATCCTTATCTCTAGCCTCAAGATCTCTTCCTATGTTTTTTCCTCCACTGTCTCAGATCATAGACCTATCTCCCTTCTTTTAGAACCTAAGCTAAACCTTGGTCCAATCCCTTTTCATTTCTTCCCTGTCTAGAAAGAGTAGCCGAATTTTCTTAATGTGGTTAGGGCAGCATGGGATGTGGATATTAGGGGTTATCCTTTTTTCATTTGGGAGGAAAAAATGAGAGTCAAATGTCGCCTAAAGCAATGGGACAAATTCTCTATTCCCTCCCCCCTTCAAGAGAGGATGAATTCTCAATCTAAGTTGGAGAGACATATTGGGGATATGGAGAGTTGAGATGTGACTTTGGTTGATCTTAAAAGAGAGGAATAATTGGAAAACGCTCTCCACTCAGCTCATAGAAAAGAAGAATAATATTGGAGGCTTAAGTCTAGAAGTATTTGGTTGAGAGCTAGGGAAAAGAATACAAAATTTTTCCATCAGCAATCACAAATGAGGGTGCACCAGAAAACGGTTAGAGAGATTGAAAACCAAGAGGGGAAGAAAATCAAAAAGTTTAAGGATATTAAAGATGATTCATTTAGACATTTTCGAGATATCTACTCAGGTGAAGAATACAATAATGAATATGCCCAGAAGGAAGTTATTCACACCATTTCTTAGCTTGTTTCTCAAGAAGGAAATGATTCCCTGACTAGTCCAATAACAGAGGACGAAATTCGAGCGACGATCTGGGGAAGGAATCCAAATAAAGCCCCAAGACATGCTAGCTTCTCTACCCACTTCTACCGAATATGCTGGAGCATTATAAAAATAGATCTTCACATAATGTTGTATTCCACACAAAAAAAACCTTGTTTTATTGGGGCCATTAATTCCTCCTTTTTGGCCCTAAACCCAAAAGAAATGAATTTGTCCTCTTTCAGTAGGTTCTTCCCTATCTCTCTCTGTAATGTGTCATATAAAATACTCTCCAAAATTATCTCCTAGAGGCTTAAAAGGATCCTCCCCTCAATTATTTCTGAGAATCAGGGGGGTTTCATTCAAAAACGTAACATTTTGGACCATATAATTCCAGTTCAAGAAGCAATTCATACAAGCAATCAAAAGAAGGAGAAGGGAATGATAATTAAGTTGGATATGGTCAATGCCTTTGATAGATTTAATCATCAATTTCTCTATAAAGTGCTTCAAAAATTAGGTTTCAATGAAAAATTTCTCTCATTGGTGCATTGGGAAGCCCTGGATTGCTCCCTTGCTGAATTAAAGGGTCTTGAGGTTCTTTAAGGAATCCAAGGGGATTAGACTCATATGCCTTGACTCTCCTCCCAAAATCCAAAATGGATCCATAATTTGGAATCTATGTGTTAAGGCATGGAACTTCTTTCACAAGAATCTCCATTGGGTCTTGGGAAACGGAAAGAGAATTCATCTTTGGGACGACCCAATTCTACATTACCAACCTTTGGGAGCTATCCAGTTTTGTTGAAATCAATATTTTCATTGATGTCAAATGAGGTTAAAGAGTGCTCACAATAAACAGAGTGCTCAATATAAATTGTCAACCCAAGGAAGTATGGTTATTTCAAAGGTAATCAAGCAAATTCTATGTGTAAACATTTCAGTAACTGATTGAATAAATAGAAGACACCCAATATACCTAATTGTTAAATCTATGTTCTTCCCACTGCTCAATCCTACTTCAATCACCAAATTGACTATTAAAGATTAAGAAAGTTCACACTCCTTCTATGATATCACCCCTGGAATTAACTGCTTTAAGAATAAATTAGCTAAATTGCTTTTGCAAGAAGTTAAATCCTAAAACAACAACATAAAAGAAGTTCAAATCATAACTGCAATATTCAACCATAAAAGGAATCAACCCTTCTTCTACTCTATAATTCTATGTGTGATCTACCTGTTTCAGTACTTTCATGAAAGGGATTTAACAACAGTAATATGTAGTAGGAGAGCGCAGCTGTAACAACAGTAATAAGTAACACACTTTCAGAAAGGAATGATACACTACTCAGTCAATTGTTTCAGTAATCAGATATGGAAGGGAAATCTTATTCTTAATGCTCACACCATTCAGCAAACCAAAGGAGATTCTAATCAATAAATCATGCATCTAATAACCAAACTATTGCAGCAACCTGGAAGTAAATCTAATTGCAAATTCACGCCAAATAGAATTAAAAGATCAAATGAAACAACATCGAACTAATCTCTGCACCTCTGTGAGAAGGTGGACCCTTTCCTTTTAACAGAGATGCCGCTAGAGGCTACCAAAACTCAACACACAATAACCAAGAAAATGTTGCTTCTTTCATTAATAATGAATCTCAATTACAAAGTTCTTCACTCTTCTCACGAGTTCTCCCAAAATAATCCTAACCTTTTCAATGATCTCGTCTTCCCATATATACTTATACAAGACAGTTCAAGTTCCTTTAATTCAGGCATCCATGAAGATCGGAGATCTTCAGGCTTCCGATTATACAATTCAGAAATAGAAACAATTACAATAATTATTACATTGAAATGAACTCTGTTTCATAATCAATTGTGCTTTCACAACTTGAACTAATCCAACACAAAACGAGTTTCAGTTGGCCGCATGGGAGGATAACCTGAGTTGTTTTAGCAACAACCCGAACCGAACCCTAGAGATGTGCAACTGTCGCCAAGTGCTTCTACATACACGTGTATCAGCAAGTTGATACACCTGGATTTCATGTGGTCTTCAAATCACTTCTCAACAATTCATCACAAGTCAGTGTAATGAGGAATAAAATCCATAATCACAAGAAATCTTAAGCATTAATATAACAAAGCAATAATGAATTATACATGTTCGAATCCATGCCTGTCCTTGGGAAAGATAATGACTTGGTTGCAAATAAAAGGAAAAAATAGGGAAAAGGGACTTCATAGAAGTAAGCAAAAAGGGCCATTTCTGGCACCCAACAGAGGCTTAAAAGGATCCTCCCCTCAATTATTTATGAGAATCAGGGGGTTTCATTAAAAACGTAACATTTTGGACAATATAATTCCAGTTCAAGAAGAAATTCATACAAGCAAGCAAAAGAAGGAGAAGGGGATGATAATTAAGCTGGATATGGTCAATGCCTTTGATAGATTTAATCATCAATTTCTCTATAAAGTGCTTCAAAAATTAGGTTTCAATGAAAAATTTATCTCATTGGTGCATTGGGAAGCCCTGGATTTCTCCCTTGTTGAATTAAAGGGTCTCGAGGTTCTTTAAGGCATCCATGGGTCTTAGACAAGGATGTCCTCTATCCCCTCTCCTTTATATCATTATGGCTACTTATTTGAGCAGGACCCTTGAGATATCTAGGAGAGATGGACTAATCAAGAGGGTTAAAATTGCAAGAAATGTCAAGGAAATCAATCATTCACAATTTGTTGATGATACCTTGCTAATTGGAGGAACCTCCCTTGGTGTTGCCCAAAGATTCAATTGCATCATGCAAGTTTTCTGCCAAGCCTCGGGTAGCAAGATCAACATCAGAAAAATTTGGATTTATGGATGGAATATCTCGGCTCTTCTACTCCACAGAATCCAACAAGAATTTGGGTTTCAAGGTTTGGGGAATTGGGTTTCTTTTAAATATCGCAGGGTCCCAATAGCTAGAGATAAGCATATGAAATAAAATTGGCAAGAAGTCGTTGCCAAAATATCAAAAAAATCCAAAATTGAGGTGTGAATCAGCCAAACTTGGCAAGTAGACTGACTAATTAAATTAGTTATGTCTTCTATGTCATTATTCCTATGCTTTATCCTCTTAGCCCTGGTTTCTATTCTTCAACAGATCAATAAGTTGGTCAGACCTTTTCTCTAGAAAGATGTAAATAGGATGAGCATAAATTCTCCTTAGTAAATTACAATGTGGTTAAAGGGATGATTAACCGTGGGCGATGGGAAATTAGATATATACAACTCAATAACATGGCTTTGGGGGTTAAGCTGATTTGGAGAATTATCTCTTTGTAGCGATGTTGGGCTTCGCAGATCTTGCAAAAGAAGTACCTAAGAGGAAATAGACTCATATGCCTTGACTCTCCTCCCAAAATCCAAAATGGATCCACAATTTGGAAGCTATGTGTTAAGGCATGGAACTTCTTTCACAAGAATCTTCATTGGGTCTCGAAAAACGAAAAGAGAATTCATCTTTGGGAGGACCCAATTCTGCATTACCAACCTTTGGGCTCTATCCAGTTTTGTTGAAATCGGTGTTGTCATTGATGTCAAATGAGGTTAAAGAGATGACCAGCATGCATGACCATGATTATATTTGAGACCAAACACTTAGCCAAAGCTAACAAGTCATTGTCAAATCCAAGTGAAGAAGCCACTGAAGCTTTGAAGTGCAACCATGAAGCCATGATGATGTGTCTATATGAGGTAGAGAAGAATAAACCTTGAATCCAAGTAAATAAGTCTTATGAATAAATGAAGAAGTGAAGAAGCAATTATAAAACATGTATGGACCCCTAAGAAGGTCAAATGACAAGAATACTTGATAAGTAAAGCCCCTAAGACAAAACAAATAATTCAAATCCAAATAAAATTAGTATTAAAATGTTAGGTCGGCCATATAAAAGATATTTAAAAATATATATATTTTTATAAAAGTGAAGGCCGGCCCTAATGTAACGTTATAACAAAGGTAGACATGTATAAATAAGAAAAGGTCGCACCTAGCCCCGGGCGGGTAGCTCAGTTGCTCAAATCCCCCCGCTGCCAAGGGCCCTCTGTCATGAGGTCATGGGTTCGACCCATTTTGTCCGCTAGGGTCAATCCTCGTAGTATGGGCTGCCAGGGTGAGGCCCCTTCGGGTGGGCCCCCTGCAAGAAATAACCAGTGAAAAAAAGGTCACGCCTCATTTTTATAAGTGTGGAGATAGTAGATTAAAAAAAGTGAGTGAGAGAAAAAATGAGATAGAGAAAAAACTATTGAGGATAACAGTAAATGAAGGAACAACAATAAAGTGTGGAGAGAAGATCAACAATATATACATATATATAGAGAGTCTACTTTTGTATTATTTGTTAATGTGATGGTCACTTACATTAAATAGTTAATGAATGCTTATGACTATTGATGAATGCATAAATGTCATTGATGAATTTCTTGATCAGTAGAAAAATTAATTAAGTGCAAGACATTGATTCACCCTCCCTCCCCCTCTCAGTGTCCCTAGTGTTTTCAACAAGTTTTTCCATGATCTCAAAGATTGGATGACAAACATGGGTTTCGTCAGACGGGGGGGCATCCATCAGTGGCACCCTGAATCTAAATTGTGGAATGGTTGGCTTCCCCATTAACCCCTAGATTGACTTCGCATCTTTAAACGCCTTGCTTGAAAAGCTTAAAGGGAAAGCTTCCATTGGAAGAAATCGGAAGGACACCAAAGGTTGTGGAAATCGGGAAGGCAACTACTCTGTTAAACAGGGATATGAAAATATTCAAATCCTACACTTCTCTTCTCCCAAGGCTTCGCTCTGGAAAGGGGTGTGGCATAATAATGCACCCCCTAAAATCAACTTCTTTTGTTGGGTGGTGGTGCATGGTAAGATTCTTACGGGTGAAAATATCAAAAGACGTGGAAACCGTGGCCCCTCTTTATGTGGGTTATGTAAAGAAAATGAAGAATCTTCTTCTCGTATCCTTATCTCCTTCCCCTTTTTTAGAAAATTATGGGAGGAAGTCCTTGACCCCTTTCTTGCCCATTTCTCTCTGCAACATTCGATTAATGCTTTCTTCTCCCATTAGGAGCGGGCCTATTCTCCCCCTCTCAAGGATAAGTCATTTCTTAAATGGATCTAATTGGATCTTCCTAAATTTATATGCTAGAATATATGGTTAGCTGGAAATCGCTCGATCTTTGAAGGTATCCATTCATCTCCCCCTCTCAAGTGGCTATGCAAGTCAACTCCTTTCTTTCTGAGTATTGCAACAAAAAGCTTCGAATCGCTTCTTCTAGTACGAGGATTCTTCAAGAAGAACAAACTTGGATAAACTCTCTTCTTTTAAAGGAGACGTCATGTTTCTCTTCCCTTCATGCCGCCTCAGAATTGGGATCTTCATATGTATGAGGAATAATTCAAGATCTGCAAAGTTCAATGAAACAATCCCTTATTTTTTTTTATGAAGTTGCAAAAGGAAACCTTGGGGTGGTAGGTACAGGGGGTGATTTTTGATCCCAGAGGAAACATAAAATAATATTTCCCATGAATCTTAGGGAAGGAATCCAATAATATCGCAGAGCTTATGGCTTTGTGGCAAGGGACCAAGATGTTTTCCAAGGAAGGAATCAAAGAAGCTATTATTATTGGAGATTCGAGACTAATACTAAAAGCAATGACTACCGAAACTACTTTCAAAAACATTTATTTGGCCAAAATCCAAGATAGAATATGGAATAACTTGGAAGGTGTGCAGAATGTGAAGTTTTTCATGTCCTCTAAAGCAATAACAAGGAGGCGGATGCTTTGGAAAACAGGGCCATAGCTAGACCGGAAGGAAAAATTTGTTTCTCCAATGGTTTTCAAATCAATGAACCCATACCATAACTCTATGGATTTTAATCCTATATTCTATAAAGGAATCAAAATATTTCAAACTCTAGTCGTGACCATGACAATCCAAGGTCTTAGAAGCTTGATGAAAAAGGGGGCACGCGATGGCATGTGGCCACTCCTGTCACTCCTCTCAAACATGTGGAGTTCCATAGGCAATGGCGTCATGCAGAGGTCTTATTTAATCAGCTTGCTCTATCGTATCCTCCCTCTCTCACAGTAAATATCTAGGATGAGGATCCTTCATTTCGACAAGACAAATTGGGATAATCTGTATGTGCTTCTAGTTTTCCCACAAGCGGATTATGTTGGAACCCATCATGGAAATGCCTGCGGCTTGGCTTAGCAAGGCTGGTGATCATCATGGGAAAGGCAAGTGTACTATGGGCATAATTTGGAAACTGCATTTCATAGCATGGGACAATACTAGAATAATTCGCAAAGTTGATGGACTCAGGAGGATAAATCTACGTCTTTATGGGAAGCAAAGCAGAAAAATGGATAGGGAGAATTCCTGAACTCGGGAAAGAATTCGTTGAAGTCATTGCATCCCAATTAAATTTGTTGTGTTTGGGCTCAATTCTCAGTACATGGGACAATACTAGAATAATTTGCAAAGTTGATGGACTCAGGAGGATAAATCTGCGTCTTTATGGGAAGCAAAGTAGAAAAATGGATACGGAGAATTCCTGAACTCGGGAAAGAATTCGTTGAAGTCATTGCATCCCAATTAAATTTGTTGTGTTTGGGCTCAATTCTCAATCTGTCGAGGCCATGGATAGTGATAGTTGGGCTAATGAAGAGGATTGATATGTGGAGCACGAAGTGAGGAGGTTTTCTTCCAGCCACCAATGACTTAACAGGCGTGTTAGGCAGCTATGCCAGGACATTCATGTTGAAAAAGTAAACCAAGAAAAGTGGTGGACCCTTAACCTTGCTTCATGCAGAAGAAAAATTGTTTTTTAAGTTTGCATGTGGAAAATGCATGCATGCATTTTTTAATGCGGAAGTGTAATTTTGCATGTAACCCTTAAAAGGTAATCAAGCAATAAAAAGAATTGAGAAGGCAAAAGGGGGGTGCATTAGGTATTTGTGAGAAGAAAATCAAGTCAAAAAGACAAGAGAGGCTCAGTGCATGAACAAGGGCGCATTCTTGAGAAGAGATAGCGCATTTTCTGGTAGAGGGAGGACACGGATCTAAGGAGAGATTGAGCACACTTCTTCTGAGCATGAGGGATGATTTATTGGATGCAGAAATTGCTTCTAAGAGAGATTGTATTCATCAACTAAGAGCTTAGAGATTGAGCAGACAGAGAGGGGGTGCATTTATGTGTAGGGAGGGGCACTTCACTAAAGGAGGGTGTGCTCAGAGATTGAGTTCATTAGACAGAGAGAGGAAAATCACTGAGAAGGTGATTCAGTAGCTATGGGGCATGAAGCCTAATCCAGATAGAAAATTTAGAGAGGGGTGCATTCAGAGAGAGGGCTCATTTCCCAGTCATCCAGCAGGGATCGGACTTGATCATCAAGATCGAAAGTTTTTTGTTGTGCCTCATTGTAACTGCTTGAGATAATATAAGTTATTCTATTCTCTCACTAGCTTTCCCGCAAGGGTTTTTTCCAGGGTCACTTTGACCAAAAATATCTGTCATTTATGTGTGTGTATTGCTTGTTTAGAAAAGTAAATGATCTCATGTGTTTCTTGTTCTAAATAATTGTTTATGCTAATATATATTCTTTGGGGTTGAGAATTGGGTTGTGCATTTAACTTGTGATTTAGAGAGACTTTAAATCGAGTTAATGTTTTCAAAGCATTAAAATAAATTTTACATGGTATTAGAGTGTAGTGAAAAATTAGAGCAATACACATACCGGATCTACCAAATCTGAAGAGTAGAGTTCAAATCTGTGCAAGTAGATACCAGATCTAAAAAGTAGATATCAAATATGTAAGCACAGTGACTAGATCTGTGAAAAAAACATCAGATCTATGAGAGCAGAGTCCATATATGTGAGAACAAGCATCAGATCTATCAAATCTGTGAGAATAGACACCATATCTATCAAACTTGTGAGGATAGACACCAGATCATTTAAATCTATGAGAGCAGAGTTCAGATCTGTGTGAACAGACAACGGACATGTGAGAGCGAACCCTAGATCTAAGAAAGAGAGGGTTAGCTTGTTCGTCGAAGGAGAACTTGGATCTATATTTCAGTTGAGAGGATCATGGCTACAGGTTTGAGGGTTGAGGACAAGTTAGATGGGGCTAGAAATTCCAGTCCATGGAAAGAGAGGATAAGGAATGTGAGTTGTGGGATATAGGGAACAACACACAAGCGAAACCAGTGGTGCTACCTACAGATGCTACAACTTTGGGAGCTTTTGAGAAAAAGAACATAAAGGCCAAGAGGATTATCCTTAATGCCATCAAGGACCATGTTATTCCGCATGTGACAGGAAAGGACAATGATATCAAATGTGGGATTCCTTAACCAAGTTGTACCTAAGTTCTAATGAGAATCCAATGATGGTACTAAGAGAAAAACTGAAGAGCATCAAGATGATCACGACTAAGAAAGTTGCTACGTATCTTACCAGAATCACTTGGGTGAGAGATGAGCTTGGCACAGTTAGGGAAGCAGTTGCAAACAATGAGCTAGTGCAAACAACATTGAATCAGGTAACCAAACAGTGGATAGTGTTTGTAGAGGTTGTTGTGGCAAGAGAGAACCTACCCAAGTAGGATCAGTTTTGGGATGACTTCATTCAGGAAGAAACCTGAAGAGGATATGTGTAGGGCATTTCATCAACAGGAAATGGTCAGGATGTGGCACTTGCATCAAAAGGAAAGAAGAAATCCAAGAAGGCTCCCAATGGTGGGGCAAAGAAGCAGGATGATCAAAAAAGGAATATGAGCAAGGTAAAGTGTTTTTCCTGCAACAAGATGGGGCACTATGCAGTAGTGTGTCCTAACAAGAAGAAGCAACATTCAATAGCTTTGGCTAAATTTGAGCAATTTACAGAGAGGTTTAACAAGGAATTTTTCCTCATTACTTTTCACTTGTGTACTTCAGCAAGATGTGGATGAGCATTCCACACAGGAGGTTGACAAGGAATTGTCCCCGATTACTTGTCAGTGATTGAGTGCATCTACTACCAGTGTATGGTACATAGATAGTGGAGCCTCCAGCCATATGATGAGGGTTTAAGGGTACTTTACAGATCTTACTAAGAGTGGGTTAGATCTCGAGGTTGTATTGGGAGATAACACCTCAATCAGGGTAGTTGGGCAAGGGACAATCACCATTTAGAGGGAGTCCAGAGATTCCATGAAGATGAGGATGTCTTGTATGTCCCAAGGTTGAAGAAGAACTTGATATTTATTTCCACAATAGCGGATAGGGGATTTGTGAAACTGTTCCAAGATGGGCATGTACTCATACATCCTAATGGATCCAATGATACTACAACAGGGGGATTGGAGTTTGTTTTGGGAAGCTATACAAGCTCAGTTTTCAGCTTCATCATGCCTTGGCACACAACAGTAGCAGAGACAGTTGTGATTTATGTGAGTTGCGGCATAGGAGGATGGCTCATTTGCATCATCCAGCATTGAGGGTGTTGAGAGAGATGGTGACAAGGTTTCTAGAGTTGAGCACATAGCACAATGATGTGTGCAAGGGATCTGTACTTGAAAAGTATGCCGAGACTCCTTTTCCAAGCAGTGACAGCAGAGCAACAAGGACACTAGACTTGGTATATTCAGAGTTTTGTGGTCCGATGTACACTATATCATTGAAGGGTTACGAGTACTATGTATCCTTCATTGATGACTCCTCAGGAAGACCTGGATTTAATTTCTGAAGAGCAAGGAGTCGCAAGAAATCTTGCAGAGGTTCAAACAGTTCAAATCTCTTGTGGAGAACCAAACAGGGAGGAGAATTTGGGTGTTGCATTCAGACAATGGGGGAGAGTATACCTCCAAGGATTTTAATGAATTATGTGCACAGGAGGGAGTCAAGAGAAAGTTGACAATACCATACACCCCACAGCAAAATGGGGTGGCAAAGAGGAAGAACATGGAAATTGTTGGTGCAACGAGATCTGTGTTGCATGATCAAGGTTTTCCATTATTTCTATGAACAGGATTGTAACATGGCAGTGTACATTCAAAACAGTAGTCCCCATAAGGTTTTGGGATGCAAGACTCCTGAAGAGGCTTTCTCAGGAAAGAAGCTTGAGGTTGCTCATTTTAGGATATTTGGATGCCTTACATACTCACGTATCCCTTCATAGAAGAGGACAAAGTTGGATACCACAATAGAGAAGGGTATCGTTGTTGGGTATGATGAGACTCCGAAGGCATACCACATACACATTCCTACGAGAAGATAAACAGTGATGAGGCAAGATGTGAGATTTGAGGAGGACAGGGCTTTCAGGAAGTCACGTGAGATGGAGAAGGGGGAGAAGAAGGCTCCTACACCTCAAGATGGTACACTGCAGAGTTCAGGGTCACAGTGATCTGAAAATGGGAAACTCACTTTTTATTCCATTAACGAATACTTTATCAAATTTCTCAATTCCTAATTATTCATAGAGAAATTAGAAAAGAAATCAATTGTGATCTTAAACAAATTGAAGATTAAAAAAACAAGCACACAAAAAAGATATGCAAACCAGAATTGTTAACGGAGTTCGTCAAGCCTCCAGACTCATTGAAACTTTGATTCGCTTTATTATCTCCTTCAAAGATATATGACTTTCATAAGTACAATTGCATGATCTTCACTTCAAGTGGCCCATTCCCATATTGGGATACCTTTCCCTTCCTCACCAAGAAGAACTCAATCTCTCACATGAACTGAACTATTTCTCCCATCTTGGGATGAATTTTCTCATACAAAACTTACTAGAAAGCTTTTCTCCAAAAACCTGTTTTCCTTCTCCAAATGAGAGGTATTTATAGTTTTTCCATGGATGATTACTCATCACACATGTTAAGGAGCATATATCTCCCATGATCCCCTAAATTAGGATCAAGAGACACCTTAAGGGATAGGTGGAGAAAAGGTCTCATCTTTCTCCATGAAGATCTCAACACTCCCTTCGGAATAGGAAACCAATTGATGAGGTGTATTCTCACACCTTTTTTTTTAATTTCCTTTTTACAAATTAAAAGAGAATTTGTATGAGCACTTTCATATATTTCCCCTTTTACATAGTTTTCATTGAACTTTCAATTTTAATATGAAATACATTGTGTTCAATGTCTTGTAAACTTTTGTTGGAAAAACCTCATTTTTGTCCGAAATTTCAACCTGCAATTTATTTCACATACGAAGTCCATTTGACCCCGTTCAAATTGCATCAGGAAGCTTTATGCAAGCTATTCGTCGACTGAATTCCTTTGGTGTTAATGAACCCTTATGCATTCTTCGACTGTGGAGATCCTCTTGGATCAAATCTCCCTACTGAAAAGCACTTTTGGACCTCCAAAAGTATAAACTAATATATATGTATTAGCTGCAAATTCCCCTTCTCCATCACCTTTGCTCTTCGGAATCGAAATGTTGAAGCCAACGACTGTAGATGAAGACACTTGGATTACAATTTTGAAATTCCATACTTCCCGAGAGTTTTAGGAGAATACTCTTTAGTCAAGTTTGCAATAAAGACAAAAATAGACCTGGGCATCAAATGCCTCTCTCTCAAAAAGTGGCAACAAGGTCATTACAATGTTCACAAGGCCTTTAGGAAAAAACAAAAATGCCTCGTACTCTTAAAACTATATAAGAGTGGCTAAAAAAACCTTTTACAATGTTTGACAAGGCATAAGACAAAATGCCTCTTAGTCTCTTAGCACTTTGAAAGTCTCTTAGCACTTTGAAAGTGGATACAAAGTCCTTTACAATATTTGAACCATTAATTTGAAAGGCCATATGGTTAAACACTATGGTTTCGAACCAACTACAAAAAGTATTCACATAAAAAAATCCTTATTGGCCATTGTCCCAACTTTTGGTAAATGGAAAATGTGATGGACTCAAATTATATCAAGCCATATAATATCCACTAAGTGCCAAAAAATATTGCACCAAAACTATGGTTTTAAAACCCAAAGTGTTTTAAAAAAAAAATTTACCATAGTTACTCGTGCCATGTGCTTTATCTCTTGGCTCTGTGGGTTGTTGTGCACCCAACACAAAGTCTGCATCTTGGCCCTCACATGGTAATTTTACAATTACTGTTGCTACAATTGCTTCCATTTACCAACACTTCTTTCACATGTTGCTTGACTGCAATGTTGTCACACACAGATCTTCTAATCTCCATGCCACTTTGCGCCTCCACCTCCAATACTATCTCGACCTCCACTTGCAAGAATGAGTGGAACAGGCATATATGTTTTGGACCTTGCAGATTACCATGGCACGTGTGTGCAACAAGAAGAGGTCCACCTCCATTAATGAATACTTCCCGTCATACCCAAGGAAAATCACAGTAAATCCAGAACGACGGCTACAACTTACTATCTCAATGGCAGGTACAATAAACTTTTTCATGGCTGGATGATGGCCTTTCACCAGCACGTCCATGATTTTCTTCATAGAATATATTTGTTGCAAGGATATCACACAGATCGCTCCACCTCTCAAAACGGACCACGATAATAACTGCGTAATCGATCACTCCTTCGACTGCAAATCCTTAGCGATGATCACTATTGTCCAGAACCACCTTATCTTCCCCCTCTATCGGCGCAGTAAAAAGAAATTATTCCTGAGACGATTAAGAACACCTGTGAATAAATTCTTCCAAAGACCATTAAGAATACATGTGAAGTTTTACGTCTCATAAAACACAGAAACGTGGATGAAAATAAATATCTGGACCGGTCTTTCAGTTTTAACATTCCAAATGTCAAAGATAAGGAGTAGTTAGCCAAGTGGAAGTCGACTTGCTTTAGAGGAGCGTTTGTTCTTGTTGATAAGACTCTTAACGTTGGACCATCTTAACTTGGCCACCGTTCTTGAAGTTGAGGGCCTGCTCCCATCTCCATATCCATCAACCGCAGCGTTGAAGCTCCCTTCTCCATGCTTCTGCCTCTTCTTGGAATGTGTGGCTCCCATTCTTAAGCCATGAACAGGTCAACCAATCGAAACTGGACTGGGGAATATTACGGAAGTTTTGGAGGGATCATGATCCATAATCATAACTGCATTTTTTTTTAACGTGCCATCATGACAACATTCACTCAGATTTGGTGATTGACACCTTGCCACGATCTCCACAATCAGGAAAATCGTTAACCTCTTTCGCCAATGCGATTTGTTCTTTGATTGCCATTTGTTTCTTCCAGAGACTGCAGTCGCAGGCTATTCAAAGAATTTACCATATAGATCGACAACTCTGTAGTCACCTCCTGGATCAGCTTCATATACCCACCGAAATTAGTATCTAGACTGAGCACCAATGCACTATTGGCAATCGGCTGCTCCAACCGTGCAATCGAGATGCGATTTGCGGGAAGAAAGGCGATAGGAGGTATCCCCGTCGTAGCACAATATGCTAACATCTCAATGAATACAGCAAATCCACAGAGAAGTGAGTCAACTAAACCAACAAAGAGTTTCATTTGAGGCACCATACGAGGCTTTAACTTTGTGAAAAGAGTTGAGTTCACCAACGCCTAGCCCCATAACCAGTATCTATAATTCAAAGAAGAGCTATTTTTATTCTTCAAAAAAGCCATAATAGAAGAAAAAAATATGTCTTTACCGAAAAGGAGAATTTACATATATTCCTCAAGTTCCCACCGGGCATGATGACCCAATATAGCACCTCCCAGTCGAACTGTTGCAGGATCTCGATTCGATTTCTATTCGTTGTCGTAGTGACTCACCTCTGTGACAAGCAATTTGCAGCTTCTTCACGACATGGGTGTTTGCCACACGCAACGCCCTTTCCAGACATCCTTTTCAGATCAAGACACCTTCGATCTGCGTGGAGGTTGTATACACCAAATCACAGAGGAGTTGAAGACCGAAACAGATGTTCGTCATAACTGTCCTCCCAATTATTTCTCTATAAATCTATCAACAGATTGCATGATTAAATCTCCAGGTGCATTATTGCTCCAAACATTGGAATCTCATCGCATATAAAATCAATTTTTCGTCATGCTTTCACCAATGGAAAACAACATAAAGCATAATAATTAAATTTTAGTTTTGCAGAAAGGATACCCACATCTTACCCAACCAGTCAAACGTATGTTGCTCGTTGCCTTTGGACGAAGAAACCTCATCTTGTGTATCCCATATTTCTGATTTAATTTGCTTTGGTTTATCTTGTGTAATTATTTTCCACAATTGTTGATGATGAACAGAGCCATCTTCCTTCTTCTTCAGCTTCCTTCTTTACTAGGAGAGAAGGATTTCATTTTTATGGTTTACTTTTAATTGCACCCTTCATTCGACCATATGCTTTAAATTTCCATCATTCTGTAATATGATGATTCCTTCTTGCACAAAAAGAACAGATAATTACATTTTTCATGCTATTAAAATTGTCACCATAAGCATACCTTGGATGTTTTTTGACTGAACTATGACTTGATTCGCTTACTCCTTCTGAATCACTGCTTGCATACATTTTCTTTTTTCCTTCTCGGATTTGAAACCATTTTGGTTTCAAATCTGGATACAAATCCCAACAATGGTCTACAATATGACTTCGCTTATGACAATATGAACAACTTCCTCAAGAGCTTTCGCCAGACATTGTCTCTCGATATCCCACTCCTTGATATCGGGGACGTTCATCAACTTCAATTGGTTGTATGATGCCTTGGCCATCAGTACCAAGACCTCCTCCATTGAATACCATCTTTGTTAGGAGTTTCATGCCAATTCCACGTGTATGCTTTTCAAAAGAAACCAAACAAGCATTTGTGTGTGATGCAACTAGATGAACATCATTGTTACTTACCTCATCTTTTGACTGGGAAACAAATTTGTTTAAATACACATCTTTTATCTTCGAGGTATCATCCTCATGTTTGGTTGAAGATGTGGAAGACGAGACATACATGTGATCTTTCGCATGAGGACAAAAGGTGCAAATTATGTCATCTTCTACTATAGACAAACTTCTTGGACTGTCGGCTTGTTTATACTTGGCTAACAACTCCTCCTTAATTTACATCTCACACCGCATCTCTTTGAGTTGTTCTTGAAGTTCTTGCTTCTCTTATGCCAAAACTTCCAATTGTCTTCGTAGCTCAGCACTTTCTTTTCCTTCATTATACAATTCTCGTACCTTTTTCTCCATGGACAAGAATCTTTTACAAAAATCTGCATCTCTACAAATCTTTGCATAATACTGAAATAGAAGGATTATTTTGACTTTCCATCTTAGATCTCCAACTGAGATGATAAAATGCCCACAAAAAGAAAAAATAAATCCGAAACCAGATCGAAACCTGGCTCTAATACCAAACTTGATTCGAAAATGGGTAAACTCACTTTGTATTCCATTAACTAATACTTAATCAAATTTCTCAATTCCTCATTATTCATAAAAAAATTGGCAAAGAAATCAATTATGATCTTAAACAAATTGAAGATTAACAAAACAAGCACACGAAAAATATATGCAAACCAGAATTGTTAACGGAGTTCGTCAGGCCTCCTGACTACGTCTCCAGACTTGTTGAAACTTTGAGTCGCTTTATTATCTCCTTCAAAGATATATGACTTTCATAGGTACAATTGCATGATCTTCACTTCAAGTGGCTCATTCCCATCTTGGCATGCCTTTCACTTCCTCACCAAGAAGAAATCAGGCTCTCACATGAACTGAATTGTTTCTCCCATCTTGGGATGACTTTTCTCATACAAAACTTACTAGAAAGCTTTTCTCCAAAAACATGTTTTCCTTCTCCAAATTAGAGGTATTTATAGTTTTTCCATGGATGATTACTCATCACACATGTTAAGGAGAATATCTCTCCCATGATCCCCTAAATTAGGATCAAGAAACACCTAAATTAGGATCAAGAGACACCTCTTTCCCCTTTTACATAGTTTTCATTGAACTTTTAATTGTAATGTGAAATACACTGTGTTCAATGTCTTGTGAACTTTTGTTGGAAAAACCTCCTTTTTGTTCGAAATTTCAACCTGCAATTTCTTTCACATACGAAGTCCATTTGACCCCATTCAAATTGCATCAGGAAGCTTTAAGCAAGCTCTTCGTCAACTGAATGCCTTTGGTGCTAATGAACCCTTCTGCATTCTTCGACTGTGGAGATCCTCCTGGATCACACAAGTATCAGGGGTGACAGTTTCACAGGTGACAGGTTTCCCAGGTACAGGTTCAAGTATAGGTGCAAGATCATAAAGCAGTGGTCAACTAGTCTCAGATTCATAGGTTATAGGTTCACGAGCTCCAAGGTCGCATACCACTAGTGCTACATCATTAGATACATAGTCTCAAGAGGTTGATTGAGATGAGTAGGATTATTTCCCTCCACGGGAGGTTACTTCAGGGAAGAGGAAGCCCAAGTGGCTTCAAGATACCTTCAAGGAAGCTCAGATTGTGGGGACTCCCAAGAGGACTATAAGAGAGGCCAAGGTGCCTGAGAGATTTTTGTAGCTATTTGGCTATGGTGAGTAGTATTAGTGAGCCTGAGCCATCTTCTTATGAGCAAGCAACAAGAAACGGGTGAGCAGGTATGGAGAGATGACATGATGGAAGAGTATGCTTCCATCATGAAGAATGATGTTTGGGAGGTTGTGTCGAAACCAAACGGGAATTCAGTGGCAACTTCCAAGTGGCTCTATAAGATAAAGTATGATGTGAATGGAAACATTGAAAAGTACAAGGCTAGGTTTGTGGTGAGGGGTTTCTCATAGGTAGAGGGAGTCGACTATGATGAGACATTCGCTCCAGTGGATCGGTCTACTTTGATCAGAGCAATGATCTCCATTGCAACATAGATGGGTTAGAAGATACACCAAATAGATGTAAAGACAACATTTATGAATGGATTCATAGAGGAGGTGTACATTGAGCAACGAGAGGGCTCTGAGGTGCATGGGAGAGAGTCCCATGTGTGTAGGATAAGGAAAGCACAGTATGGTCTGAAGCAAGCTCCGAGAGCTTGGTATTGAAGGATAAATGCTTACTTGCAGCAAAAGGGTTTTCCAAAAGAGCGAGGCAGATTCCAACCTCTACTTCATTGTGGTTGGTGAGGATCAACTCATTCTAGTATTGTATGTGGATGAGTTGTTTATTATAGGAGCAGAGAAACTCATAGCCACCTACAAGAGTGATCTTGCTTCAAAGTTCAAGATGAAAGACATAGGACTAGTGCATTACTTTTTGGGTATGGAGGATTGGCAGGAGAATGGGCATATCTTTATGGGACATGGCAGATACGCAGTTGACATTCTGAAGAGATTTCAGATGGAGGACTGTAATCCTTTGGCACACCTATGACAACCAATTGGAAGACGCTGGTAGCTTCTGAGGGTGAATTGGTTGATCCCACTAGGTACCGTCGGTTTATTGGATCATTGATGTATCTGGTCAACACTAGGCTAGATCTATGTTATGTTGTCAATACATTGAGTCAATATATGGTGTAGCCCAAGAGTGTGCACTGGGTGGCAGCAAAGCACGTGCTCAAGTATCTTCGAGGTACAGTGGACTATGGACTGAACTATGAAAGAGGGGTCTAGAGTCGATATTTACAACTTAGGAATTAAACGACATCACAAGCAAGGTTTTCTAGTGGAGCCTTGGCCTTGAGCTCCTCACCAAAAACAAGTATACATTTTACATTTCTATTTACAAAATAATAGGGGTAAAAGAGGGATGTTACATCCTTTCCCCCTTAAGAATAACACTGTCCTCGGTGTTCAATGCTCTTCCACAGTTTGTCTTCAATGTTTTAATCTCCTTCGATCTTCCATACTTTATGCATGTCTTTGTTCTTCTTTGGCATCTTCTTTCGATGTTCTTAATCATCTTTGAGCTTCTACCTTCATGTATGGTGTCATTGCTCATTTTTCTTTCATAATCTGCACCTTGCACAGCCCATACAAGATCTTCCAAAATCTTTCAGCATATAACATTTTTGCAATCTTAATCCTATCGTAAGCAACAAGTTCTTTTTCAACGCATTTTGTCAGTCATGAGAAATTTCGACTATTTTGCATTGAAATCTTTAGGTTTTAATCACCTTACCACAATATAACATAAGCTCATTTTCAATATGAAAAGAATGCATAGGTAAAGCAATGTTTTAGAGATATCCCTTTGGCCATCCATGCCTTGGTTTTTTTAAAGAATCTTAATAATTAGGTTGAGGGCTTAAACCTAAGTTATTGACCATCTAAACTATATACACTCCTATGTATATATGAGAAAGGGAGGTGGAATTAATTATTAGATGTTCATTATTGAATTCTCTCTCTCTCTCTATATATATCTAAAAGAAAATCGATATGGGGAAAAGCTAAGTCATGTTGTATATTTATTAAAAGTAGAATATACATATATAGGTATAGTTCACAGCTATTCGGTTGGATGTGCTTTTCTTTCACAAATGGGTCATTGACTAACACTTAGAAGGCTTCCTTTGTTTAAAGGTAAGCCTTAATAATAATGGATGGAATACAGTTGAGTGGCTCTACAGATTCTAACTCGGAAGGTAGCGCAATGGATAGGAAAAGCACCTCTAGGTGTTGTTTTAGCGTGGGTTTGACAGTTGTGTCATAGTTCAACAGGAAACAGAAGTCAGTGGCACTAAGTTCTGCAGAGGCAAAATATATGGCAGCGAGTCTGGCTAGTTGTGAGGCCATTTGGCTTCGCAATATGCTAGTTAGCTTATTTGATCAGTAGTTGAGGCCAACTGTGATCTACTGTGACAATCAAAGTTGCATGAAACTCACGGAGAATCCAATATTTCACAACCCATCAAAACATATTCAGATCAGATACCATTCATCTAGGATCATGTTTAGAGGGGGGCAGTTGAGCTTCAGTATGTGTCTACATATGAGCATGTAGCGGACATTCTCACAAAGTCACTGATGAAGGGAAATTTTGTTTATTTCAAGGACAAGTTGGGAGTGGTGCATAACACTTTTCTCATTAAGAGGGAGTGTTGAAAAAGTTAACAAGTAAAAGTGTTGGACCCTTATCCTTGCTTCATGCAAAAGAAAACCTATTTTTTAAGTTTGCATGCGGAAAATGCATGCATGCATTTTTTAATGCGGAAGAGTAATTTTGCATGTAACCCTAAAAAAGTAATCTAGCGATAAAAAGAGTTGAGAAGGAAAAAGGGGGCGCATTACGTATTTGTGAGAAGCAAATCAAGTCGAGAAGACAAGAGAGGCTCGGTGCATGAGTAAGAGCGCATTCTTGAGAAGAGAGAGCACATTTTTTGGCAAAGGAAGGACACAGATCTGAGGAGAGATTGAGCACACTTCTTCTAAGGTTGAGGCAGGATTCATTGGAGGCAGAGATTGCTTCTGAGAGAGATTGGATTCATTAGCTGAAAGCTTAGAGATTGAGTAGACAAAGAGGGGGCGCATTTTTGTAGAGGGAGGCACACTTCACTAGAGGAGGGCGAGCTCGGAGATTGAGTTCATCAGACAGAGAGAGGGAAATCACTGAGAAGGTGATTTCGTAACTGTCAAGCATGAACCCTAAGCCAGATAGCATATTTAGAGAGGAGTGCATCCAGAGAGAGGAGCGCATTTCCCAGTCATCCAACAAAGATCAAACTTGAGCATCAAATTTGTAGGCTCAGAGATAAGTTTGTGTTGGAAGTTTTATGTTGTACATCATTGTAACTACTTGAGATAATAAAAGCTATTATACTCTCTCAATGGTTTTCCCGCAAGGTTTTTTTCCAGGATCTCTTTGACCAAAAATATCTGTCATTTATGTGTGTGTGTGAATCGTTGGTTTAGAAGAGTAAATGATCTCATATGTTCTTGTTCTAAATAATTGGTTATGCTAATATACATTCTCTGGGGTTGAGAATCGGGTTGTGCATTTAACTTGCGATTTAGAGACTTGAAATCAGGTTTAGGTCTGAGATTTCAAAGCATTGAAATAAAATTTACAATTCGGACTAGTGAACAACGCCAAGATGAATGGCAAGAAGAGAAGGAGCAAATTCTGGTGGTTGAGCGAGGAGAATTTTAGTACCAACTGAACATTCTGGGAAACAATTATGAACAGCAGCAGTCATACATCGAGGAGCTAGAATCCATAATTGCGGCATTAGAGGAGGCTCCAAGTCCCTTCAGATGAAACTGAAAGAAAAGGATGTACCAAAGGTTCGTTCTCTCGTCTACCTCTGTTAAAAGTTGAAGAGCATGTTCCATGGCAGTTCTAAATTTATAGTTGATTTATGTATTGTCAGTTTAAGTTATTATTAGGCCAATAGGTCAAGTTTTATAGCTATCAGTATGTAGAAAACAGAAGCAGATGTAGACTATATTTTTGTGGAAAGACAGTTAGCACTCAGCTATGTTTTGAATTATTAGGCCAGAGGCCAAACAATTGTTTGTACTCATGTTTTGATGAGGGATTTTTTCCTCTTCCTTTAATATAAAATCTTCTATCCGTTCCTACCTCGGTAGCCTTACTTCTTAAGTCACCCCCTTACCCCGCCTTTCTAACTTCCTTGCTATCTCATGACATGTACTGGCTAGCTCGCAAATTAATTGGATAGAAAGGTTGCCATTACCTATCACCTATTATGTTATCCTTGTTCCTTATTGGATCATTGTCCTCTATTATCCTTGCTGATCTATTATCATGCAAATATGCACCAGCAAACCTACAAAGTGTATGCTGCCATCTAATCAATAAATCTACATGAATTCCAAGACAATCGGCATGCAAAAGACTCCCTCTTGTGCTGTCCATAAACAGTGAAGAGAAAATGTAAGTTTCAAATAATATTTTTAAGTGGTTGGGATCAAGTCCTATAGATAGTTGTGGCAACAAATTAACAGAAATCAATGGAGTGAATGTGTGTCTTAGGTGAAACATATTCAAAATAAGTGCACTACAAGCTACCAAAACACTACAAACAATTTAACCAATAATCGCCAAGAGATTCAAAGAGGTAGAACAAAGCATAATTGTACCAAATCACATATAAAGTTTAAACCAAGAGATTGATTGCATCATAGTGAGTTATAAGTGACAAATTTCCATGGATCTCCTTGCTTGCAATGGAGGTAGCGGTTTGAGGTCTCAAGGATGGAAGGGTGAGGAGCTATCGGCTACTGCAAACTATCTAAAGAAAATAATATCAAACCCTTCCTCTACTTCTCAAGTCTATTATGTAGAACCTCAATGAAGAAGGAACAATTCACCTTAGTTGCTTGAAAAAAAAGGAAAGAAAGTTCATTAAGGCAAAAGCTCAACATGCACGTTAGGCATGATCTCCCTTTTTTCTTTTGGAGTGGTTTTTTTCTTGTTATTTGAATTTTTTGTTGTTCTAGGCAACTTTCCTTCTTATCTTTTAAGAACAGCAGCTTTATACATTTTACTCTTTCTTTGCATGCAAGGATAAATAATCCAAAGTCAAAATCAAGCTTTTAGGCTTTTAACAAACCATGAAAAATGCCAAATATACCCAAGAGGTCAAACTAGGTTTTGGAGTGGTCTAATTCAGCATATGGAATCAAGGCTTGGACCAATGTTGTTAGACTCAGACTCAAAAAAGACTTAGTTGGCCTAGGAATCAGCAAGACTCGGTGACTCGAGAATGAATCGACAAATACACAAAAAAATAAATAAATAAAATCAATATAGTCTAGGTAAGTATGGGCCAGTATGTCGAGTCTTGGCTGACACTAGCCGAGTCTTGACAAGTGGTGAGATCATGGCCGAGTATGAGCCGAGTACTCATGTCTCGACCCAACCAAGATTCGCAAGACTCACTAGTCTTGGGCGAGTCAAACTTGGTAAGAATGTCCACTAATTTGGACAGTCAAGCTTGGTAAGAAAGGTTTTTTTCTTGTTATTTGACTTTTTTGTTGTTCTAGGCAACTTTCATTCTTTTCTTTTAACAACAGCAGCTTTATACACTTTACCCTTTCTTTGCATGCAAGGATAAATAATCCACAATCAAAATCAAGCTTTTAGGCTTTTAACAAACCATGAAAAATGCCAAATATACCCAAGAGGTCAAACTAGGTTATGGAGTGGTCTAATTCAGCATATGGAATCAAGGCTTGGACCAACGTTGTTAGACTCGGACTCAACAAAGACTCAGTTGGCCTAGGAATCAGCAAGACTCGATGACTCGAGAATGACTCGACAAATACAACAAAAAAAACCCAAAATATAGTCCAAGTAAGTATGGGCTAATGTCTTGGCTGACTCTAGACGAGTCTTGACAAGTGGTGAGTTCATGGCCGAGTATGAGCTGAGTACTCGAGTCTCGGCCCAACCAAGACTCGCAAGTCTTGGGCGAGTCAAACTACACTAATTTGGACAGTCAAGCTTGGTAAGAATGACCACTAAAAATAGCAATTTAAATAAGGGTTTTGGAAAGCGATTTTAGGGTTTTGGGCCTTGGCATAAGGCAATTTTATAACCTCATGCAAATGGAAACCTTCCAAAAAGTTGCCACAAGTAACTCTAGGAGAACCATCCACCTGCTCAAGACTATCATCACTCTTTCACCATCGAGACCTTGAACCACACCATCACTACTTGCTCAAAACCATGACATTTAACTTATACCATCCATATATAGAAACTACTATAGGCATGAACAAAAAAGTATTCTTCCACAAAAAAGTGGGAAGGACTGATCTTGAAGGCAAAGAACATTAATCTATCTTCACTCACATTTTTACAAAGAGCATGAATGTATGAATATCACTATCATATGGGACTGTGGATCTTGAGCTCTTGGAGAAAGGCAAGCTGCTAACAATAGCAATCCCAGACTCTGTTAGTTGGAAGGTACTTGCTTCAATGTATAAATTTATAATGGAACCAGCTTTATGGGATCTCGCTGGATCTTAACCCTCCATTAGTGTAAACACAACTGGGGGTTAACATGGTCACATGTTTTCCTTTTGCAAAACATAAGTGGGATGCAGTAGCAAAATTTTGAATGTTCTTGTCTAGCTGGTCTTTACATTTGAACTACAAATGTTTTTACCTCTGTTGGCTTCCTGGGATTATTAATGTCCCTATTAATGGTTTAGTCATAGGCAACCCCTTCCTCAAGTGGCCAGTTTCGTGACAAATAGTATATCTAAATGGTATATACTTATAGTCCACCCCTATCCTTTGAGTGCACTGCCAACTTTTGAGATTAGTGATCCTTCAAGTTATTGCCTTGAAGCTCTCCCCCTTTCATCTATCTATGCATTTATTGTAGATCTAAAATTAAGTATAGTACCAAAGACTAAACCTAGTTTTGTTAGAATTTTCAAAACTCTAAACTCGTCTGAAAGTTAATGCAATATGAACCACACTGAGGTGTGTTATAGCCCTGGACATCTCAGCAAAAGCATAGGCATCCATCTTCCTAACAAATCTGTTAGTTTTGTACCTAGGGAAGTGTTCCCCTAGTGACTATTTGCCTAAGTCACTTAGAAGGGGGAAAAAGTGACCCTCACATTAAAAACTATTTAATGAGACTTTATAAAGTTAAAGTCACTTTTTGATTTAACTTAAGTGGGTGAGTGATTTTATTTATGTGAATTAAATAAAAGGGATTTTCACTCACATTGAATCTCATCCATCGGATTAGATTCAATATTCACCGTTGGATTAAAAACTCACTTAGGGTTAAAACAAAAAGCTTGAGGGAGGCAAGAGAGCTCACTTTTTGTGATTGAAGTGAAGAGAGCTGAAGAGAGAGAGCAAAGGAACGATTTCCAAGGAGCTTGCTAGAGAAATTTTGGTGGGCACACAAATCGAGACAGACTTGGCATTTATTATCAACAAATTTATTTCAGCATTGCACAGATCCCGAGGCAATCCCAGCTTGCACAAAAATCGAGGGACCGTACTGCAGCATTTAATGTTGTCCGTACAACACGATTTTCAAGGAGAAATCTAGGCACATTTTCCGAAACATTTTCTGCTGCATACTTTTTGAGAAGGTTGGCACTATTTTCGAGGTGATTTTATTGCACAGAAATCGAGACAGAGCTGGCACAAAAATCGAGACAGACGGTGACACAGAAATCGAGACAGTGGTACAGAAATCGAGACACAGTGAGGCACAGAAATCGAGGCAGCACTCAGGGTGACTTTGGTTGGTCAGATAAGTACATGTTTGACTGTAATAATTTGTGCAGAAATATTTGTTGAAGAAATAATAAATCTCTCTCTCTTTACTGGTTTTCCCTGTGGGGGTTTTTCCAGGGCTTGATTTTGGCCAAAAATTTCTGAGTCTATCATTTTCATGTGTGAATGTTGAAATGTGTTTTTCAGCCTGTTAGAAGCATTTTATTGTGTGTTTAATTGTTACAGAAATTTTTTTTATAAGTAACTTACAGCCTATGCATAACCGGCTGTAAGTGAAAACCAAAAAATGTTGACATAAACCAGCAACAGACAAGTGCAGAAAATTCTACATGATATCAGAGCAAGGGGGCAGAAAACAGTGATAGTTTGCAGACACACAGAAATTTTCAAATTTCAGAAACTTCAGTATTTTTTTTTATCTTCTGTTAGTGGGCAGCGTTCTGTTGGGTTGGTGTTCAGATGGCTACAGGTCTGAGGATTGAGGATAGGCTGAATGGGACAGAAAATTTTGTGCCTTGGAAGGCCAGAATCTTGTTGATTTTGGAGGAGAATGAGCTATGGGGGGAGGTGGTGAGGAACACTGCTGCCAACCCCATTGCCATTCCAGATGGCACAGATGCTACAGCACTTTCAACCTTCAACAAGAAGGACTGTAAGGCTAGGAGGATCATCCTTGATGCAGTAAAAGACCACATAATCCCTTACATTTCTGGGAAGACCAAAGCACATGAGATGTGGAGTGCCTTGACCAGCTTGTATGAGAGTTCCAATGAGAACAGAAAGATGGTTCTCAAGGAGAAACTCAAGAGTATCAAGATGAATGGAGGAGAGGGAGTCACAGCTTACCTCACTAGGATTTCTGCAGTTCGGGATGAACTGGCAGCGGTTGGTGAAGTAGTATCTCCTACTGAGCTAGTACGCACAGCAGTGAACGGGGCTTCAAAGTCCTGGAGTGCATTTGTGCAGGCCATAGTGGGTAGAGAGAACCTACCGTCTTGGGAGAGACTGTGGGACGACTTTGTGCAGAAAGAGACCAGGAGGGGTCTCGTACAGGGCAGTTCATCAAGTGGTGGGGCAGATGACGAGAACGTGGCACTGACAGCGAAGGGTAAGAAGAAGAAGGGTCCCAAGAAGAATGGGGCCAAGGGGCAGCAGCAGCAGCAACCGCAGGGTGGACAGAAGAAGGACTTGAGTAAAATCAAGTCCTATAGTTGTCAGGCGTTTGGGCACTATGCATCACAGTGTCCAAGCAAGAAGAAGAAGAAGGGACAGGGACAACAGACAGCAGCCTCAGCAGAGGTTGATGATTTTGGTGACAGGTTTCAGAGGGATTTTTCCCTATATGCTGGACAGATTGAGAGAGAGAGAGTCTTCTTAGCCACTAGCACAGACATGGATATGGAGAGTGAGCATTCACTGTTGACAGGGCATCGGACAGGTCCATCCACCACTGGTACGTGGTACATTGACAGCGGAGCCTCGAGACACATGACAGGTACTCGGGAGTTGTTCTCCGAGCTATCACGGACATCTAGAGAGGTGGAGGTGGTACTTGGTGACAACACCATTGTTAAAGCAGTGGGTCAGGGGACCATTACATTTGAGAGGGAGTCCATGAGTCCCATGACCTTGAGGGATGTGGTGTACGTCCTTAGGCTGAAAAAGAACCTTGTTTCAGTTTCCACTATTGAGGATAGGGGTCTTGGGGTGTGTTTCTCAGATGGGAGAGTGCAGGTGTTTCCCAAGACCACAGGTGTATCTACTCCCATGGATATTGGAGTTAGATGTGGACGACTGTACAAGTTATTGTTTCAACCACGGCATGCTCTAGCACACAGCAGCAGTGAGCTATGTGAGTTATGGCACAGGAGGATGGCCCATTTACATCACCCCGCTCTGAGATTGTTGAGGAGCATGGTCACAGGTTTACTTGAGTTCGACACTGAGCAGAGTGATGTGTGCAGGGGGTGTGCTTTGGGAAAGTACACCAAGACTACTTTTCCGAGCAGTGACACGAGAGCAGGAATGCTTGACTTGATTCATTCTAACATTTGCGGTCCTATGTCCTCAGTATCTTTGACTGGTCACGAGTACTATGTCAGCTTCATTGATGACTACTCCAGGAAGACCTGGATCTACTTCTTGAGGAACAAGAAGTCCCCACTTGTATTGAGTGTCTTCCAAGGGTTCAAAGCCCTTATGGAGAAGCAGACGGGGAGGAAGATCAGGATGTTGAGATCAGACAATGGGGGTGAGTATACCTCCAAGGAGTTCAATGCTTTTTGCAGGCAGGAGGGTATACAGCGACAGTTGACAGTTCCCTACACTCCTGAGCAGAATGGAGTAGCAGAGAGAAAGAACAGGTCGATCGTTGGAGCAGCGAGAGCCATGCTTCATGATCAAGGGTTACTGTTCTTTCTATGGGCAGAGGCTTGCAACACTGCAGTGTATCTGCAGAACAGGAGTCCTCACCGTGCTTTGGGGAGGATGACTCCAGAGGAGATGTATTCAGGCAAGAAGCCTGAGGTGAGCCATTTTCGAATATTTGGCTCTCTGACTTACTCTCACGTCCCTTCTGAGAAGAGGACGAAGTTCGAGCCCACTGCAGAGAGAGGTATCTTTGTGGGTTACGATGAGACTTCGAAGGCATATCGACTTTACATTCCTGGCCAGAGGAGAGTTGTAGTTAGGCGGGAAGTGAAGTTTGATGAGGAGAGGGCCTTCAGGAAGTCGAGAGAGATGGAGCAGGGGGAGCCACCAGCTCCCACACCTCAATTGAGTCAGGCTTCTTCGATACAGGTTTCAGGTTCGCAGGTTTCTGGGGTGACTGGATCACAGGGTACAGGCACAGCTTCTACAGGATCAGTGGTTCAAATTACAGGTACAGGGACAGGTTCAGGATCACAGGTTTCAGGCTCACATATTACAGGGTCCTCAGGGACTAGTTCATCAGCTACAGGTCCTCGGGGTGTTAGACCTTCTGCTTCTGGCACTTCCTCAGATGAGGATACACCAATTTGGGAGGAGCCTTCAAGGAAGAAGAAGCCTAAGTGGCTTCAGGACACCTTGAAGGAAGCAGAAGCATTTGGTAGACCTCAGGAGGCGATCAGGACAGTTGTTGAGCCAGACAGATATGGGATGGCCCTTGTTGCGAGTCTTCGTGACTCTGCACCTTCTACATTTGAGGAGGCTTCTCAGCATCAGGTATGGAGAGATGCCATGATGGAAGAGTACCATTCCATCATGAAGAATGATGCTTGGGAGATTGTGCCAAGACCTGAGGGGAAGTCAGTTGTGACTTCCAAGTGGCTTTACAAGGTCAAGCATGCTGCAGATGGCAATGTGGAGAAATTCAAGGCTCGATTTGTGGCTAGGGGGTTCTCACAGGTTGAGGGAGTTGACTATGATGAGATATTTGCTCCAGTTGCTTGGTATTCCTCTATCAGGGCAGTGATATCTATAGCAGCAGAGATGGGTTGGAAGATCCACCAGATGGATGTGAAGACCGCGTTTCTCAATGGTCTTCTGCAGGAGGAGGTGTATTTGGAGCAGTCACAGGGATTCGAGATACATGGGAGAAATTCTCATGTGTGCAGGCTTAGGAAAGCCTTGTACGGTCTGAAGCAAGCTCCTAGAGCTTGGTACTCCAGGATCGATGCATATTTGACTTCGATGGGATTTCAGAAGAGTGAGGCTGATCCCAACCTATACTACATTGTGGTTGGTGGAGATCCACTCATTCTTCTGTTATATGTTGATGACTTATTTATCACTGGAGATGAGCGTCTTATTGCACAGTGCAAGAGAGATCTTGCTTCTGAGTATGAGATGACTGATATTGGGCTGATGCATTACTATTTGGGGATGGAGGTTTGGCAGGAGCCTGGACATATTTTCCTATGACAGGAGAAGTATGCAGCGGAGATTCTGAAGAGTTATCGGATGGAGGACTGCAGGCCTATGTCTACACCTATGATCACCAACTTGAAGCAACTTCATGCTTCAGAGGGTAAGTTGGTGGATCCCACACTATATCGTCAGCTCATCGGATCGTTGATGTATCTGGTCAACACCAGGCCAGACTTGTGCTTTGCGGTCAACACTTTTAGCCAGTTCATGGTGCAGCCTAGGAGTGTGCATTGGGCGGCCGGAAAGCACATCTTGAGATACCTAGCAGGGACAGTGGATTATGGTCTGGACTACAGGGGTTCGGGTGGAGTCAGCTTGGTTGGGTTCACAGATTCAGACTGGGCAGGTTGTGTGAGGGACCGGAAGAGCACTTCCGGTTGCTGTTTCAGCTTGGGCTCGGCAACAGTGTCGTGGTTCAGCAGGAAACAGAAGTCCGTTGCATTGAGTTCTACTGAGGCTGAGTATATGGCAGCCAGTCAGGCGACTTGCGAAGCACTGTGGCTTCGTAAGTTATTGGTAGATTTATTTGATCGACAGCTGAGACCTACGGTGATTTATTGCGACAATCAGAGTTGCATTCAGCTCTTTGAGAATCCGGTATTCCATGGCAGGTCGAAGCACATTGAGATCAGGTACCACTTCATTCGAGACTACGTTCAGAAAGGGGCAATTGAGCTACAGTATATATCCACTGATGAGCAGGTTGCAGATGTCCTGACGAAGTCTTTGGGGAGGGGGAAGTTTGTCTTCTTCAGAGATAAGTTGGGAGTGGTGCAGAACACCTTCCTCGATAAGAGGGAGTGTTAGTTTTGTACCTAGGGAAGTGTTCCCCTAGTGACTATTTGCCTAAGTCACTTAGAAGGGGGAAAAAGTGACCCTCACATTAAAAACTACTTAATGAGACTTTATAAAGTTAAAGTCACTTTTTTATTTAACTTAAGTGGGTGAGTGATTTTATTTATGTGAATTAAATAAAAGGGATTTTCACTCACATTGAATCTCATCCATCGGATTAGATTCAATATTCACCGTTGGATTAAAAACTCACTTAGGGTTAAAACAAAAAGCTTGAAGGAGGCAAGAGAGCTCACTTTTTGTGATTGAAGTGAAGAGCGCTGAAGAGAGAGAGCAAGGGAACGATTTCCAAGGAGCTTGCTAGAGAAATTTTGGTGGGCACACAAATTGAGATAGACTTGGCATTTATTATCAGCAGATTTATTTCAACATTGCACAGATCCCGAGGCAGTCCCAGCTTGCACAGAAATCGAGGGACCATACTGCAACATTTAATGTTGTCCGTACAACACGATTTTCAAGGAGAAATCTGGGCACATTTCCCGAGGAGAGGCACGAGTTTCTATGCAGAAATCTGGGCACGCATTTCTAGAAAATACAGACTGATTTTTTTTAAATCCGTACAGTCTGTCTTTTGCACAATTTTCGAGGCATTTTCTGCTGCACAGTTTTCGAGAAAGTTGGCACTGTTTTCGAGGTGATTTTATTGCACAAAAATCTAGACAGAGCAGGCACGGAAATCAAGACAGACAGTGACACAGAAATCGAGATAGTGGTACAAAAATCGAGACAGTGAGGCACAGAAATCGAGGCAACACTCAGGGTGACTTTGGTTGGTCAGATAAGTACATGTTTGACTGTAATAATTTGTGCAGAAATATTTGTTGAATAAATAATAAATCTCTCTCTCTCTTTACTGGTTTTCCCCGTGGGAGTTTTTCCAGGGCTTGATTTTGGCCAAAAATTTTTGAGTCTATCATTTTCATGTGTGAATGTTGAAATGTGTTTTTCAGCCTGTTAGAAGCATTTTACTGTGTGTTTAATTGTTACAGAAATTTTTTTTATAAGTAACTTACAGCCTATGCATAACCGGCTGTAAGTGAAAACCACAAAATGTTGACATAAACCAGCAAACAGTCAAGTGCAGAAAATTCTACAAAATCAAGGTTGCCCTCTCAATCCATATTCAACATCATTTTGTTCTCAAACTGGATATTAAAGATATACTTGCCCTTATGTTCAAAAAGTACTCCATGATGAACTGCCTTTCAGAAAAAAGGCCTCATCATTATACCCATATTTAGACATCATGGCTACTATTGCTGGCAGTTGGTTTGCACAAAAGGCATACACATCTCAACCACTTCTATTCCTCAGTAATCATAACAAACAGGGAACAAAACCATCAAGCTTATAAAGTGAATCAAACAGTTCATTATGCTCATCAAATAAAGAGATGCATATTAAGTACATGTCACATCAAAATAAAATCACAAATTCATACGTGTTTGCTTTTCTATTATCTTGAGGAAGAAAACCATTTTGAGAGAAACTGTGAAAGAATAATTAACTTGCTTTGCAAGGACCATATATAGTCAATCTTTAGAAAATAGCACTGAACATTAACAAGAACACTAAGCTCCACAAGATATTTGTTCAGAACTCATGTCTTCATCAGAAAGCATCTTAAACCATTTTTGCCTACGATTTACCTTGTGCAATAAATAAATAGGATCTCAAAGATATTTCTATTTGTGCAATTTGTATACAAAAGGAATAATGCATTCATATAAAACATAAAAATAGCATTATAGATTATCTATAACCTGTCCTCGAATCAACTGGAATAGGCCAACCCAACATTTCCATAAGATAGTCAATGTGGATACATGCTCAACAAGGGATATCCCAACAAGTGATATTTCCTCAACAATGGATATGCCAACAAGTGCTACATGCTCTATGTGTTTGCCCTAGTAAGCACCACTTCAGGGGAAAACTACCAGTGCAACCTCTGAATAAACTTTGTGAATTACATTCACCATGCTACTAAGTAATATTAATGTACAGTCTCTCCACGACAATGAGAACAATTTGAACACTACTATAAGTGTGTAATTACCAAAACACAGTCAAATAAAATCTTAAGTGAACATTGAATAATTAAAGATCAGAGAGTCGCTTCCCATTTATGAAGTCCACAACTCGAACGACTGCCTGATCCAATGCTAGAGTTACAGTAGAGAGATTTTCCAGGAACTCCTCTGCAGTTGGTTTTTCTCCGTCCACAACATCTGTAATAGCCTTGACAAATATAGCAGGAACTGAGAAAAGTTCTGTCACATAAGCAACTGCAGCACCCTGCACCCAAATATTCCATGCATTTCACTAATCCTCCCCAGCAAGATATTAGCAAAGGATTAAAAAATGCTTAAAATATTATATATAAAAGTAAATAAGAATACAAGGAACCCAACTCAAGCCAATTCGAGAACCATTGTAGAAGGCCACAATGTCACGTTGGGTGCATCATAACCCTGTGTCTCAGTCTCATTTGATTCTAAGAGAAGAGGTCCTATAGACCAGGTAGGTCTCAAAGGACATTACAAGCAAACATAAACATACATGTGCCAAAAAATGTTAAAAGATAATGGCATATAATGGTAATTTTCGTAGTGTCATGATGGAATAATCACAGCTTATGATAGAATGGCACAAACAATTATCTTACATCTGCTTGAGGTTAAAAAACAGCAATTATGAATTTTATTATTTGCAGTCATAGCACAAGAAGGGCATCAGCTAAAGGAGGTTGTAGTGCCGGAGAAAAATGGTATGACAACAAACTTCTAAGTTTCTAACATACCTCCATGTCTTTGACTGATGTGTCATTAGCCCTGATCAATTCTTCATCTTGTGAGGACATGTCAAGAGAATCACCCGTGGATAATTTTCCAACCTGTCATGAGCATTGAAATATCTGTCAAGGCCAAATATTATTGTCATCATTGGTTTGATAGGTCTAATGCAAGTGGAGTGGATACCAAAAGATTTACAACAATAAGTACTAGAGTTATTAACAAGAAGCAGAGGGAAAATATTAGTTGCACACCAAAAACGGAATAAAAGGATGCAATATAATTTATTTATTTTTCTGTTAATACGGGAGCAACAGTTGTATAGATTTAGTTCAAAATATCAGTACTCAAGCATATGCTAAGAAGCATGGAAAAATTGGTGCTACAGAATTTGAACAAGCACAAAAAAAATGCATGCACTGAGACTAACCTTAAGACCAAGTTCTTTAACAAGATTAGGTGTTGAAAATGTTGGTCTGGCTCTTATTCCATATTGATCAAATACCTGTTACAACACCCAGACAAATGTCACAAAAGCATAGAAACGTGATTCCATAATAAGCTTACCATTGCAATTCTATCAGCACAAAACAAAACCTTTTCTTCATTTTCCACATGCAGAGACACATGGATGAGGGTTGTTACCCCTTGAAAATGCATTATTCAGTTCGCATTTTCATAGGCATTTCTTCTCTCACCAGCACAATGGATCCTCGGAGTTCAGTGGCAGTCACAGGTTGCAAGAAGAGACTTGGGAGGTATTGATGTAGACATTTCCGGAGACACTTCACCATGAGGTTCCACTTCAATGCACTTGACACCAATTTAAAGGCACGGTTACATGGCCTACAGTATCTTTTGTTGCATCCTTGATGAAAAGCCTTGCTCCTTGGATTAACCCAAGACCCTAGACCACATAGATCGAGAATGTGAGCAAGCAAGCAAACCCTAGAGGATGAATGCCCTACCTCAGGAAGTATCCAAGGTATTGTACCGCCTGAAAATGCAAGTTCATTTTCAATTTGGAGGCATTATTTCCTCAACAGCGCAGTGCCTAGAGATGCATACCCTTGGAGAATCAACATCATTTACAGGTTGCAAAGGCTTGGTGAAGATCCATTGTTATTTCATGTTTGGATGATCATTACATGTGGAGAGGCAGTGGCTATGTATTTTTAGAGGAGCACTCCACATTAGAGGATGGTTATGAGGATCTTTATGCCATATGTTATGGAAAAAGAAGGTTCAGGGAGGCTCCTAAGAGTTTCTAATGAAAATCTATGGAGAAAAAAATAGAATCTAGAATGTTCTAAATAATATTTTAGGAAGGGTTCTAGATACTACTAAGGATATTTTAATGGAGGCTTCTAGGAGGTTCTTTAAAATAAATTATTAGGAAAACATATGGAGGAATCCAAGGTTACTTGGGAGCGGGAGCGGGAGCGAGAAGCAGGAGCGGGAGCGGGAGCGAGAAGCGAAATTTTCAAAAGCTTCCGGTTAGGAAGCGTTCCGGAAGCGTTTTTTATATAATATATATTTTTTATATATTTTGATGCATATATGTCAACAAATGCATGTAGAATGTTGAATTAGTTATGGAAAGGATAAAAACATGAAATAAACAATAATACCATATAACATCATTTATCAATCATCAATCATTAATCATTTACTAGTGAATTCATCAACCATAGGTCCAGTATCCATGATTCCATAAGTTACAACATCAAGATTCAACCTTAAAGCTTCAAATTTTCAATATATAAACACTTTGTCATCACTAGTACTTGCAAGTTGTAACCAAAGTTACCAAGTAGCCAAACTATAGTGACATAGTTTATAACAGAGAACATCAACCATAAAATGAAAGTTGAAATTTGAAACAATTCTCGAAGCATCATATTCATTACCAAAGAGTTATAATATGCTTTTATGCAGTCAATCTCAATCATGCAAAGTTGCAAATAGTGAACTTCAAATTCAAAGGTAAGTTCAACTTCAAACTTCAAACTTGAAATGCCATGTAATGTTTACAAAATATATGATAATAAATATAAAAAAGTCAATAGTGCAGAAACTTGAAAGTACTGTAAACAAGAAAATACAAGAAAAGTAGATTTTATGGATGCTTCCTCTTGCCATGGGAAATTTCCATTTTCTTTTCTCATGCTCTATGAACAATGGGAGTGGGATTATCATCCCCAGTAGCCACCAATGCTGAGCCACGTCCAAGACTCGACCTTGCACAACCCCCCCCCACTGATGCAGATGGAGGTCGTAAAGTTGAACCTCGAGGCAAAGATGGTGCATCTGGAAACAAGGTAGAAGATGGCAGCGGCATTGCTACTGCATGGTCATCCCTATCGCCCAAAATCTCTTCCTCCAAGCACTCTAAAGCTAAGGCTCCATCCTCCAAGTTATGCTCCTCTGGATTGTTGTCCCAAGTGACATATGATCTATCAGTTTTGGCACGCTCACAATAATGAGTCAACAACCTCAAGTTGTAATGTACACAAACCAAGCTTTCTGCTCGGTTTTCGTTGAATCACTTTCTTTTCACTGAGTGGATGAAGCTATACGTGCTCCAACACCTTCGTGCAGAGGAACTGTTAACCACCTGTGAAAGCACTCGGACAGCCAATTTATTCAAGCGTTGGCATGTTGAGCCATACATGTTCCACCATTCGATAGGAGGCACCCTATCTCGATATTTGATTGCATGCAAAGTACCAAATGGACCAACTTCACAGAGGTATTTGCTTAATTCACTGCACAATAAGTGAAATGGAGTGTGGAGGAGGGCTTTATCCCTCAAAGCCCTATTCCTCCCCTCCAAAACCCCAACCGTGGACCCCACCCACTCGAAATCCTCTTCAATTCCGCCGGTTGACGCAAAGCATCCAAGGAAGCGACGGGAAGCACTGAAGGAAGCGACGAGAAGCGTTTTTAATGTGTACGGAAGCACTAGGAAGCGAACAGGGAAGCGCTCGGGGAAGCGGAGCGAAGCGATCAGGAAGCGAAGCTTCCGATCGCTTCCTCAACGCTTCCTCACAGTGGCAGGAAGCGTTGAAAACTCCCCGGAAGCAAGCTTCCGAAAATAGCTTCCGTCCGGAAGCGAAACGGAATCGCGATTCCGGTTAGCTTCTGGGTAGCTTCGGTCGGAAGCGAGCTTCCGGAGTGGGAGCGAGGGGGGGAGGAGCGCTTCCCCGCAACCTAGGAGGAATCTATAGGGGTTTCTAAATAATATTAAATATTTTACTGGAAGTTTGTAGTTTGTAGAGAAGCTATATTTCCTACAAGCTAATAGGGTTTTCTTTATACTATTTTATTGTGATTTCTATCATTTACTAAATATATTTTATTGAGGTGGCTGGAGGTTGAAAGCTATAAAAAGAGGCCTTCCCCTCATTTGCAACTTTTGATTTCCGATTGGAGAAACTACCCTGTTACTATTGGCTATTATGAATCTTTGGACAGATTTGGAGCTTCATCTATAGGTTTCAAAGGGCTGAAATACCTATGTAAGGCTGCCATTTCATGCTTGTATTCATTTCCTATGTTGGGGAATAGTGTTTGCTGTTACAAGGGAACTATTTTTTGCTTAAGAAGGGCTGTTAAGAGAGATCTGTTTATACTCTTATGGCTGATATTATGTCAGATCTATTGTGTATTGATTTATCATGGCTGTTATTCAGAAGAAGGTTGTTCCATTGACTCCATGCTCTCATATTTGATGTCATATCTTTGTAAAGGTATTTCTGAAAGTGTTGGTGTATTTTTTTTAACATTTGTACTTGGCTGTTACTAGTATTTCATAACTGTTAGAGGCTGGTAATTGTAGATTTTTGTAGCATTGGACAAGTACTTCTGCATAGGCCAAGTGCCTAGCATGCAGAAGTCGTCCAAAAGACCTCTCAGACTTAGGAGTTTCACTTTAATTAAGTGAACTATTAAAGTGAAAGTACTTTTGAATTACTCTATGTAAAGTGAGGCTAGGTTACTTGGGAGCGGGAGCTAAAGCGGGAAGTGGGAGCAGGAGCAAAAAGCGAAATTTTCAAAGCTTCCGGTTTGGAAGCATTTCGGAAGCATTTTTTATATAACATATATTTTTATATAGTTTGATGCATATGTCAACAAATACATGTGAATCCATCAGAATTCAAACCATTATACACAAATATGCAAAGTTTCTCATGTATATAGCAAGAGTGAATACAACCAAAATAGCACCGAGTGCAATCCATATCTGAACCAAAGTACACCAATAGGCTATAAACTAGGGATTCTTCAAAAACTAGTTTTGCGGCCACCAACATCAATCTGAACAATCAGCACCACCAAGATCAAGGTACATAGAGGGGATGATGTGTTTGATTAAATGCCAATCCAATACCCTCATACATGATAGAATCCAATAGAAACATTGCAATCCTGAAATCCTAAAAACTGTTAAGCCTGTTGAATTTTGAATGGGATCAAAAATTCTACTTTTTGCATTTGAAGTCCAATGAGGTTGGAACCACTCTCAAACATCCTGAAACAAATAATGGTAATGTTAAAAATATAAGTAGAAGGATAGAAAATGAAAGATAAGTAGAATGACAACTTTTACTTTAAGAATTTAATATTGCCATTTAATGCTACTGATGATTGCTAAGGCTAGATTTTTTGCTATTAGAGTAGGCTTTTCCTCATTTATACAGCATTAGTATGCGCCTAGGGTTAGTTCCCCCCCACCCATCACTTAACTTTTTGGTCTTCTTTTAAGAAAAATTAAAAAAAAGGAGGGACCCTTTTTTTGCAAGGAAGCGAGCTTCATGAAAACATGGGAGCGTTTAGGAAGAGTGCTTGTTGGACACTTCCTTCAGAAGCAAGCTTGGGGAGCGGGTGCAAGGGAGGGGCTTCCACACAACAAATAAGTGAGGGCCCATGGTATTTGGTGACCCATGGTATTGTGTAATGTCCCTTATTAGGAATTTTATTAAAATTGCAATTTTCCACTTTTTTTCCCTAATTCGACCTTTGACTAGTTTTGATCTCTAGGTCCCAAATTTGCCCCAAATGATCCCAAATCTTCTGAGAAGGAATATGAATGATATTAGAACATAAATATGTGTTTCAGGGATGCCTTTGGACCTTTAAAATACTTCTGCAAATCCTCTTTCAATTCTGATCAATGTAGGTAACTTTACTAGTGATTTTCCTTTGACTAGTATTGGTCTCTAGGTCTCAAATTGACTCCAAATGCCTTCAAATATTCAAGGAAGGTGTATGAATGATATTAGAACTTGAATATGATGTTTATGGATGAAATATGTCCACCAAAAGACCTCTGAAAACTCTCTTAAGATTCTGGACCAATTATGCAATTTTACTAGTAATTTGGGGTTCAAATCCCCCTGGGGTAAGTACTGAAAATGGCTTCCCAAATGCCTCCAAACCCACTCAAATTTATGAACAGAGGTATGTAATGTGTTAAGTATTTTATTAAAGTCTCATATGCACCATTAATGGATTATTACAACTGTTCTCACCCTCTCCCATTCAACTGAAAAATCCCCAAATCGACCCTTGGGGGAATGGCACTATTTCACCTCCCAATACAACTAAACTGAGTAAAAATGCTTCAAATGCTCAAGTACAGTACATGAAACTTTTAGAAGACATCCATGGCAGTATATTGATCACAAATATATAATAGAATCATCCATTCATTCGAAATCATCATCAATACATTGGCTCACAATAAGGTAGTGGGGAAAGGGCATTGGTCTTCCATTAAAAATGAGATTTATATATTTTTACTTGGAATTTCGACCTGAAACTTTTTGGAGATGAAGAACAGAGTATTTACTTCATATTACAAAAGAAATGGGGCATTAAAATCTTCCCCAAAGAGTACAATAGCTCACCAAAAACGCCCTCCCTCAAGGATAAAAAATATGCCATCAAAACTGGAAATGGTTGAAGGAGTGAGCTGCAATAGAAGAAACCATGAGCTGCCCTGTAGCTTACACCTGCAAATAAAGACTCCATTAAAGCTCCAAATGAAAGGTCCAAATGGTCTTTCCAATTACCAACTTGGATGGGAATCTTTCACCCTCGAAATTGGCTAAGGCAAGAAACTAGTCATCCACTAGCTCTCCCTCTTCACAAATGCAATTGCAAATTCTACAAATGATCAAAAGCTATTCTCATACTTCATTTCTACATTTTATAACCAACATTATCCTTCTAAGGGTCGAAATCCTCTCAATAGATTCAATAGATTTCCATTTAGGAAATATTCCACATTTGCCACTTGTCTCCTAGTTCCAACCTTCCATCTTCTCCCAAATTCGATTTTGAGTCTCTTTGGCTTCTCCAACTCCCAAATTTGCCTTCCTTGAGCCTATTTTTGGGGCTGACATGTCATAGTGGTCAAATGTCAGAGGTCAGGTCTGCAATTTGTCATAGTTGTCATAGATGCTCCATCATTGGTGTCATAGGGGCTAGGGAATCTAGCCCAAGTGTCCACAAACTTCCACTTTGACTCTTTATCTTCCATGGAGGTTACCAATCCTTCCCAATTCGACCTAAGATGCTCAATGACATGTGTTATAACTTACCAACTCACCCAAGAGTGTTCACACTCCCATTAATTCGAATTTGCAAAAGAGAGATACCATGTATTATGAAAAATCAAGCCAGTGTGGGTCCCACATCCTCCATATGTCTCCAAAACCATTTGTCACCTAGGATTTCTCTTGAATTTCTTTATTTACTCTATTTATTAAATACTTGAACCCTTCTAATGTCTAAACATCATTTATTATCCCCCTTATTCCAAATCCCAAAGCTTCCACCCCAAACCTAGGAAACTAGTAATTTTCCTCCTTGGCAATTATTTGACCCTTAACATCAATTTTACAAACTCTAATGAATATGGCTAATGTGATTAGGCCATTGTGACCCAATTCAAAATTTGGGACATGAAATATTGACCCTAGGTATTTGCATATTGTAATAGTATAAGAGGTGGCCTAGGTGATAGGAGGAGACACATCAATCAATCACACAAAGTGAGTGAGATCTCATTGATTGACGAACGACTATCAACAAAGTGTGCAAGTGCAAGGGGCAGACGTCAGAGGAAAGGTGCAAGGGTCAGCAAAGGAGTGTAAGCCAGGTGATAGGCTAGGCTATTTTGTTGTATTGTATTCCTCAGTGGAACATTATCCCAGGACAAGTGCCCAAGGTTTTTATCATTAATAAAAATCAAACTGTGTTGGTTTTTCACCAGTTGGGGTTTTCCAGTGTAAATCTTAAGTGTCAAATGTGTGTGATTTCCTGAGTATTTCTGTTGCGTAATCTATGTTAGATCTCAGTGTGTTTTAATTAATAATTGTCGATAAATTATTCAGGACTAATAACCAGATCTGAGCCCAGAAAATTAACAATAATTATTGTTGTTAGTGAGGTTACTAAGTTATCTTTTGTGGTCAAGATCTAAATCTTCCTTATCCTTCCTAACTCCATAACTCTTCGATAAGGCACTACTCCATTAAAACTCACCACTCAATAATCATTCTTCAGATCTGGTTATTACTTCAAGATTTAACAGACAGATCTACAACTAAGAAACCGGATTCGCTCAAAACCGTCAGCGTGTCGCGTCGGGATCGAATCGGACACGATTCGGTCTGAATTCGTGTCCGATTCAAACTTTGAGCGAATCCGTTTTCAGGACACGATGGGAAAATGAATCGGACTCGAAATGTAAGCGTGTCCTGACTGTTGGACACGAACTGAGAAAACAGGACACATAAATCACGGAAAAAGGCATCCGGGTTTGCTTTAAAACAAAATTTTGGCTTTCTTTTTGTCATTTGCAAGGAAGCAATTGGTTGAGAGTGAGTGATTCGTGAATACTGAATGGTGATTTGTAAATGACAATGTGTAATCATTAATGTGTTTTTATTCTAATTTCTATTGAATATTTGTAAATGTTCTAGTTTCTAAAGATTTTTGGATCTATATGTCTATATTTTTAAATTTTAATATATTTTAAAAAATATATATATATGTATATAAAACGTGTCCTACGTGTCCTGATTCCGAGGGTCACCGTGTCCGTGTCGGACTCTCGTATTTTCAAGTCCTTTGTGTCCCGTGTCCCCGTGTCAGGTGACTTAGATCTACAGTCTTACTAGGGAATTCCTCCCTTGTGCCATAGGAGAGGTGGCCTAAATTGAGGACGACAACCACCTAAGTGACAATGGGTGTCCCCTCAAGATCCCCTAGGATTTGTAGTTGGATGATTGAGGACATATCTTTTGTGCAAATCTTGGAGGTAACAGGTATGATTTATGGGAAGATAAGGACCAAACAGCCCAGAAAATGAATGCCCTGCATTACATGAGGTTAAGAGCATGGCATGTGCCAAGACAAAGCCCAGAGGAGCAAAACGCCCTATCTTGGAGGAAGCTTGGGGCGTGATAGGTGGCGAAGAAAGAAGCTAAATAAGGAACATCTTGCTTAGAATGACATGTGGCACTAAAGGAATTTGGATGGTCAAATAAGGGTCATTTGATGTGGAGCATCACCAAGGGTTAAAAGAACATTTGGATGCTTGACAATGAGTACACCCCCTTTTGTGATGAAATCAGATTTGAAGATATGATGTATTTTTGGCCGTTGATTCAATAAGAAGGTTGCCCTACCTTGTCTACTTCATATATCATTTCAATGTTGTATATCCGACTATTCCTTTATTGTTCATGGTAGCACGTTATTACTTGGTTGCAGTTCCATGCTTGTGATGATGCATATTGTATAATGACTCATTTGTTTTCTCATAATCTGAAAATATGTTTTGTACAAATTATGGCACATCAGTGAATGGCTTAATTACATCTTCGTACTATTCAAACCCTCTTGCTCTCTGACCTTGACACCCTTGCCCAATTGGATAGGCATCGGTCTTGATAGTCCACCATCCCTTTATTTCTAAAGAATATCAACAACTTTTCTAGGGTTTCCCCCATTGTGCTGGAAAAGAACTAGCCTAAAGTGAAAGGAAGAGTTGTTGTGGTGAAAGTGGCCCATGGGCAATCTTCTTAAGTGCCCCTAAGATTGCTCTTTGTTAAAGGACTAGAACATGTTGGAGTGCAAATCTGGGAGCTAACAAGGGTCATTTCGCATTGGCTGCATAATTAAGATGTGAAAGGGTTTCTTTTCCCCATCTCACATAGAATTAGACATTTCCATTAATCATAAAATCTACTAATTTTGAGTAATGTGCTATTTAGTGTGCATTTAAAGCACCTTTAGAGGTATTCAAGATAATATTCCCCTACCAATCTACATTGATCCCAAATTTAACTTCTTTTGTCTAAAAGGAGCAATTTGTATCTTGGCACCAGGAACTACCTATGCCATTGATTTTAGGAAACTAGTAGTCAAAGCAAGAATTTCTGAAATTATTAAGAATGTTCAAAACAATAAGAAAACTAAAATGATATGCCTGGTGGGTTAGCTCAAGTGGTCGAGTGTTGTGAATTGCAAGCAGGAGGTCACGAGGTCAAGTTCCCAAGCTGATTGCCTCTCTAAATATTGTGGACCTCACTCGATGTCCCCACCAAATTAGGTTGCCAAAATTGCAACCGAACAGTTTAGCCAATGAGGGGAAGTGCCCAGAGAGTTTCCGTGATGTGAATTTTGTTGAAAAAAACACTAAAATGTTTATAATATGCAAATGTCCCTATTAACTTGGAATGTGATGACCAAAGAAGGAAATGGCATGACCAAATTTCCAAAATATTTCTACAATGTTCAAACTTCATTTGGAATCAAGGAAATATAAGCATTCCTATCATCTTTTTCCATTAACATTTCTTCACATTTTATTAGAGTTCGTTTATTCCTATCATTCCATGTTGTTCTCAAGTGTTTCCACAGGGCATGACATCGATTCATTTACCTACTCTATCTGCACATCTTTGGAGATGCAATCTCTCATTAGTGGTGGTGTGGAACCTTGATGTGAGGTTCTGATCCTCTCCAGGTATTTATTTTTTCTCACTGAGATACATGTATATAGTATCTTCAACCATAGTAGCAAAATTTGTCCATATTGGAATTTCCTATACAAAAATTTATTTGGAATTCAAAATTCAGCAAATATTCTGTTAGATTTTTAAGAGTAATAACAATAAGGATCATTGAAATATAAACAAGCACAGCATGAACAATAGTAGACAACAAATTTATACTGGGAAAACCCTATTGGGGCAGAAAAATCCAGCAAACTTCTTCTATATAGATTCTGCAGAATGTACAATAGTATCCCTCGTGTAAAGACCCAAAACAAGAAGACTCCAAAAGCAGCTACTCTGAACGACTCTCTCTCTCTACCCATGCGAATTAGATAAGTGAGTGAAGTGTGCAAATGAGGAGGGCAAGCCTCCTATTTATACTAAACAAAACACTTGAACTTTTTACTAATTAGGTCGGCTTGACTCACCTAACTAGGCTGACCTGTACAATTTACAATAAAATATTCTTTTCTAAATCATTCCAGGCCGACCTAACAATTAGAGTTTACATTGACTCTTTCAATGACTTTTACATAATCAATTACATCAATAATAATCCACGTAGGGTGTACAATACCAATAATACAAATGACCCAAATAATACAAATAAGAATATCTTTTGAAGTTACATTCTTCAACATATTCGACATAGTATAGATAAGGTACGATAAAGCTAACTAAATACTTAAATATATTTACAAATTTTATATTTTAAAAATTTATTGAAAGTTAATTTAAAATTTACTTATTAATATAAATGTGGAATTTCAACTAGAATTACTTTCACCCTATATTATTTCTCTTATAAATAAATATAGACTCAAATCACATAAAAGCATTAATTTTCAAAACAAAACAAAGTAAAATTTGAACTCGAGAATCATTTTAAACAAATTTGTAACTATTATTTCACGTAATCTTTAAAAAAAAATTAAGTATCACACATTACTTAACAGTGAAAAAATAAATACATACAATGAGGCCATAAGCCCATACTAATGCAGACATTTCCGTGGGCTGAAATTTTAAAAAAATGAAAAAAAAAAATAATGCAAGGATTTCCAAGGGTCATAACTTTTGACTCGTTTATCTGTCTGGGCTCAAATTTAACTGGAAGTTGCATTTTGAAGAGTTCACTGTAGTGACCAATCAGATCCTTCTGATTGGACCTTTTCTCAACACTTTTCCGAGGGCTAATTCCTTCATATAGTGCCTCAAATTGGGGTTTTTGCGGAATTTTTTAATTTTGTAATTATCAGTTATATATTAGTTTACACACATAATAAGAAAAGCAAGTTGACAACTAGTGTCGCTCTAATTAGCTTTAAGTTAGTGGTCGATTTTAGAATCATGCGAGAATTTTCTAAAATTGGCAATTTTTTAAATTCCCAAATATCTGTTCTAAGAGGTTGAACCTTCATTGTAATAGTTAGGATGGAGAATGAATAAAAGATTGTTATTTTTCCACTCTCATGTGTTTGCATGGTTATTAGAGCACATGAATGAATTATAGTTTATTGGCTACATTATCTAGTATCATAGCAAGAAGATGGTTGTGCTTGTTTATCTTTCAGTAATTGTTTATATGCGATATGCTACTCAAGTAAAAACTAACATGGTATCAGAGTTGGCCTGAGAGATTACATTGTGCAGCCCCCGTAACTGCAAGAGCTAGGGTTTCTTATTCCGGGAGCTACCCCCACATTTTTGTCAGAAAAGAGGGTGGATCTACCTCGCCTTCCTAGGGTGCATTTTTTTGTCGAAGTGGAATTTCATTCCGAGCATTTTCATTTCTGGGTCCACCACTACTGCCCAGGAGAACTAGGGCATCAAGTTTTTGGATCATCTGCTCACTGATTTTGGAAAAGGAGCACTTTTCTCAACTCACCTTGAGGAGGCGAATTTGCTCATCCAATTAGTTTTTCAAAATCCCTAAGTCGAAAAATTAGGGTTTCTCTGACAAACCCTAGGTCAAGGAGGAGCAGATCTCAGAAGGGCAAATTTTCTAGTAAGTCTCAAATCTATTTCTATTTCCATTTGAAGTACTCATTATAGCAAGATGACAAGCAATACCAAGCTTGATGAGAAGCTTGAAGGAGCTGAGAACTTAAGATCCTGGAAGTATAGAATCATGCTCATCCTTGAGGAGCATGAGCTAGAAGACTATGTGAAGGAAGGACTTACAGAACCAGAGGGAGATGAAGAGAAGGCAAGGCATAAGAAGAATCTTATCAAAGCAAAGAGGATCATTGTTGATTCCATCAAAAATCACTTGCTCCCCCATGTGTCTTCCAAGAAAACACCAAAAGAGATGTTTGATGCCTTGACCAGCCTGTTTGAAGGAAAGAACATCAACAGAAAGATGACCTTGAGAAATCAACTCAAGGGTGTGAAAAGTATGAAGTCTGAGTCCATGCACTCATACTTCTCCAGGGTATCCCAAATCAAAGAACAACTAGAAGCCATTGGGGATATGATTGAGGATGCAGAAGTTGTGATGACTACTTTGAATGGTCTCCCCCGAGATTGGGAACCATTTGTTCGTGGCATTTGTGTCAAAAAGAAACTAATCAAGTTCAAAAACCTATGGGAAGAATGTCTCCAAGAAGAAGAAAGAATAATTGTAAGAGAGAAGTTAAATAACGATGAACATCAAGCTTTAGCTACTCATGCTAAAGGTGGAAAGAAGAGGAAGGACAACCCTTGTCCCCGAGAGGACTCTCCAAGAAGACCCTAGAAGAGGAGAAGGACCAGAAAGGATTTCTCTTCAATTGAATGTTATTCATGCCACAAGACTAGACACATTGCAAGGAATTGTCCAAACAAATCTGGACACCACAAGAAGCAAAAGAAAAGGTTTCATGCCCATGCAGCAGAAGATAGTGATGATGATGACAAGACCAAAAATAATGAAGACTCCAGTGAAGAATATGTTCTTATCTCAGCATTCACTAGTTCAGTATATCATGGCAGTGATACTTGGCTAGTGGATAGTGGAGCTTCAAAACACGACAGGATACAAAGAATCTTTGTCTCATCTTATACAGAAGGAATCTCCACACAAGGTAAAACTCGGAGATGACTACCAATATCCCATCAAAGGTATGGGAGAAGCCTCTTACAAGTTGGACTCTGGGAAGTCCATGAACATGAAGGATGTACTTTATGTACCTGGGTTGAAGAAGAACCTTCTTCTATTTCAACATTAGATAAGAAAGGTCTTCGAGTTGCATTTGTAGATGGTGAAGTTCTCATGTGGCCCAAAGGGAAGACTATTGATGATGCAGTAGTCATTGGAGTAGAAGAAGGACTTTACAAACTAAAGGGTCATGCAGATGCAGCAATGATGGCTAGTACCATGAACCCCTGTGAGCTATGGCATAGGAGACTAGCTCATGTACACTATAAGGCCTTACCAATTGTAAGTAAGGTAGTAACTGGGTTACCAGAGATCCAGGTGGATCATGAAGGAGTATGCAAAGGGTGTGCTCAAGGGAAGAGTACGAAGAACCCTTTTCCAAGTAGCGACAACAAAGCGAAAGGTATTCTGGATATCATTCATTCAGACATTTGTGGACCAATGTCCACCACCTCTCTAAGCGGGTATGAATATTATGCATCTTTTATTGATGATTATTCTCAAAAAACCTGGATTTACTTTCTGAAGAATAAGAATGAAGACTTTGAAAAGTTTAAAGAGTTCAAGGCACTCATAGAGAATCTCTCTGAAAAGAAGATTAAGATCCTAAGGTCAGACAATGGAGGGGAATATACCTCAGGGTATTTCAAAGATTTCTGTAAGCAAGCAGGGATTAAGAGGGAGCTCACTGTTCCCTATAATCCACAACATAATGGTGTAGCCAAAAGGAAGAATAGAACGATCATAGAAGCAGTAAAGGCTATGATCCACGATCAAGACTTACCCATGCATCTATGGGTAGAAGCTTCCAGAACCGCAGTCTATGTACAAAACAGGATCTTCCATAGTGCTCTTGGCAACAAGACCCCTAAAGAGATGTTCACCGGGAAGAAGCTTGAAGTCAGTCATTTGAAGATATTTGGATGTCTTGTGTTCATCCACATTCCAAAGGAGAAGAGATCGAAATTAGAGCCTTCAGGGAAGAAGGGAATATTTGTGGGTTATAGTGAGCAATCTAAGGCTTACCGCATATACATCCCAAGATTCCGTCAGATTGAGATTGGTCGCAATGTCACATTTGATGAAGATACAGCTTTCAACAAGTCCAAGAAGACTCATGAGGATGAAGAGGAGCAGGAGGCTCCCAGAGTTGTAGAATCAACCAAAGAACCAATTCCAAATGTTGAAGGAGATACTACTCCAGAGGATCATGACAGGGCAGAACCTCAGAGACCTGAGGAGATACCTCATGTGGAGATATCTCGAAAGAGAAGACCAGCCTAGGCACGTGAATTAATCCAAGATGCAGGAAAGTATGGTGCTCCAGAAGGTACCAGTAGAGAGATCAAGAGACCAAGGCCATATTCCAGCTATGTAGCCTTGATGTGCAATCTTGTCGAAGAAGAACCAGCTTGTTTTGAAGAAGCAGTAAAGAAGGAATGGTTGGATGCCATGAATGAAGAATATCAGTCCATCATCAAGAATGATGTTTGGAATGTGGTACCAAGACCGAAGGACAAATCAGTTGTTTCATCAAAATGGATCTTCAAAACAAAACATTCAGCAGACGGAAGCATTGAAAAGTACAAGGCAAGATTTGTAGCCCGAGGATTCTCGCAAAAGGAAGGAATTGACTATGAGGAGACTTTTGCCAAGGTAGCCAGATATACCTCGATTAGAACCATTCTTGCCTTGGCAGCCAAGATGAAATGGAAGCTAGATTAGATGGATGTGAAAACTGCTTTCCTGAATGGAAACATAGAAGAGGAAGTATATATCGAGCAACCAAAAGGATTCGAAGTAGAAGATAATAAGTCACATGTATGCAGGTTGAAGAAAGCACTGTATGGGTTGAAGCAAGCTCCCAGAGCATGGTATGGAAGAATTGACAGCTTCCTGATGAGCTTGGGCTTTACCAAGAGTAAAGCGGATTCTAATCTTTATTAGAAGATTATGAATGATGAACCCATGATACTATTACTGTATGTGGATGACTTATTTCTGACTGGAGAAGACAAACCTATTGTTGAATGTAGGAAGAGGCTTGCAACAGAATTTGAGATGAAAGACCTTGGCAAGATGCACTATTTTCTAGGTCTTGAGGTATGGCAGTTTCCAGACAAGATTTTCCTGAGTCAATGAAAACACACAATAGAGATCCTAAAGAGATTTGGGATGCTAGATTGCAAGGCCATGACTACTCCGATGGTGACAAATCTGAAGCTTCTGAGTGATGCTTCTTCAGAGAAAGTGGATGTCACCATGTATAGACAGATTATTGGGTCATTGATGTATTTGACCAATACTCGTCCAGATATATGTTTTGCAATAAACACATTGAGTCAGTATATGGTGGAACCCAGGAATGTTCACCTGATTGCAGGAAAACATGTGATGAGATATATGAAGGGTACATTAGATTATGGACTCAGATATGCCTCAGATAGTGAGTTCAAACTGTATGGGTACACAGACTCAGATTGGGCTGGAAGTGCTGAAGACAGAAAGAGCACTTCAAGATGTTGCTTTAGTTTGGGATCAGGTGTGATCTCATGGCTCAGTAGAAAGCAACCCTGTGTTGCACTCAGTACAGCGGAAGCTGAATATGTTGCAGCTTGTTCAGCTTGTGGTGAAGCAGTGTGGCTTCGCAAGATGTTGACAGGATTGTTCGATGTAGAGATTGATGCTACAGAGATAATCTGTGACAACCAGAGTTGCATCAAGTTGACAGAAAATCCTGTGTTTCATGATAGATCGAAGCACATTGAGATTAAGTTCCACTATATCTGGGATATGGTGCAGAGGGGAGCTGTGAAGCTCGAGTATGTTCCTACAGAGGAGCAAGTTGTTGATGTGCTGACTAAGCCTCTGGATCGTGTGAAGTTTGAGTACTTTCGAGACAAGCTTGGTGTGGTCCAGAGGGACCTCTCTAGGAAGAGAGATTGATGATGCCTATCCGAAAGGATAGATGCCTGTCTGTAGAGATGGATGCCTCTCCAAGGGTGAGGGAAGATCAATACTTGCTGACTGATAGAGATCCTATCCAAAAGGATAAATGCCTGTCCGTTGGGATGGATGCCTCTCCAAGGGTGAGGGAAGATCAATACTTGCTGACTGATAGAGATCCTATCCAAAAGGATAGATGCCTATCCGTAGGGATGGATGCCTCTCCAAGGGTGAGGGAAGATCAGTACTGGCTGACTGATGGTTCCAGCTCTCACGAGCTGATGCATGTCCGGAGGGATGGATGCCTCTCCAAGGGTGAGGGAAGATCAGTACTGGCTGACTGATGGTTCCAACTCTCACGAGCTGATGCCTCTCCAAGGGTGAGGGAAGATCAATACTGGCTAACTGATAGTATCAATACTTAGTTATTGATTGTTGTTGCAGGTGTTCCAGCTGATGGTGTTGTTGATGAGGATGTTCCAGCAGATGGTGTTCCAGCTGACAATGATGTTGTTCCAGCTGATGGTGCTGCTGATGAGGATGTTCCGGTAGATGGTGTTCCAGCTGATGAGGTTGCTGACAGCAGAAGATGTTCCAACTGATGAGGATGCTCCAGCAGAAGAAGTTTCAGTTGATGAAGTTGTTGTTCCAATAGATGATGTTCCAGCAAGAGACTGATTGCTGATGATGATGCTGCTGATGATGATCATACTTCAGCAGATGATGATGATGCTACTCCGCTAATGATGTCCCAAGATAGATGATGATCAAAAGCCTTCCTACGACATATAGAAGTTCACAAGTCAGTTGTGTAGATGTTGTTACCCGCAGAATACCTTCCTAGTTAAGAGGGAGTGTTAAAATAATGTAACTGCGGAAGATATTCTATTTATATTATTGTATTCCTCCTCCGAGAGATGATGATCATGTAATTAATAATGTAAAGGTCATTTAAAAAAACCAATATAAACCCTAGGACATGTGTCGGCCTAGAAAAGCCCCTAAAAGATTATTATATTATGTAATTGACAAGTCAAGTAGAGAAGTCGGCCCTGTTGGGGAATTTGTCACCTCAACGAAAGAATATAAATAGAAGACCTCTCTCTCACTTCTAATCACTCACTTCACTCAAGCAAGTTCGCATCAGTGAAGAAGAAAGGTGCGCACAAGTGGAGGAGTAGCTGATTTGTCTTGGGTGACTTTTGTACTTTGTGATTTCTATATTGAGGAAGGCTTTGTTGGGTTTTCTACCCCAAGAGGGTTTCCCAGGATAAATTGTATCTCTTGTCTTTTATGCTGTGCTTGTTTATCTTTCAGTAATTGTTTATATGCTATATGCTACTCAAGTAAAAACTCACAAGTTGCAAATGCTTTGAGTCAACGCACTGTTCTTTTAACAACCATGGAAAATCAAGTACTTGGGTTTGCTGCATTGAAGGATCTCTATGTGTTGGATACAATTTTAGGGAGAATGTGGAACAGTTGAAGAATCTAGTCACTGGGAACATGGATCTTATTCAAGGTGAATATTTTATGCAAGATGGCTACCTCTTCAAATGAAAACAACTATGCAATCCAATTGGTTCTATGAGAGAAAATATTATCAGAGAACTTCACAATAGTGGCTTGGCAAGACATTTTGGGAAGGATAAGACACTAGCCTTAATCAAAGATAAATATTACTGGCCGAAGATGAAAACAGATATAACTAGGTATGTGGAACGGTGCAAGATTTGTCAAATGGCTAAGGGGCACTCACAGAATAGAAGGTTGTACATGCCATTACCAGTGCCCATAGACCCATGGACAGATTTGAGCATGGATTGTGTTAAGGCTCCCAACACATAGTGAGGTAATGATTCTATTTTTGTGGTTGTTGATAGGTTATCTAAAATGGCTCATTTCATTGCCTGCAAGAAAACTAGTGATGCATCAACGGTGGCAGAATTGTTTTTTTCATAAATTGTTAGATTGCATGGTGTTTGAAAAACTATTACTTCTGATAGAGATACTCGGTTCTTGGGTCATTTTTGGAGGACTTTATGGAAGAAAATGGGGACTAAATTACAGTTCAACAATGCATATCACCCCCAAACATATGGGAAAACCAAGGTAGTAAATTGGAGTTTGGGAAACCTGTTAAGAAGCATTGTTGAAGAGAAGGCCATGCAGTGCGATTTGGCTTTACCTCAAGCAAAATTTGCCTACAATAGATCAATAAATAGATCTACAGGTAAATCTCCATTTCAGATTGTTTGCGATAGAAATCCTATGGGTGTCCTAGATTTGGTGCAACTACCGCTTGGAGATTGTTGAGCAACTGAAAGAGTTTGTGTTATTTACCGATCACATGGCATTAAAGTATATAAACACCCAAAAGAAATTGAACAGTAGACATGCAAAATAGATTTCTTTCTTACAAAGCTACACCTCTGTTATGAAGCACAAATCAGGAAGGCGGGATCAAGTTGCAGATGCTTTGAGTCAACGCACTGTTCTTTTGACAACCATGGAAAATCAAGTACTTGGGTTTGCTGCATTGAAGGATCTCTATGTGTTTGATAACGATTTTAGGGAGATTGTGGAACAGTTGAAGAATCCAGTTACTGGGAACATGGATCTTATTCAAGGTGAATATTTTATGCAATATAGCTGCCTCTTCAAATGAAAACAACTATGCATTCCAATTGGTTCTATGAGAGAAAATATTATCAGAGAACTTCACAATAGTGGCTTGGAAGGACATTTTGGGAAGGATAAGACACTAGCCTTAATCAAAGATAAATATTATTGGCCGAAGATGAAAACGGATATAACTAGGTATGTAGAACGATGGAGGATTTGTCAAATGGCTAAGGGGCACTCACAGAATACAAGGTTGTACATGCCATTACCAGTGTCCATAGACCCATGGAGAGATTTGAGCATGGATTGTGTTAAGGCTCCCAAACACACAGTGAGGTAATGATTTTATTTTTTTGGTTGTTGATAGGTTATCTAAAATAGCTCATTTCATTGCTTGCAAGAAAACTAGTGATGCATCAACGGTGGCAGAATTGTTTTTTTCAGAAATTGTTAGATTGCATGGTGTTCGAAAAACTATTACTTATGATAGAGATACTTGATTCTTGGGTCATTTTTGGAGGACTTTATGGAAGAAAATAGGGACTAAATTACATTTCAACAATGCCTATCACCCCAAAACATATGGGAAAACCGAGGTCGTAAATCGGAGTTTGGGAAACCTGTTAAGAAGCATTGTTGGAGAGAAGCCCACGCAGTGCGATTTGGCTTTACCTCAAGCAGAATTTGCCTACAATAGTTCAGTAAATAGATCTACAGATAAATCTCCATTTCAGATTATTTACGATAGAAATCCTATGGGTGTCCTAGATTTGGTGCAACTACCGCTTGGAGATTGTTGAGCATTGGTTGTCATTGATGTAAACTAAAGATGGTGACAAACGTATGAGCATCATTCAATGTCAAAGAGGATGTCAACTGATTCATTCAATGTCATTGATACCAGCACAAGTCGAAGTGAATACAGCATTCCAGCAGAAATATGAAGAAGCCACTTTGAGGAAATCAATTGCCCATAATAAAGAAGGCATGAACATCAAAAGCATATGCACAAGAGGTGAAGATGACAGATATGCAACTCTGAAGGACATCTAAATGCACAGACATCTGAAGAGGACAAGAAGCATATATCAGTGTGCAAGATGACTGAACTGACAAGGATACCAGTCTGAAAAAGTATATCTAATTACTACATCCATTCTGTCTGAAGATGTTTACAATATCTTGGAGCTTATCTACAGGAGAAGATGTGAATCAAGGATATTAAGTATGCAACTTTGGAATATATCTAAGAGGTGTATTCATGCAGAAGATATCAAGGAGACAATGTACATGAGCCGATCTGAAGAAGTACATAAGATGACACTTGATACAGATCTAAAAGGATACTCCATGATGATACAGTTCAAGAAGGAACACAAGCAATGTACTCTACATCATGAAGTCCTTGCGCAAACATTGAGTCCACCAAGTCATACTCTATCATGTCAAAAAATGCAAAGGAGTTGGTTGGACAATGGCACAAGTGCCCAAATTGCCAAGATGATGATTGGACGAGAGGGACAAGCGAGCTAGCAAATCTATGTGTTGCTTGGTTGACAGTTGGGAATGCACTAGAGGAACGGAACAACAGATGGACAAACAATCCTGAAAGCGTGCAAGCATAGCAAATCAGAAGATGCCTTCAAGTGGTAAAAAGTGCACAAGTTCCTAAATGGGTACGATCGGTTGAAGACCACAATGGAAAAATACCACAGCCGACGAATAGCAAGTGCGCAAGTCCCACAAGCATGAATAAGGCAGAGGTCAAAGTCCCACAAATGAAATGTAGGCATGTGCATAGGTTTCACAAAATTTCAATACATCAAGAGCGCATCACCCAAATGCAATGATGATCACGGGTCACAATCCCACTAAGCAAAAGTCGAAGAATGCACAGACTCTACAAGATGGTAATAACATAAGGGCACATTACCCACAAGGGATGGCACAACAAAGATCAAAGATAAGGTGGAAGATTGCGCATATACCGGAAAGCAATGGTACATCTAGAGCACAATGGTACACTACCAAGGTGCAAAGTCCCACTAAGCAGTGGATCCTATGGGCACTTGATACATCAAGGATGTCACATCAATAAGCGCAGATGATGACACGTGGCATGTGCACAATCCGTGAAGTATGGAAGAAGGGATGCCACGACCAACTTGCAAATATACAATCCTTGCAAGATGTGTATAAATAGAGATGCAAGTTGGTGAATGAAAGGAAGTGAAGAAAGCAAGTCGTGAAGCGGAGAAGTAAGAAGACTACAAGTTTTAGTTTGTTTTTCAGGGCATCAAGGGATCATGGACAGAACAGAATGATCTAGCGAAGAGTCGGCTGCGCACATGCAGTAGAACGAAGTTTTGATGGTGCGCAGAATGATGTCGTAAGTCTGTGACGATTGCGCAAACGTTGAAAGGAATTACCGAAGAATGCGCAAGTGTTGGATATCTTGAAGGACTATATCACAAGTCAGCAAGTCAATAGTCACAGAAGTTGAAAAGACAGAAGCGCAAAGACCAAATCGAAGCTTATCAGATATTGCACGAATGTCTTGCTAATGCAAATGAACTGAAGTGGAAGTGTGCAAAGTTGAAGATTACTTCTAATGCACAACAACGGAACAACAACAGAGTTAGACAGGCACATCACGATGCAGATGATCTGAGACATGTGCGTTATACTGAACAGACCAATCATTTGATGCACAGGAGGTCACAAATCATCTGAAGGACTGCAACACTTATTCAGAACAAACACATCAGAAGGTGCGCAGTTACCACTATTACTGGTGCTTTATTTCAGTACAACATATCATCAATAGAAAGCATAGTATCAGTTGATCATTACAGTCACGTAAGGAAGAACGCTGAACCACAAGCGCAGACTGCAAAATCAGCAGAGCACACAGTTTTAGAAGAAAGTTATCAGCTAAAGAGAAATTTGAGAAGAAAGAGAAGTCAAGTGATGTATGCAGAGCAGTGACAGAATACAGTCTACATACAAAGATCACGCACAACAGAATCATCATAAGAAGCCATGACGAAGTGCCCAGAATTGAAGAATGGCAAGACAACAAAATATATTAGACATTAGGGCGATCGAACGGGGCAAGGAGACAGGGAGTTGGAGCTTGCGTTATATTGAACGGACCAATCAGTTGATGCATAGGAGGTCACAGATCGTCTGAAGGACTGCAACACTTATTCAGAACAGACACATCATAAGGTGCGCAGTTACCACTATTACTAGTGCTTTATTTCAGTACGACATATCATCAATAGAAAGCACAGTATCAGTTGATCATTACTGTCACGTACAGAAGAACGTTGAACCACAAGCGCAAACTGCAAAATCAGCAGAGCACACAATCTAAGAAGAAATTCATCGACTGAAGAGCAATTTGAGAAGAAAGAGAAGTCAAGTGATGTATGCAAAGCAGTGATAGAATATAGTCTGCATACGAAGATCACACACAGCAGAATCATCATCAAAAGACCTGACGAAGTGGCCAGAATTGAAGAAGGGCAAGACAGTAAAATATATTAGACATCAGGGCGGTCGAACGGGGCAAGGAGACAAGGAGTTGGAGATTCCTTCAGGTTGGTGCCTGTAAACAACAAAGAGACAGGGAGTCATAGCTTCCTTCAGGTCGGTGCCTGCAAAACAAAGCGACAAGGGGTTGGTGCCTCCTTCCAATTGGTGCTGGAGAAAACTCAGGGGGTTGGAGTCTCCGTACAGTTGATGTTGGTAAACACAGGAAGTTGGAGCTTCCTTGAATGTATTCTTTCATATTATAAAGAAGCATTCTCTGGTTTTCTCCCAATTGGGATTCCACGTAAAAATTATGTGTTATGTGTTAATGATGGTGAATGTTCATGTGATTGTTTATCTTCTATTGCAATAATAGAAGATAAAGATTAAAGTGAAAGCTAATCTGTAAAAGAAGGTAAAATTTACTAATAACTGCACTAATACTGATTCACCCCCCCACTCATTATTAAATCGAATCGAACAAAGATGGAATCAGTGATGATGGGGAATCATTTGCAGAACACATTCAACAGTTACAACAAGTGAGACAAAAGTTGAAGGCCAGTAATGAGCAGAACAAAATTATAAAAGATGCTCACCGAAGACATCAGGTATTCAATGAAGGTGATTTGGTCATGGTTTATTTACGGAAAGAGCGGTTTCCTAGAGGAACCTACCACAAATTGAAGTATAAGAAAATTGGTCCTTGCAAGATTCTCAAGAAAATTAATGACAATGCTTATAAGGTTGATTTGTCAGTTGCTATTGATATTTCCCCTGTGTTTAATGTTTTTTATTTATATATCTTCCATGGGAACGACCTGGGTGATGATAGTGAGGCGGAGGTGGATTGGCAACAGGCCATTCTGAGCAAGAAAAAGGAAAAGATTGCACATATTTTAGATAAGACCCTTCATACTCGACAAGGCCAACACAACCGATATATGGTCCAGTGGGAAGGATTAGCACCAGCAGAGAGTACATGGACTACCGAGGGAGACTAGTTGAATCTAGATCGCGTTAAGTGGAAGCAGTTTGAAGATAGTAACTTCCAGGAGCTGCATTTTTTCTATTAGAGGAGAATGATGCAGGGATTTCCGTGGGCTGAGGTTTTAAAAAAAAAATAAAGGGATTTCCGTGGGCTGAAATTTATAAAAAAAAAAAAATACAGGGATTTCCGTGGGCTGAAATTTAAAAAAAAAAAAAATACAGGGATTTCCGAGGGTCATAACTTTTGACTCGTTTATCTGTCTCAGTTCAAATTTAACAAGAAGTTGCATTTCAAAGAGTTCACTGCAGTGACTAATCACATCCTTCTGATCGGACCTTTTCTCGACACTTTTTCGGGGCCTAATTCCTTCATATAGTGCCTCAAATTGGATTTTTAGTGGTTTTGTGGGATTTTTTAAATTTGTAATTATCAGTTATCTATTAGTTTATGCACCTAATCAAAAAAGCAAGTTGACAACTAGTGTCGCTCTAGTTAGCTTTAATTTAGTGGTCAGTTTTAGAGTCATGCGAGAATTTTCAAAATTAGCAATTTTCGAAAATCTCAGATATCAGTTATAAGAGGTTGAACCTTCATTGTAATAGTTAAGATGGAGAATGAATAAAAGATTGTTATTTTCCACTCTCATGTGTTGGTTTTTAGATCTCATGAATGAATTAAAGTTTAATGGCTACAACGCATACTTAAGTCTTACCTATTAAACTCTATTTTCACATATTAAACTATATTTTCACGTTGCTATACCCTATCTTATGTTTCAGATTTGAGATATGTTCAAAGTTACCTACAATAAAGAAATAATATTACTTCAAAATTTTGAATGACCATGTATATTTTTAAATTTTAAAAATGCATTCTTGTACCCAAAAGATGTCTACTTCCGTATTTTAGTCGTACTAAAATTTTTCTTTAGGTATTTTTTCCGTTCCGAATTATATTTTTATTCATATTTGAACTCAAATATTGCTACTATGTTTTCAACAATCACAAGAGAATCAGGACAGATAGGTTTCAGCTCATAGGTGAGATTTAGGGATCCAAGGGAATACATGTGTTCTGAAAGAGTAGCATGTCTGATATAACTTTCAGATAGGTTCCTTGATTGCTAGAGATGAGCATTCAGTATCTTCTTGGATCACTGCATAAAATTTGCCCACCATTAAGCAATGAATTTATTAGCAACTGCTACTCCACACACTTTACCTCAATATATTGGGGCCATAGAGATATTATTGTCATTTGGAACCTTATCATTCAATACATGAAGTGAACAATAGTTCGTTCACACATAAATAACTCACCAAAAGACTTGGTAAATAAGATAAGTCATTAATGGGCCAAAATATGTATTGATAATTGAATAGATAAAAGATGATATGATATTACAACATAGCTCACCTTTAATATGGCATGAGCATTCATAATGAAGGGTTATGTCCCTTCACATTAATAGCTAACTACTATAATAATTTAACAATTATTATTTTATTTAATTATTATCCTATTTATGTTTGTAACATTGCCACTCTCTTAGAAAGGCTTTGTCCTCAAAGCCTTGTAATTTTGTCGCATTGTTTTTTGCAATGTCATGGCTGACGAATCATGTCGATACGAACTGCTAAGTGTAGAGCATAGCTTCCGATATGTGGATGGGTCAATCCATCCCAAATTGATTTGTTGCTGACTGCTGGGATTCCCTATTGATCTGTTGTCAGGAGCTTTGATCACATTAGTACCATTATCTTTCGACATTTCCCACTTTTTAGAATATCGGTTTTTATGGTTGGGGTGTCGATAGGGAATCTTCATAATGTCATTTTCTTTTATGAGTGTCGTCTTTTGAGCGTTGATCTGAGCTCGAAGTTGTATTTTCGTCTCTTGAGGTTTTAAGGCTTCGTTTTGTATCTTTTCCAACTTGTTTTCCAACTGCATGTTATCATTTTGAAACTTCTTAATCACTTCTACTTGCGATTTTCTGTCATCTTCAGACTTCTTAAGTTGTTCCTTAAGATCTTCGTTATGACTTCTGATGCAGTTGTTTTCTTTCTGCTTGTCTAGAAGTTTTCCTTCAATGTCTTCCGTAGATTGTTCTGTCTTCCGACTATTTTTCAACTTCTTAATTTTTGTGATTAGTGTCTTGTTATGATTTCTTAACCTGAAAATTTCTTCGGAATTGTTGGATAGTGTTTTATTACTTTTTGCGATCTCCAATTTGTATCATTTTTTTGAGTCGTCATTTTGTTGTTGAAGAAATTTTATCTGTTGTCGACAAGTGTCGACCTCTGATTCTTGATCCTCAAATTTATTTCGTATCTGCTTCAGTTCTTTGTCCTTGTCATTGACGACTTTGTTCAAGCGTATTACTTCTGCTTTGTAATTATCTATTTCTTTTTTTATATCTTGATTTTTTAATCTATGATTGAAATCACTCTCGTCTTTTAATTCCTTGATTTGCGCACATAATTTTTCTATATGATTTTCTTGGTCGGACATTTTTTGTTCATTGAACCGTTCTTGTATCTTTTCGATGGCGCTTTAATTTGGCTTCTAATTTCTCTATTTGTAGTCGCAAACTAGATTCCATGATCTTGACTTCTTCTACAATGACTGGTCGTCTTTTGAATTTGATTTCTTCAACGATAAGGGACCGGTAATAACCTTCTCCAACTTCGTCTTCTTTTCTTCGACAATAGGTAGACACCAAAAAGGTGTAATAACCTCCATGTAGTTCTTTTTTTTTAAATCTTCGACTTTTCATTTTGATTTTTTTTTATATAATAATAATAAATTATTATTATTAAAATTTTCCAAATAAATGTATAAGGTAGGGATTTAAAATAATAATAACTATTATTATTATTATTTTTAAATAATAATAATTATTTATATTTTATAATAATAATTATAATTTCTAATAATAATATTATTATTGAATTTTTTGTTTGAATGAAATAAAATTAGGGTTTTAAAAGCTAAGTAATGGCATCAAGGTGGATTAGTGGAGATGAAGGTTGATGGCGGTGGATGATTGAGATAATGTGTGGATGTTTGGATATTAAAGCGAGCTGGCAGCGATGGATGGCGGTGAGGGCAGGGAGAGAGAGATCGTGAGGATGTGAGGTTGGAATATGGGCAAGGGAATGGCAAAGAGTGCGGATGGCAGTGGAGGCTGAACAGTTTGTTGCGGAGAGGAGGCGAGACGTAAGAGAACGTGGGTAATGCTATCACATATATAGTAGCCAGGCTACCATACATTATTTTTCTGATTCCAGTACACTATTCAGCCAGTTCCGTTACATTGAGATGCTGAGATGAGCGTCTATATTGGATCACTATCAGATTTTGGACAGCAGTATATATATTCCCCATGCCATGACTGAGTCTCAGGACACTCAGAGAGATGACCGTTGTAGCCATCATACCATTTATACAAAGCAATTAGTAGTGCCCAGAGTTACAGTAGCAGTTTCAGAGGACAGATGATGGTGCAGGTGAAGAGCATTCAGGTATATGACTCAGCAGGTATATCATTGTGTTATGGTTATATTGCTTTTATACTTATTCTTATAGCATGTCTTAGCACCTAGTGTCATGATCTGGTGATCATACTCAGACTTAGAAGTTCACTAGTCATACTCATTGGTTTTACCCACCTTAGGGAGAATAAAGGTGATCATTCCACCATACCTTGGCTTGCTAGTGTTGGCTCCATTATTCATTGTCTTCATCCATCCATTGCCTACCTTTTAGTTTATCACCCTAACTTACTACTTGACTAGTGACATGGAGGATCTTTTCCCCACTGTAGCCTCTGTATTGGATGAGCTTCCCTGTTTATTGTGTCTCGGCTCTAAGTTGGTGACAAAACTTACCTATGGTGAGTTGGAGTTCCTTGTGAATTCCCCCTAGTCACTAAAGTTGTGTCGGCAAAACCTAAAACTTTTAGTGCTGCCATGAATACAAAATCTGGAAAATGAAATGCTATATCTTGTATGAAAAGCCCATTCATGCAATGTGTTTCTAAACACACATGAATGAAAGGCATGCCAAATGAAAATGGCCATGAAAATAAAATGTTATATCTTTTGGAAATGTAAAATACCTAGGTAAACAAGCTGTCTGTGACACACCTAGAAGTGCTCAGGTAAACAAGTGCCTTAAAAACACACCTGCAGCAGAAAGCCTCAAATAAATGTAAATCTATGCAATGTGTTTATAAACACACATAGATCAAAGGCTATGGAAACTTCAGGCCCAAAAAGCAATGGAACTTCAAAGCTATATCTAAATAATTGCTGGCCTCATTTGTATTATGGATTGTGCGCATCTGTTAAAGGTGAATAAACCTTCTTTGAACAACTCATCCATTTGTGAGACACTGCCATTCCCTGTGTTGTTGCTCATTCAGTATATACTATGGTGTGTATTCCCTTTCTCTTTTCCAAAGTGTCACAATGTTAAGTCAGTCAAGTCATCCCTTAGCCTAGCCAATTATTTTAGCCTTCACCTTCACTAGCAAATTGATCACAGCTATGAAGTGAGTATGGTCTTGAAAGTCTAGTCTAAGTAATAATAATTAATGACATTACATATTTGGATTTAGATCGCCAGTAGTGATTACTTTGTGTTATAATTGCTATTTGAATAAGTTGTAGAGCATGCATTAGCCTTTGACACTTTGCAACAGCTTCTGATGATAGTCTGAGTTATATTTGGTTATGTTGACTTGATCAAACCTAGTTTGACCAAGGTCAACCATAGGACATGAGATGGTTGGACCTTGTGATGATATGGATAGACGATATATGGTCTATGTACATGTACATGATGATTCTATGCATCAGATACAGGTTTATGATGATGATTCATAGTTTACAACATTATTTGATCATTTACAGATTATTATTATTTCACCTGTTCCGGTATATTGGATATATTATATGATCATGCAGAGACTCATATGGTGTATGAGTACACATCTTGGATGGATTTGGACTTTCTGAGTCCAATAAGACAATCTGTTTTCAGTTCCGGGCACTTACAGTGATGATTGAGCCTCAGTAGGCTAACCCAGTGCAGTTTTGGTCTGTCGGAGACCCTGTCAGAGCAGAGAGGATTTTTATTTGGTTGACCTAGGGCGCTGTGCTTGGAGGGGGTGGTCCAGCCACTTGTTTTTACCATATTACCCCCCTCCCGGACACACCGGTGCCCTCACCTTGACAGCGCAGGCACTCCAGGAGGCAGTTTGGGGCAGCTTCACGCTTCCTGAGGCATTTCATGATTGGTAGAAATGGCTATTGAGGAATTCGATTTGGGCTACTGAGGCAATGTTTTGGCATGGGATGATCAGTGATGATGGATTGATGTCTTCCACACCTCCTCCAGCAGTTTCAGCTTCATCGGGACCCACATCCATCACTTATGGCACTTTCTGATGATTTCTGAGGCCTTTTGAGACCCACGATTTGTCCATAGAGGCACGATTTGGTATATTGATGACTATTTTATTATTATTGTGCTATGGGGATTGACCAAGGGTGGCTAAAATTACCCCTTGGACCCACCATAAGCTTCTTATTGTATTTTGTCATCATGATATGGTGGGATTCCCCTCTTCTAAGACGATTTTGTCCACTTATGTTATATTTTATGAGTGATCCATGTATTTTATTGTTGAGCTCATCTCAACTATTGATTAGACATTTGTATCTTTTAATCTTAGCCACTCATTCAAAAAGTGGTTAGGATTTTGATGCCTCTCCTTCCTATTTAAAGGAGAGCTTCTCATTGTAAGGGGTCTTTGGCTCTTGGATTATTGGTATAGAAAATCTTTCTTGTGGAAATTCTTGTGGTCTCCTTTGCATCTGGTGTTCTTAGATGGTGATTGGAAAGTCTATTGCATCCTAGCATTTGGGAATTTGTGGTAAGATCTATCTTTTGGGAAATCTTTGTCTTGTCTACAAGAGGGCGACTTCAACAAGGGCGATTTTGCAAGGCTTCTTCAAATCGACTTTCTTGGCATTTGCTTGTATCAGGGGGTTATCATTAGTAGCATTGTGATCTATGCTATCTTTCTGTTACTTCTCTTGTTGCATTAGTCTTATCTCTTGATTGCATCAAATCTGATATTGTTGACGTTTGTTGTTTAGGAGAGAGGGCGCATTGGCTTCTTGGGCTAAATCGAAGCTTCTCAAATTGATTGGGTTTGCATAGATCATCATCATCAAGGCATCTACAAGGTTACCCAGGTAAGATCCACAGGTTTGTTTCTCTTATCTTGATCCAATCCATTGACATAACACATAAATTGATAAAACCCTTATTATTTCAAACCCTCATTGTTACGTTTTCTCAGATCTACTAAGATCTAGTGGGTTGTTGGGTATAATATTGAAAACCCACCTCTATAGTATCCACGGCATCCCGGATCTATAGTTTGGTGAGGATTGGCCTCCATTTGACCCCCTTCCCAGGTCAACTTAGCCTCTCCAAGTGAGGTCGCACTCCTTGGGGAAGGTGAGTTAGCCTAGATCTAGTTGATGGGTAGTTGAGATCCCACTTGTTTCATGATCTACACATCCAATAACCTACCCCCAGATTGTCACTTTTCTAATTTTTACCTTGTGGGCCCTATTCCACATTTTAAGGGATTTAATCCCCATTTTGGACCACTTGGTATCTTTAAACTCAGATCTAGTAAGATCTAGCCATCGGATTGCCTTGAAATTGTAGATCCACACTCTCACTTGATCAACCTACTTGGATCTAAATTTTGGATGCCATTGGACTTGTCTTGATCCATTTATCACCCTTTTTAGCCTCCTTGGGTAAAGTCGCACCACCTTGGAGATTGGAGTTGGTCCACTTCTAGGACGTGGGTACATGAGATTTTTGTGGATTTGGAATGGGCATAATTCAAAACCTAGGTCTAGTATGTCACTTTGTTAAATCTTGCCTTGGGGATAGCATTCCTTGTTTTGAGGGATTGTGGTCCACTTAGGTCAAACCTTGAATCTCTAGATCTAGACCTATTCATCCATCAAGACTTTAATTGCCCACTTGTCTCATGCAATAGGAGTCATCAACCACAAGTTAACTTCACTTTGACTCCAGTATCCCAATTCCCAAGGCACTAGTCTCTCTCCAAGTCAATTCGACTTTCCTAGATTGTTGGATTAACTTGTGGTTTGACCCTTGTGTGGTGGACTAAACCCTTTGATGTCATCATACTTCATGATCAAGCTTGTCACTTGTACTAGTTAGCCCCAATTCAACCCCTTAACTATCCTGCATTGGACATGGTTCCCAAGGCAGTGGATTTTCTCACATTGAACTAGTACTTCAATCCTGGATCCCATTTCAAATACTATAAGTCACTCTCACATCAATAATGAACCAAAGCTACACTCATTAAACCCCTCACTTGTCTTGTGACTTCATCCTTAGGTCTAGGATAAACCATACACCTTACTTCACTTAGAATTAACTTGATTTGGTGTCTTGGTTTTGATCTCTCCTGTCAGGAGTAGATTGGGTCTCCCCCTTTGTTGTCTGGGCTAGATAACATAAAGCGAAGGTTGCCTTGATTGGCGTGACAACCATATATTGGAGGTCGAGGTGATCGTGGTTGCACCTTTTGAGTTGCCCTTCCCTATTGCCATCCATTAATGGATACATCCATAGGGGTAATTACAGTTTAGGTGATAACAGGTAACAATGGAAGCAGCGATAGGAGTGGCGAGCAACGCGTTGGTGGAGCGGCTCGGTGGTGGTGGCTTGGAGGGGCAGCCACACTGGAGCAACGTGGTTTGTGGGCGAGCAGATGAGTAGGGTGGCGTGTGGAGCGGTGCAGGGAGCTGTGAGAAATGGCGGAAAGGCGTAGGGAGAGCAGGCCGCGATGGTCGATGGGAGAGAAGGCAAGAGGGGATTATAAGGGAGTGGACGCATTGGAGTATGGGGAGGGGGGTCGCAGATGGACTCTGCGTTGGAGTGTGGGACGGAGAAAGTGGGGAGGCGCGAGAGTGATGGCGGGGAGCTGGAATGGCGGGGGGATGGTGCGGAGTATGCGTGGAGGGAAGTGCTCAGAGCGTAGGTGTGAGGTGGTCGCGGTAATGGGTTGTGGGGATGAGGGAGGAGAGGTGGTGTTGGAAGAAGGGTGTGTCTTAAGGGAGTGTTTGCAGAGTGGGAGCAGAACGAAGTGTGGAGGGATGAGCCTGTGCATAGGAGTCGCGCAGTGCACGCGCGAAAGGTGAGTGCAAGCGGACTGGCAGAGTGTAGCACAGTAGTGGAGGAGGCGAGGGTGGAGAGTGGAACGCAGAAGTGGAAGAGTAGTGCCGGTAGGTGAATGGAAGGCTGGAGAAGGTGGGAACGATGCGTGGAGGCAAGGAGATTGTAGGGAGGTGGAGAGATGGAGTGCGGGGAGGGAGGAATGGAAGGGATATGCGTGGGAGGGAGGTAAAGGTGGGATGGAAAATGGGGGGTATGCAAGCAGAGGATAAGTCAGGGAGAAGAGCGTGTAGGGCTGTGCGAAGTGTGCAGAATTGGGGAGTGTGTGAGCGGATAAGAACTGGAGCGAAGGGAATATGAGATGGATTATAGAAGGAGATGAGGAGTGATGCGTCAGGGAATGCGAGGGATTGTGGAGGGAGGCGAACGATTGAGCTAGCGGATGGTTGAATGTGCAGGGAGTAAGGGAGTGTAGAGAAGCGTTATGAGGGAATTGGATCGTGGAAAATGTAATTGAGTGAGAATGGCTAAAAGCCAGTGCTTGGTAAAAAACCACGAAATCAAGAAACTTGATAGTTTAGCCAGGATCAGTGCTCTGATACCAAATGAAGCGAACAATAGTTCGTTCACACATAAATAACTCACCAAAAGACTTGGTAAATAAGATAAGGCATTAATGGGCCAAAGTATGTATTGATAATTGAATAGATAAAAGATGATATGATATTACAACATAGCTCACCTTTAATATGGCTTGAGCGTTCATAATGAAGGGTTATGTCCCTTCACATTAATAGCTAACTACTATAATAATTTAACAATTATTATTTTATTTAATTATTATCCTATTTATGTTTGTAGCAATATATGACTCATCACCAAGAAGAATGTATATCCAGAAGCTAAACCTATCAAACTTTGGTTTAGAAAGATGCTCTGAGGATTTCAAGCTTCCACCCAGCCTATGGACCACAGGTCCACAACTGTTAAGAGGATATCAATAGTAGTGGAATTGAAAATGATGCTTGGATTACAGATTTTGATTCAGAGATAAGATAATACATTCAAAATCTGCTGTGAAGCATCTATATTTTATTATTTTCAAAATGCAAAATGACACGAAGTAATGAACATGTGGAAATATAAAAACTAAGTAACAGATAGATCTATGCTAGTTTATCTTTTTTTATAATTGAATTTACATTCTAGTAATTAACAGTTGGATTTTACACATTGCATGTCAGACCTCGACCTTTTTTTTAAATTAGTTGTTGGCATTACCACCCACAGACAGGACTAATCTCATCCACCTGGGCTGTATAGTGCACCTCACCTCTCTCAGTGCAAATATTGTCAACATGTTCCTATCAACTGATAATATTGGTGATGTACGGAAACTTGAAAGCATTTTCATGTTGTGAATATGTCAAGGAAATGTAGAATCTCCATAATATACATTTTTTCCACCAATTAAACTATTGAAAAGGAGGCTACAAAAGCTTACAGGGATTGGTATTCTGCGGTCATGGAAAGCGACATCCGTTGCCAAAAACACATCACCAATGCATGCTCCCTTGTCCTGAAATTCATGAAAAACATCAGCTAAAATAAACTCGTTTTATTATTCCTGTTTGAAGCACAATCATTAGAAACAATTTCAAAGAGTTGAACAAATAGTATGGACATAAATTGAGCCATAACCAATCCATACTTTCACGTTCTATACTTCAGACCTAGGTTGTATACTCGATTCCAGAAGTAGCTGTGCATTGCCCCTGGATGCATGGGATACCAGAGATGACTGTAGAATTCAGGAAGCAAGAATGAATTCGTAGGTTCACTAGTTTGGACTTTATATAACTTATAACATCCAAAATAAATGTCCAAAGAATGAACAGTTCAATGGTTTGGGATTGAGTACATAAGACACAGAGGACCAAGGATTATGGGCTTACTAGGCAACCGACTGACAAAAATATATGTATTCCTATTGATAAATGGCCAGTCCTGTATATACACCCAACAAGTCCTAAGAAAGATCATTCCGCAAATCCAATAACTCCAATTTCGCATTTTCAATGAAAAAACATTTATTTTTTAAACTCCTAGAAATGTGTGGTTCAATAGGGTTAGGACTTGGGAATATCCATTGTCATGGAATCACAGAATTAGATTTCGCTGCTGTCCTGATTAGTAACGGAAGATTTTTAGCTGAGGGTTTTCTCAAGGCTCAGCAATCTCCTGTCATCATTTACATTTCAAAACTAGTAGTTTCTTTTGATGCTTTGACTAAACTCCAGTATATTCAACTAACTCTAGTGTATGTGAGTACTTGAGATGAAAGCTGGTTTCTATCAACCTGAAGTTCGTGGGGAGAATCTTGGTATCAAAAGGAAGAGTGACCAACATGAAAATATAACAACAATTAACTTGCCACGAACTTGTTTATCGGTGACAGAGATGGGTGCGACGACCTCAGTAAAACAGAAGGGCTAACCACTGTACATAAGGGTAAAAAGCTCAAACAAGGAGGTAACGTAAAAGAGGACCTGCAATATAGCTAAACTAGATATTACCCAAATCTCTACGTGGAGCAGCAGGCACAAAATTGTCCCAAACACAAAAATGGCAATATGGTATTGGGAGTTGCTGGGAAGTGGGAACTAAGAAGAGTTATTTCAATATTTGATGTCCGGTTTAGGAATTGACTGTGATACTGCATACCTTCTCTAGAATGTGAACTCAACATCAAAAAATGAAAAGAATATCAGAAGCTACCAAGGGTGAACACAAAGAAAACAAGGCTGGATGAGGGCAGTCGCAGTAGCTCTAAGGATGCCCTCTCTAAATTTCACTTCTTCAAAGGGGAGCTGTTTAATTGGTGATAGGATTAGACATTAGAAGTTGCTTAGAACTACTTGGTTTAAGTGTGCTTCTTTAGTTACTTTTGTACTGACATTATCTGATGGTCACTTAGACCAACTTGGTTTAAGTGTTTCTTTAGTGTACTTTTGTACTGACATTATCTGATGGTCACCATCTATTCCATGTATAGGCTATTGGACCGTGCTCCTGGTACTCAAAACAGTTAATCTATGTCTAATATCCTAATTGGTTCATGATCTCTATGTAAATATCATGGAAGATCACTTGTTCAGCATGACAGATTGTAGTAAATTTTAGCATTTATTTTCTTGACCAATAATATAACTTTCCTATTGCTTCATGGGTGTTTCCTTCTTTGAGAATTTTACCATGTAAATCTAGATATCTCTAGATCTATGTGCATTATTTCACCATGCCACGCATTCCTTCGTTGTCTGCCTCTGTTTCCCAATATGGTACCAGTGCAATTGTGAAGTTAACTCCCTTGTATGTTCAAAGATCGAGGTAGCTTGCAACAATGACAAAGTGCTTTATTCTCATTCTAAAGATATTTTTGTTATTTTCATGATGAAGATTGGTTGTTGAGTTGAGTATTGGAAGAGCTTCAAAACCCTTCTTTCGGTTATGGAATTGAACCTAGTGGAGAAAAATTCATTGTTTCATTGCATCTGGAACAATTCTTTTCAGCTGGGTATGCCTTTCGTTTCAATATCAAAAAGGCCTCCGTTTGACCAAGATATGAATATTTTCTCACAGTCCACCATGGTTGCCTGTTTGCATGAGGGTAAAAGACTTTGTTTTATAATGTTTTTAATTACAATAACTCTAAACTATGCTCTACATTTTCCAGTGTTTCGTATTGTGGTTTGCTGGAAGTGGTGTGTAGTATTGGTGGCCATAGTCTTGGCCCACCTCTATGTGTTTTTTTGTGAGCTTGAAGGTCCAATTGTGGTTGCAAGTCAAGATTTCTTGTGGGAGGTCTAGCTCCTTTCTTTTCCTCGACCCATGATCTCTGGCATGGTTTCATTGCTAAGGCCGCTAAAAAACCATGCATACTCCAAATGGAGAATGACTTGTAGATGCATGAACTGCTCAATTATATACATGTTCAATATTGCATATTGATAACATGTGATATGAAAGGTCTCATTTTGATGGGGAATTATGATTGAATATATGAAGGACATGAATCAATATTCTGCTAACAGCTTCAATTTGACCATTTCTCTGAGGATGAAAAGTAGTGGAGAACTGAAGTGTAGCATCAAGAAGAATCTCCAAAAAGGTCCAACAAAACTGGAATCTCAATCAGAAACAATGTTGGCAAGCAGACTAAGTTACTAGGATTCATATCTGGATCTAGATCTGGACCCATCAGATTTTTTAAAAGCCAGGATCCGGATATAGGTACAAAAATATAAATATATTTTTATAATTTTAAAAATAAAATTTATATTAAAATTAAAAATAGATTTATATGAAGACAGTTAATGAATATTTTACAGGTTATAATTTACTCTAATATCTAGGTTTATTAATTATAATAACAAGTTTATAAATATTTAATATAACTCTAAATATAAATTTAATATAACTTAACAAGTTTAAAATAACTTTATAATTTAACAAGTTTTATATAGCTATATAACTTTTTTTTAATTTGAAATAATACTTCTTATATTTGCATAAACATATTTACAATCAAAAAGCTTAGCAGTGGAAGGGTATATACAATGCCTAAGAGAACCTCTTCCAAAGACTCACTAAAGCAGAAATGAAATCAAAATATACAATAGGGTCCAACTTTTTGGCATCCTTGATTAACGATGCACCCTTGGCAAGTAACTGATGGCATACCTCATCCCTCCATAAAGCAACAAAAGCAGAAACAGAGCTACTCTCTTGATCAAACACATACTTGCACCTGAGCTTCCAAAGCACAAACAAAATAGAAATCCGTAGACAATGAGGGACTCCCACACAACAAAATAACCATATACAAACAAAGCAGCCCTCGAATAAAGCTTTATAAGCAACAAAGCAAACTATTGATCCTCCACAACACTCCAACACTGCCTAGCAAACCTACACTCCCAGAAGATGTGTTTGACCATCTCTAGCTTTGGCATCTTGGGACCTAGACACAGTGTATCTGACAAGCCCGACTTGGCCAACTTGGCCTTGGAAGGGAAACCCTAATAGATTACCAACCAGGCAAAAACTCGTAACTTGTAGGAAAGCCACACCGACTAGACACTGTGAAGACAACGAATCCAACGAACCTCGGGATTTGAAAGAGCCCATCTCGCACTGAGCACAGGCGAAAGAGGACGGCACTGATGCATAACAAAATACAATCTACGCGAGTCATACTGTAGCAAGGGCCTTCCAAACGACGACTACCAATCTCACCCAAAACAACCTAGGCATACCAATGTATAGTTTATACAACTCCGGAAGAAAGACACGCAGCTCCATGATCGAGGGGCAATCCAAAGCAAGGAGCCCAAAATCCTATGCAAGCAATCTCCACTCCTTCCTAGCACGAGCCCCACAATCCCACAGATCCCACCACAGAAAGATACCCTTCTGACTCAATCGACGTGCTTGAAAACGAGGCAACTCTACAACACACCTCCCCTGATCCCACTAACTCCAAATCAAGCGCGATACAATGTCCCACCTAGCTCGACTGCCCTCCCACTGCCAACAGACTAGACCAGCAACCAACCTCCAAGCCGTCGAGACACTCCTAAACATAATAGAACAAACAACCTAAAAATTGAAACGACGAGGGGGAAGAGGTGATTGTGCATTATCTTTGTATCTTGATGGGCATTGGTCTCTTTCCCGTTTCCATGTGGGATTGGTGTTTACAATGCCTACAAAGTAAGATGCACAAGTGGCAGCATAAGGATCTCCCCTTTGTAGGGAAGCTCACCATGGTGGGTCGCATCCTACAGGATTAGCATGTGTACAATGTCTTTTGATGGTTCCCCAATAGAGCACAATTCAAAAGACTTGAGATGATTTTGAAATCCTATCTATGGTTGAAATATGGACGCACAAGAGGTCTACCCTTAGTCGCTTGGGATGTTTGCACAATTCTTAAGGATGAAGGGGGTCTAGGCCTGATTGTTGTGGTAGCCCAGGGTAAAATTTTGGTCACCAAGTACATGGTTTGGTGCTTGGAGAGTTCAGCACCATGGCAGGTTCTCTTTAGACATCGGATTCTCGTAGCTCAGCATCTCGGACGTGTGCGAGGGGGCTTTTGTCACGGCCACTTTTTGCCGCAACACCCACAAGCTTGTGGGAGTCTTGCAGTCCCGCCCAAGAGGCTGGCTTGGGCGCTCGTTTGGGAAAAACGATGTTTGGTTGCACAAGACTTAGCGAGGAGGCAAGCGACGGACCGAACGAAGGGGTGCACGAACCAGGCCTGGGGGCACTCCCACAAACGACGCCACACTCACCCATCGGCGCATGGCAAGCCCGAGAGTGGGGCGTAGTTGCAAAACGACAAGTCGGCTAGACAAAGGGGCATTGGGTGCACCCTTCGAACAAAGGAACGTGGGAGTAGTGGCACGACAGACCAAGTGCCCACATACACTCCAAGAAGCAAACGCCCAAGTGTCCAACACTTAGCCGCAACACGGACCAAGGCATGGCGGGAGCTCGAGATGGAAGCCAGCGAGTGTGGGTTGAAAGCCCACAGAAGACTGGTTGGAAGCCCACGAACTCGAGATGGGAGGCCTCCGCAAACACTGGATGGAAGCTCCATGAAGTCAGGTTGGTAGCCCGCGAACTCAAGATGGGAGCTAGACGCGAAGTCGAGATGAAAGCCCACGAAGGTAGTCCGCGAACTCGAGTTGGGAGCCCGCGCGAACACCACTTGGAAGCTCGGCAACGAAGACGAGTTGGGAGCTCGACAGCAGCTCGGGTCGAAAGCCGTGGGACGACGCCCAGCGAACGAACCAACAACGCACAGATTGCGGAATACTTAGACCAAGACCGTTTGAAGTGGTACGTCGACAAGGAGTTGACATGGGCGCCAAGCAAGGGTGCGCCCAAGGTGGGGTCACACCCTCCCACACGGCATCATATAAAAAGGCTAAGTCAAGTAGCCAAGAAGCAAGCGAGTTGGAAATTCGGACAAGGAGAAGTTCAGAGCTAGGGAGGCTATCCGAGCTTTGCACTTCGCACAGTCTGTTCCAGCGAAGTCCGGTGGCAGCAAGGTGCTGCACCAGTGCAGAATTTGGCAGGTTCGCACGAAGTCCGGTTGCACAGTGAGACAGTTCCGCAACAACAGCAAGGGGTTGCAAAAGTGGGCAATTTCATGAGTTAGACGCCTGTTGGAAGGGTCTGCTCAACCTTTGTAATTTGTATATCTGTTATAAGGCGTGCTGCTAGTTTGGCACACGCTGGAGCTCTACTAGGGCAACTCCACCTATTGTAAGCAATTGATTATACAAAGCTTAAGGGTTGCTGGTTTGGCAACCCCAACTTATACTTGTGTGTCATTTACTTGATGTTCATGCATGTGTAAAATTGTCTAAGTGTTAAATGTTAGGCTTACATGTTAAACTGGTTAAACAAGTAAACTATTACAAGTGTTAAGTTGAAACAAGTTCCGCAGGTTAGGCGTAGTCTGCTGGTGCAACGCTTGAGTTGGTCACGCCCTCAAGTCGTTCCCAGGCAATGTCGCACACCACATTTGGACGCTGGTGACTAGCGAAAAAGTGTGGCTGTGACAGTTGGTATCAAAGCATAATTACTGCGACAGTTGAAGGGTTTTGTGAAGCAAGCTCTTTGTTTCAGAGCTTAGTTAAGCTCGTTGAAGCTCGTTTAGAGCAAGGGTTGTGCGGAAGGCCGCAAGACTGCAGAACCGCAGTGCCGCAGGGTGGCAGGACCATAGAACCGTAGGACCGCAGAACCGCAATCGCAGGGCCGCAAGACCGCAGATCCGCAATTGCAGGGCCGCAGAACCGCAGGCACAATGGTGTGCACAGGGTGCATAAATTCAATGGACAGTGAAAGGTTCCGCATGAGCAATCACAGGTTGGATGCAGAACGGTTGTTTGGGTTACAGTAGCAAACGAGTTGTCGCAGTTACAGCAACAGTTTGAGCAGTTCGTTGACAAAACCGCCGAAAACCGGGTAGCTTGAGCCTTGGTCGCTGAAGTCAAGGAGAGTTAGTTGTAAACTCTCAGGAGTGTGTTTGTTGGGCGCCTCCGTTGCAACCGCAAAACAGAACCGCAGTTCGGTTGGACAGGTACTCACAGTTTGGCTTGGCAAGCTACTACGTTAGAGTGTCGCAGAAAGCTGAAAGTGTGTTGAACATTGGACGGTTGCAAGGATTCATTGGAGAAGCTGCGAATCGATTGAGAAGATGAACAACATGGCAGGAGCATACTGTGAACGTTTGTCGGATGCGCTGGAGGAAACAGCGAAGTGTTTGCGAGAGATGGGATACTTCTTTGATAAGATGTACCATGAGCAGACCAAGCAAGAAGCACTTTGGTTGCAGGAGCTTTCAAACTAGACGACTGGGAGAAAGACTAAGGCAGAGTCGCAAGACGCTCGAGGGGAGTCAAGTCGGCTGCAACCGGATGTGCCAAAGAAGAAACGAATTAACTACTACATATGCAAAGGTGACCACTATGTGAGGAACTGTCCGTTTAGGACAGCTGCAATTGCACAAAGAGGTCCAATAGCACGGATGGCAGCCATGACGGTGTTGGAAGCACCGCAGAGTTCAGATGAAATTTCTGAAACGATTAAGGCAGTGGAGGCCAGCCTTAGCGAAACGACGGGTGGTCGAGACGCAAGTCTGCAAGAAATGCAGCATGGCCTGGATTTCGTGGAAGCGACGGTAAGTGGCTTACGAGTTTCTGTGTTGGTTGATACAAGCGCAACTCACAGTTTGGTGAGCAACAGGACTGCGTCGTCCTTACACAGCGCACTAGAGTTCAGTGAAGCCAAGTTTAACGCAGTGAATTCGGAAGTGAGGGCAATGACGGGAAGGATAAACGCAGCTCCTTTGAAGGTCGGAAGATGGTATGGAAGCATAGATTTGAGAGTCGTTCCGTTAGATGATCGTTCGGTGATCCTTGGACAAGACTTTCTTCAGGTGGCCTGAGCCGTGTCGGTTCCGCACACTGGTCATTTGATGTTCTTGGGAGAATCTGGAGCATGGAACATGCCTATGACGCAGAAAAAAGCAAGTTAGGATACAGACCGTGGGTGTCTTCGGTACAGTTACTTGAAGAATCGGGCATGTCCAAGGACTTATCGCAATGTAGCATAGGGCAGAATCTGGATTCAGTTGAAAAGAACAAGCCAAGCATAACCCAGGGGGTTAGCCATTCTTCAGCAAAGAAGTTGGCATCGTTGGAAGAACGAGCAGACTTAGTCTGTCGGGAGATTGAGTCGTTGTGCATTTTAGGAGAAACTTCGCGGCAGCATGGAGGCAAGGTGGTGCTTGCACCAACACAGTTCGCAAAAGTCACCGCAGGAAGCACGCAGGAGACATCGTTGAGCAGTAGCCAAGACAGTGATGTTTCAGTCAAGCCAAGTCTTGACACGGTACAGCATGAGGAGGTGTTGGACCAGCATAGCGAAACGCAGATTTTGGAGGAGGCCAAGGAGTTTGACAGACACACCAATGAAGATTACCCTTCACGTGATGCAACAGACATTGTGGCTTTCTGCACGCACGCAATAGGCATTCCAGAATCGCAGCTATGGCAGGAAAAGTTGGCACAAGTGGGTTGCAGTCCAGACGAGGTGGAGGCAGTCCTTGTTCACTTGGAAAGTGAGCGTTTGCCTAAGATTGCAAACGAAGAAGAGACCAAGCATGCAGTGGCAGAAATAGGCATTCTTCAAATGCAGCATGGGCAAGAATCATTGGCAGTTTTGGATGGTTCGACGCACCAGGAGGCTTGTGAGATCAAGGCAAGTGATCCGTTCAAGGGGTTGAGCAAGGATGCAAAGAGAAGAGCCAAGAGAAGGTTGCGACGAACGGAGACGGAGGAAACATTCTCCGCAAGTTCACACGACAGTAACGCAGTTTCAACAGGTGTGAGCACGCTTAGGTTCGGATGTGCTGGGTCCGAACTAACTCATACTCGGTTGGAAAAGTTGGGTTGTAGCGACGCAGAGATAGAAGTTGCACTAAGGCACTTGTGCAACGTAGATTTTGATGGTGGTGGCCTATGGCATTGCCAACCGCTTTGCATGGCTTGAGGAAGCAACAAATGGGATCACTGTCTTGGGCAGCGACAGTGAGGCCCTAGGCACCTTGGCAAGGTGGCCTTAAAGAAAAATTGACCTCCGCGAACACTGGATAGAAGCTCCGCGAAGTCGGGTTGGGAGTCCGCGAACTCGAGATGGGAGTCAGCCGCGAAGTCGGGATGAAAGCCCGCGAAGGTAGTCCGCAAACTTGGGTTGGGAGCTCGCGCGAACACCACTTGGAAGCTCGGCAGCGAAGACGAGTTGGGAGCTCGGCAGCAGCTCGGGTCGGAAGTCGTGGGACGACGCCCAACGAACGGACCAACGACGCGCGGATTGCGGAAGACTTGGACCAAGACTGTTTGAAGTGGTACATTGGCAAAGAGTTGACGTGGGTGCCAAGCAAGGGTGCGCCCAAGGTGGGGTCGCACCCTCTCACACGGCATCATAAAAGGCTAAGTCAAGTAGCCAAGAAGCAAGCAAGTTGGAAATTTGGACAAGGAGAAGTTCAGAGCTAGGGAGGCTATCCGAGCTCTGCACTTCGCACAATCTATTCCAGCGAAGTCCAGTGGCAGCAAGGTGCTGCAACAGTGCAGAATTTGGCAGGTTCGCACGAAGTCCGGTTGCACAATGAGACAGTTCCGCGGCAGCAGCAAGGGGTTGCAGAAGTGGGCAGTTTCATGACTTAGACGCCTGTTGGAAGGGTCTGCTCAACCTTTGTAATTTGTATATCTGTTGTAAGGCGTGTTGTTGGTTTGGCACACATCAGAGCTCTGCTAGGGAAACTCCACCTATTGTAAACAATTGATTATACAAAGCTTAAGGGTTGTTGTTGGATGTTAGGCTTACATGTTAAACTAGTTAAACAAGTAAAATGTTACAAGTGTTAAGTTGAAACGAGTTCCGCAGGTTAGGCGTAGTCTGTTGGTGCAACGCTTGAGTTGGTCACGCCCTCAAGTCATTCCGAGGCAATGCCGCACACCACATTTGGACGTTGGTGACTAGCGAAAAAGTTTGGTTGTGACAGTTTGGCCTATGTGACATCATAGCTATATAAATTTATAACTTAATTATATAACTTCACTAGTTTTATATAACTTTATAACTAAAAACTAATTTTATACTTTAAATAGTTAAATAACTTGAGATAACTTTATACTTTCATATAACTAAATATAAATTTATAATTTTAATATAACATTTTATTTTATATAACTTTAATCTTTACAAGTTAATATAACACTATATGTTACTATGGCTTTATAACTTTAACAATCAACTTTATATATTCATTATGAAATTCAAATGCATTGTCGGTGGTAGAAGAAAACAAACATACAAAAGGTTTGGTTATACTTATAGTTCATAAATTGTAATAAAGTTCAATCAACAAAAAATCTGGTCAATGGATGGAGGGCTCGACCCAATTGATCATTAAGCTAAGGAACTTGATGAGCATTAAGCGAAGGAACGAGTCGGTGAATGGAGAGATCGACCCAACAAACATGCCTAGGATTGGATGTGCAGCCAATGTTCTAGCTTATTACAAGGCATCCAAAGATTTAATGTGGAAATAGCTAGCGGGCAAATAAGACCCTCTTCGCTGCCATAGAAGCTGAACACGGATCCACCATCACAATAGTATTTAAAAAGCACTTCACCATTTCACGATGAAAAAACTTGTTCGCTGTCAATATTAAATTGTTATTAAATTTCGGACCAGATCTTGGACCAATCTAGGTGGATCCGGATTAGAGCCTGTACCAAATCTGGGGATACACATATCCATCCCCCAAGGCCAACAGAGCCGATAACATAGCAAGCAAACCAAAGTGTGGCAAAATATGGCTAATGAAAAGATGTGTTATCCAAGATGGATCATTATATAATTTGTCATCTTTTGTGGTACTTTTGGGGTGGAAAATTGGGGTTGTTGACTTGCAATACCCATTTCAGGGGCAGGGCATGTTTTGTTGATTTGGGGACTAGAAACTTCTAGAGCCTATTTGAGGCACCAAACGACATTGTTTAGAGTCAAAGCTCTGTAAATAAAGTTCACAACCACTCGATGATATTCTATAGATTGAGAGCTTTCCAACGATGCAAAGATCATCTCAATTAGAGCTCATATGAGGAAGTTATGCCTTTCACAAGTTAACCTATCCTATTGTGACCGCCATGGAATCGAGTGGATGCCACATTCGCTCCTCGTTACTCATATATGTGGAGCTAGTCACACATGTAATTTCAAGAAGGTTCTAGAAGGTCCAAAACCCTAACCCTAATTGAGAGTCGAGGCATGCAAAAATCCTAGCCCTAACCCTATACAACCATCAAGGCATTGTTAAATATTGGGCTGCTAAGACAAGATGGGATTTCATTCTTATTGTATTGAGTAGTGCTCCATAGTTGAAGTTGAAAGTGGTTGTCATTGATGTCAAAGGAGTTCAGTAATGACAAAAGTGTAGAGCCCTAAAATCCTAATTTGTAATAAAACCCAAATTCTAATTAAACAAGGGAAAATAGTAAAATCAATACAGTTAAGTTATAAATTCACCTTCATGGCAAAATATTTTCGAAAATAACACAAGTAAAAAAAAATATTTTACTAATTTGTAACCCATTTTATGAATTTAATTACAACATTCTTAATAGGAAGAGGAAGGCGTACCTGTTAGAACTAGCACTTACAGATATACCGTAGAAGCACATAGGAACCTAGTAGCGACCCTTGGAAAACCATATTTGGGGACTGCTCTCCTCCCAACCAACCCCTCAGTTGTACACTAACAGCCCCCGAGCCCTCACTCAGCAATACCAAGCCAGCTGGTCATCAGAATCAGAATCCTACTCTACCCTCAACCTCCAAACCTCCATCTCCATAAAACCCCTTTCCCCGGTCAAACATACCCGAAACAGAGCATAAAAACCAAGAATGAGCATAAAAACAAAAGAAGACCCCCCTAATCAACCCTGAATTCCCCTATTTATGCAGAATTTTATAATTTTAATATAATTAGAGTGAATTATGCATGAGTGCCAAATGGCCTTCATGCACATTATTTTCCTAATCATATTTAATTAACATAATTAAGTTTGATTTGTTAAATTTTATTATTATTATTTGTTAATTTCTTATTTTAAATAATATATATACTCTATTAATATTTCCTCATTACTTAACTAAACTTAATAAATTTTGGGGCGTTACACAAAGGAATAACCAATGACATGATGGCAGGGCAAACTCAGTAATGACAAAGGAATAACAAAGGTAGTGATGACATGGCATGTATGATGATGTGGCATATGTGATGAGGCTAGAAAGACAAATGATGATGTTCTAGTACCTTCATGATGTCATTATTACAATTTGACCTAATTATATAGAGATTTGTCAGTTTGGAGAAATTCTGGAAATTGACTGAGTTTTGGAAAATTGGTCCAAGTGGCCTTATGAAAATGCCCATCGTACCTCATAGGTGAATGATAAAAAGTATCGGAAAGCATGAGGCTATAGCTTGTTGAATAGACTATCCTACCATGGTCTCAGTTCTCAAAACGGGTGTTTGATGACAAAGTTATAGGCCTGCCAAACCAAGGTTTCAAGCTGTTTTGCACCAGTGGTAGTAAAACTGCCTAAGTGGCCTCAGGAAAATGCACGCCATAATTCAAAGGTGAAGGTAAATGCTCGCCCCATCTCTTCAAGCTATAGCTTGTTGATCTGTCTACCTGACCATGGTCTCAGTTCGTCTTGAGTGTCTGAAGAGGAAGTTATGGGTTTGCCAAAACAGTGTTTCAGGCAGGTTGCTCCAGTCCAGTAAAATGCACAAATTGTCTAAGTATAAAATTACTGGTAAAACTGCCTAAGTGACCCTTTGTAAAATGCCCGCCATTTCCTATAGTTGATGGTTTATATTATTCTGAGGGTATGGGTCTCTAGATTGTTGAGTGGTGCATCCAACCATATCATTAGTTTGTCCAAAAAGTCTCTAAAGGTGAAGATATCAATCTGCCAAAAGTACCTTCCAGCTTGATTTGCACTACTCCAAAAAAATGCCCGCAGAGAAGAGAGAAAGAGATTTCAAAGGATGAAATTGGTCTGGATAGAATCAACGTGTTGGCCTCTATCCATTGGGTGTCTAATACTTCCAAGTTGATGAAAATAAAAATCTCCTCATGTTGACCTAAGGTTTGACAATTTTGTCTAAGTGTTGAATTGGTAGTTTAAAAAGCTAGTTTCAAATGCCCGCCAGATGATGTGTGTGTATCAACAAATTCAAAATGTGACATGGATCTGTTCCTTGTTGAAGTGGTTATCCAGTCATATTTTCAGTTTGACTTATGATGGTCACATGTGCAAGAAATCAACCTGCCAAAGTGAGAAAAATCTTGTTTTGCATATTATGAACAAATGAAATTTGTCCAAGTGTTGAAAACTGAAGGTTAAGGGGCCATTTGGAAATGCCCGCCAGAAATTGATCCTGTACTGATAAATTCATCAGTTAGCATGGGTTTGTTCCTTGATGATCTGGCCATCTAATCATGGTCTCAGATTTCACTCTGGAGGTTACACGTGCAAAATACAAGCCTTCCAAAATGAGAGAAAGTTTATCTTTCTATCTAAATGAAGTTTGAGAGGTCATTGGAAATGCACGCAAGAGATGGTCCTTGTGTTGATAATATCTCCAGATGGCATGGGTATGTTCCATGATGAACTGGCCATCTAGCCATGATGTCAGTCTCTTCTTTGATGGTCACACGTGTGAAAAATTGATTTGCCAAGTTGAGGAAAAACTATTTTTACACAGTATGTGAATATGCCAGCAATAACCTAATAATATATGTTAAAACGTTTTTGTTTAAATTGCCCAGCTAAGTCAATTTAATAAGGAATAATTAAGATGTTATGAAATAGAGGAAATTAACTACCAGATATTTATCAAAGCAAATTAATTAAACCAAGACGTTTTTTTTTGAAGTGGTGCGTTTGATAAAAAGGCAATTTCCATATTGAAGGACGCGATTATGGAAAGGGTGTGATGCTGAAAAGGCATGATGATAAGCTACAGGAATAAACTAATAAAAGATAATAGGGCAGAGTTTATTAAAAAACTAGAGTTGATCTTTAATTAAAAACCAGGATTTGTTATTTAATTAAAAAAACAGAGTTAATCTTTTTGAAGAGGCATGAGTATGAAAAGACACAACCCCAGAAGAGATGCAACGATTGAAAAATGAGATGCATAATATATAAACAAGCATGTGAGTTGGAAGGAAAGTGTCTCAATAGCCCGGAAAAAGAAGAAGAAAGATCAAACAGAGACCAATGAAATGAAGAAACAGAATTGAAGAAAAGAAGTTCTGGAAATCTGAAAAGACAGAAAAGGGTGGCAGGGTGGTGCTAGGGGCAAATTGAAGTCTGCCAAGGAGGTTGTAGCCTCCTTCCAGTAGTAGCTGGTAAATAGGGTGTAGTAGCATCCTTGTCTATTGTAGCAGGCAAAAACCAGGGTGATGTAGCATCCTTCAGTTGTAGCTGAGAAACTTGGGGATTGAAGTCTCCAACAAGTTGTAGCTTGCAAAAACTATTGTAAATATAATTTTGTAGTCTAGAAAGAGTTTGTTGTTTTCCCAATTGGGTCTCCACGATAAAATATGTGTAGGGTGTATCTTGTTGATCCTGGGGATTGAAGTCTCCAGCAAGTTGTAGCTTGCAAAAACTATTGTAAATATAATTTTGCAGTATAGAAAGAGTTTCTTGTTTTCCCAATTGGGTTTCCACGATAAAATATGTGTTCTGTGTATCTTGTTGATCCTGTGTGTTAATAGATAAGTTAAAAGTGGTTTTAATTGTTAAAAGTTATCAATACTGATTCACCCCCCCCCTCTCAGTATTGTCCAATATTCCAACAATTGGTATCAGAGCAGGATCTTTCACTACAGTCTAAACCACTGGAAGGAAGATCCTATTAAAAACCATTATGGATCAACAAGGGATTGCATCCAACAAAGCTCCAGTACTTAATAAAGAAGAATATGCATATTGGAGCAAAAGAATGAGTGCATACTTACAATCATTCGGATATGGTGTATGGAATTCAATAATCTTTGATTATATCCCACCAAAAAGAATAAGGACTACATCTCAAAAAGAGTCCAAGAAAAATAACTCAAAAGTAATGGAGGCCATAGATGGATTATCTCAACCCATCAAAAAGAAGATGGGACAATGCATCTCAACTAAGGAACTCTGGGTCAAATTGGAGAAATTTTACTCAGTTGAACAAAGAGTAGAAGCAAGCCTTGCTATTCTCGAGGATGCTAGTGAAGATGGAGAAAATCTATTCATGGGGATAGTAACTCAAGCTTCAAAAAAGGAATCAGATGTGGAAGGAGAGGTGGACCTAGAGGCTTAACTCATGTGTGCTATTGAGGAAATTGAAAAATGTAGAAGAAGGAACAAATCTTTGAAAGGACAATTGTCAATACCAGGAAGAGTTAAAGTCAAAAGAAGAGGAAGTCAAGACCCTCCAAGAAGAGATGCACAAATCAAGTCAACAAGTGATAATTAAAATGAAAGAGGCCGAGAGCTTAAAACAAAAGGTTTCCAAATTCGAGGAAGAAATAGAAACGCTAAAAGACCAGCAGACCATTAATGAGAGGCTCAAGGAGAAAATACAAGACTCTAAAATACTTGAAGCAAAAGTTATTTTGCTTAGAAAGATGAGTGATAAAGAATCTATTAAATCAAAATTTGAGAACAGCTCAAAGACTTTAGCTGAAATCCTAAGTAGCCAAAGACCATCAAGTGATAAACCTGGACTAGGTTATGACAAAGAAAAGAATCCAAAATGTCTGTCTCTTACACTCCAAGATAAGAATAAAAGAAGTTATGTTGTTGCACTGATAATAAAGATAGAACCACATAATAAAGATAGAACTGATATGATACCTAAAAGACCAATGACAAGCAAGTTCCAGTGGATCTTTTTCGGTCATTGCTACTCTTGTAATAATTTTGGACATATGGCTAGAGAATGTAACCTGAGAAAGAATGCTTCAGTAAAAGTTCAAAAACAAAGGAAGGGATGGAAGAAGATGGAAGTTGTGAAGCAGAAAGATCAAAGATTCCTCAAATATAAAGGAAAATTCTATGGATATTGTCACTATTGTCACAAGTTTGGTCACAAAGTTGTTGTTTGCAAAACCAAGGGAAAATATCAAAGTTCAAAAACCAAGAGACAAAGAAGTGAAAAACCAGTAAGTAGAGTACCTCATGGAAAGATGTGGAGAAGAAAGGAAGACTACAAAGATTCAAGGGAAACAAAGATTCCAAGCATCAATGAAGTTTCCAAAGATGATGTTCAGCATAATAGTGTTGTAGATAAGAATGACATCCATTATGATGGAAGGCAAGATGACGATGTAAAATACATCGATGGAGATAAAGATGATGAATGTCTCTTCTAAGTCTCGTGACCTAAAAGAGAACCCTGAAATTAGCATTAGAATGGATCATATAATTAGGGGGAGTAAATATCAGAAAAATGCAATTGGTGTTTGAAAGTAATTAATATCACTTGCTAAGAATAAAAGGCTATCTTCATCAAGGACATAAGAAGTGAGTTGCTCCTACAAGAATTGTCTATATACTCCAAACACAGTAAGGAAAGGTATGCAATCCTTGCTCTAGAATGTATGAGTAAAATGAGTCTAGGCATGATCAAAATCTCAATGTCCTATGTGAAACTCTATTGAGAAAGAACAATGAATCCTTAAGAAATTTTGTGAGCAAACTATACATATATATGCAAGAATTGGATAAAAGGTGCAAAATACATTGAATATGATCACCTAGTGAAAAAACAGAGATACTATCCATCCATGATATATGGAAAGCATGATCAAATAAGCAAGTACACAATACAGATGGGTAGACTCACTATGAGAAGGCTGAAAACGCATATTTTTGCAGATTGTTGAAAGTAACAACTGGGATTCAGACACATATCAATTGATGAAGATCTTTCTGAATCTGCCTCTTGGAAGTGTGTATATGAAATTGTAAAAAATCCTGTTATTGAAAGTGTATTAGAGAGTTTTTAACATCAAAAGAAAAATGTTTGATGAGTAACAAGATGATATTGTGAGATTCTTTGGTGAGATGATGTGTAAAGCAGTGCATAGAAGTCCAACACGACTCACACATAAAAATCTTTCTCTGGACAGTCATCACATTGACTTGAAGTAACTATGAAAGATTCAATGATGGAGCAGAAGGCAGCACTGTGATAGGGGGAGTCTATCAACTCATCATCCAAGATCTCTTTCAAAGACTCGCTACAAGAAGGTAAATGACGATGTCAACCAACAGTATCATAACACAATGATTAGTACCAAGTCCAGTTATCAAGAGGAAGAGAAACAAAGAGCTAAATTTCTTACAAGAGGAGATATATTGGCAAGGGCAATTGTCAAAAAGAAGAAAGATAGGAAATTCTATATCAAGATGATTACAGCAAGGGCATAACAGGTTATCCTTTGTCATTGTTGTCAAAGGGGGAGAATGTTGAAAGTGGTTGTAATTGAAGTCAAAGGTGTTCAGTAATGACAAAGGAATAACCAAGGACATGATGGCAGGGCAAACTCAATAATGACAAAGGAATAACAAAGGTAGTAATGACATGGCATGTATGATGATGTGGCATGTGTGATGAGGTTGGAAATACACATGATGATGTTCTAGTACCTTCATGACGTCGTCATTACAATTTGACCTAATTATATAGAGATTTGTCAGTTTGGAGAAACTCTGGAAATTGACCAAGAGTTGGAAAATTGGTCCAAGTGGCCTTAAGAAAATGCTCGTCGTACCTCATAGGTGAATGATAAAAAGTATCAGAAAGCATCAAGCTATAGCTTGTTGAATAGGCTATCTTACCATGGTGTCAGTTCTCAAAATGGGTGTTTGATGACAGAGGTAAAGCCCTGCCAAAACAGGGTTTCAAGCTATTTTGCACCAATGGTAGTAAACTGCCTAAGTGGCCTCAGGAAAATGCACGCCATAATTCATAGGTGAAGGTAAATGCCCACCCCATCTTGTCAAGCTATAGCTTGTTGATCTGTCTACCTGACCATGGTCTCAGTTTGTCTTGAGAGTGTCTGAAGAAAAAGTTATGGGTTTTGCCAAAACAGTGTTTCAGGCAGGTTGCTCCAATCCAGTAAAATGCACAAATTGTCTAAGTATAAAATTACTGGTAAAACTGCCAAAGTGACCTTCGTAAAATGCACGCCATTTCCTATAGTTGATGGTTTAAATTATTATGAGGGTATGGGTCTCTAGATTGTTGAGTGGTGCATCTAACCATATCATTAGTTTGTCCAAAAAGTCTCTGAAGGTGAAGATATCAATCTGCCAAAAGTACCTTCCAGCTTGATTTGCACTACTCCAGAAAAATGCCCGCAAAGGAGAGAGAAAGAGGTTTCAAAGGATGAAATCGGTTTGGATAGAATCAACATGTTGGCCTCTATCCATTGGGTGTCTCATACTTCCAAGTTGATGAAAATAAAAATCTCCTCATGTTGACCTACGGTTTGACAGTTTTGTCTAAGTTTAGAGGTCATTGGAAATGCCCGCGATAGATGGTCCTTGTGCTGATAATTTCTCCAGATGGCATGGGTATGTTCCATGATGAACTGGTCATCTAGCCATGATGTCAGTCTCTTCTTTGGCAGTCACACGTGTGAAAAATTGATTCGCCAAGTTGAGGAAAAAACTATTTGAACACAGTATGTGAATATGCCAACAATAAGCTTGATAATATATGTTAACAAGTTTTTGTTTAAATTGCCCAGCTAAGTCAATTTAATAAAAAATAATTAAGATGTTATGAAATAGAGGAAATTAACTACCAGCTATTTATCAAAGCAAATTAATTAAACCAAGAAGTTTTTTTTTTGAAGTGGTGGGTTTGATAAAAAGGCAATTTCCAGATTGAAGGACGCGATTATGGAAAGGGTGTGATGTTGAAAAGGTATGATGATAAGCTACAGGAATAAACTAATAAAAGATAATAAGGCAGAGTTTATTAAAAAACCAGAATTGATCTTTAATTAAAAACCAGGGTTGGTTATTTAATTAAAAAAATAGAGTTAATCTTTTTGAAGAGGCGTGAGTATTAAGAGACACGAGCCTAATTCGAAGAGATGCAACGATTGAAGAATGAGATGCATAATATATAAACAAGCATGTGAGTTGGAAGGAAAGTGTCTCAATAGCCCAAAAAAAGAAGAAGAAAGATCAGACAGAGACCAATGAAATGAAGAAACAGAATTGAAGAAAAGAAGTTCTGGAAATCTGAAAAGACAGAAAAGGATGGCAAGGTGGTGCTAGGGGCAAATTGAAGTCTTCCAAGGAGGTTGTAGCCTCCTTCCAGTAGTAGCTGGTAAATAGGGTGTAGTAGCATCCTTGTCTGTTGTAGCAGGTAGAAACCAAGGTGTTGTAGCATCCTTCAGTTGTAGCTAAGAAACTTGGGGATTGAAGTCTCCAGCAAGTTGTAGCTTGCAAAAACTATTGTAAACATAATTTTGCAGTATAGAAAGAGTTTATGGTTTTCCCAATTGGGTTTCCACGATAAAATATGTGTTCTGTGTATCTTGTTGATCCTGTGTGTTAATAAATAAGTTAAAATTGGTTTTCACAAATGGCATAAACTTAGCCACTTTGTCAAATCTATTAACAAAAATAGAATCATGATTACATGGAGTCAATGTAAAACTAGAAACAAAATCCTTAGATATGCTCTCCCAAGGTTTATAAGGAATAAGCAAAGGGCTAGAGAGACCAAGCTTGGAGTTTGCTAGTTTGAAAACCTACACAAAGCACATTTTTTGGTGAAGTGCAATACATTTCACTGCATACAAGGCCAACAAAAATCTCTAAAGATGATGCAACGTTTTACACTTTTCAAAATTACTTCCATAAAGTGTGGAGTGTGCTTCCTTCGATAGAAGTTCACAAGAACCTCCTTGTGGAACACAACTTTTGTAGTTTATATAAGAGACGTTGCTTAAGATGATAATCTTGATAAGGCTCGAGATTTGAGCTGGAAGGATGGAACCACATCATTATAAATTATACCAAAACTTTTGTCATCTGCATGGAGAACATGCCAATGATGATAATCAAAACGAGATATGGTAACTGCTTTGGCAATTAGAGTCATGGGAGGACAACTCAAACAATCTACAATCTTGTTATTTTTCCTTTTTGATATTTGACGATAAGATGAAATGCTGCACAAATAAGAAGCCCATTTCAAATGTCTTCATCCTAAATTTTGGATCGTGAATACAAACAATGTAAAGGAAGATGATCAATATACATTGCAGACAATAGTTTCCATGCCCAAGAGATGATGTCACCAATATTTGATGGCTTGCACTAAAGCATATAATTTTTTCATATATTGAATATTTGATCTTGGCATCTGAAAATGTTTCTAAATGATAAGCAACTGGATGTCTTACTTGAGTAAGAACCACACCAAAAGCATAATGTGAAGCATTGTTTTTATCTCAAAAGATTTCCAAATATCCAGAAGAATTAAAACAAGGGCACAACAGAGAGCCTTTGTCAATGCCTAAAAGGCAAATTCTTGTGAAGAAGAACAAGTAAAGGTGATATGTGCTCTCATGAGTTGATGTAGTGGAGATGCAATGCCAAAATAATTAGCAATAAACTTGCAATAGAAGCTAGCCAAACCCAAAAAACTTCTAAGCTTTGCAACAATCATAGGACTTGGCCAATCATGCAAGACTTTGTGCTTTGCAAGGGTCTATGTGAACCCCCATACTTGTCAATGATAAAGCCAAGAAAATACACTTCTTGAATATTAAGATTTGCTTACAGCTATTTTTTCTTTAGAATCTCCATTGCTTGCTTGATATGAAAGAGATGTTTTGTCCATGATTTTGAAAATATTAAAATATCATCAAGATAAATGATGACAAATTCATCCACGTACTCACAAAATATTAGATCCCAAATCTCAGACCTAAAACAGAGACATGTTGACGGCCACACTTGTGCAAAACATAAGTATGCGTGGTGCAAATGGGTGCAATCACCTTCACTGAGATACACTCCCCAACAACAATGCTTTGGAAGTCTTTCAAGTCAAGGAAACAACAGATGAATAGGCTAAAACAATCGAGGATGACTGAATCAAATCCTTCTGCACTAAATGGAAGAGCAAATATCTTCCAAGAAAAGACAGGATCAAACCAACTTGGTTAAGTAAACTCTGATACCAACTGATAAGGATTTTAAGGTGATTACCTGTATCATAAAACAAAAGGTTGGACAATTACCAGGAATGCAAGACAAATACTTGCAATAAGAAGAAATTATATTCAATTGCCTCATCCAAAGCTTACTAAAGGCCTACATTTATAGGCCAAGAAAATTACTGCTTGGAGTGAATACTCCAACCAACTTGCACATATTTTCAAGTTTTGAGACATCTTCAATTGTATCCATACGAACCTTCTACATGTTTATCTATTTTCACATGCCTTTATCCTCTTTCTAGATATTTCCTAAGTTGCCAGGAAACGTGGGTACGGGGACGGATACTGGTACAGGGACGGGGACGGGGACGCCACTTTTTGAAACAGGGTACTTGGGTACATCAGGGGTATATATATTAAAATTTATAAAAATAAAACACAGTCACATCATACATGTATATTTGATATTTCTAAATTCAATGATTCATATGAACATTCACATTGAAAATTTGAAACATAAAATAATAAATTTGATAAATCATATAACATAGACTCATAGTAGATATCAAGTGGAATACTGGAAGACTGAATGGCATTTCCAGACATGAAAAAGAAAGTTCAAAACAGTAAACATTGAACAATGAACAAGATATCTGATTTGGCTTCCTCAAGCCATGTCATCAACATCCTTAGGATCAATGTCATCAACGGTCCTCTATCAGCAAGCTCTCTAGATAGGCATCATTGGAGTAGTGAGCACAGAGCACTAGCAGTGAGAAATGGAGTGCCGCGCAGGTTTTGGTAAGGGGTAAGTGCCCACATAACATGTGTTTCAGTGTTTTAATTTTTTATTTTTAAAATTTTAAACTTCAAACATTGCAAATCGACCCCTCTCGACCGGCGAGCTAAGGTAAATTTCCCAACGGCTGTACCTCCCGTGTACCCAAACACGTGGTACGGCGTACCGAAATCCATGCAAGTACCCTGTTTTCATAAATGAAGTACCTGGTATGTGAGGTTGGATTTGGGTACGGCTGGGTACGTACCATTGAAGTACCCGATACGTGTACCCGGTACGAGTTCGTGTACTCGACCCCCCGGTACGAGTTCGTGTACTCGACGCCCCGGTACGGGTACCCATGCAACACAAGATATTTCTAATATGCCCACTAACTATTTATTTCTAATCTATTATATATAACTCATTAAGGTGAACATGAGTAACCTCCATAACAGTGAGGAGATAACAAAGTTGTTCCATATCAATATTTAGATCAAGAAGAACAAGGTAGTGTTAAAGTTAATGCAGCTGCGAGACCCATTCTCAAGGAGGATGGCACTCTAGTCAGTTAACGAGGGTTCATGGTTAGTTAACTACTCAGAGTAAGTCCCTAAAAGGTACCCTAGGGCCCCCAACAATCTACTGGGGATCTTGGTGGGGGACCAAGCAGGTTGATGCCATGGCAAAGTCCCTAGCATGTGGCTAGGGCCCTTATCTATCTCTAGGGTATTCCAGTCTAGGACCAGACAGTTTCTTGGTCACGAGGAACAAGCAAATCCTGCAAGCTGAGATAGAGACATCCTGGTCTGGGACTAGGCAAATTCTTGGTCTAGGACCAAGACGTTCCTGCAAGTACATACCTGGTCAGCTAATCAAGTGGATCTTGGTCAATTAACCAAGATGATGATGTGTGATACCCTCCTCTCGTAGGTCTTCGAGATGGTTGAGCTAGGTTGTCTTCTCAAGGGACTGGCCAACCCTTGATGGAGTCACTAGCACTTGACCTCAAGAGTAGTCAAGAGGACCACAGGATCACATCACCCAATGTGGACCTTCTTTATACAGTGATGATGAACTTTCAATTAGTGTATGGAACACTTGTACATTTGAGAGAGAGATGGATGGGTTGTATCCCCACCTTGTTTGCATACCCTTGATCTTCCCACCTTATTGTTCTTGGTCTTGTGGTTAGAAGTTTTACCACCTTGTCTTATGCTTAGAAGGGTTGTCTACCCACCTTGAATTGTCTTGACTCTTACCACTTTGTTGTTTTTGATCTTATGGGAAAAAGGGTTGTTTACCCACCTTGTTGTTACACCTTTGGTCCTATGGTTAGAAGGGTCATGTACCATTCCTTGATTTATGGTTTGACTTGTGTTGGTGTGGTCTTTTGTTGACCACTTGTTGGTCCTTGTACTAGCGCCCCCTTTTTAATGTGGTTCCTAAACCCCTTTGCTATGATTGCTTGACCCTAGTACCCACTACTAAAAGACACCTTAACTTTATTTTATATTTTATAAGTGGTGACCCTTATTAATGTATGGTATCTTAACCTATTTGATGAAACCCTAAGTCATTAAAGAATTATAAGATTAACCCCTCTAGAAGCCATTAAGAAACTATAAAATCAAGTCTATTTTGAATTTTCCTCGTTTGAGATAACCATGAAGATATATCTCAGATCTGATTTGTTTGGGACTGTTCTAGGATGACATCAAGGTTTTGTGTTGCTGCTAGGGTTTGTTGAAGCTTACTACTCATCTTTATGACTGATTCGTGACCTTTATGCTCTAATCTAGCTACGTGTGGACTGTTTGAGGGTAGGTCGCATGCCCTAGTGACTGTTTGGTTGCTCTATGGCTTGTTTTGATAGACTGCCTGCCTTTGAGGTCTGAACCGTGTTATCACATCCATGTTAGTTGGAGCTACCATGCTGCAGATTGTGTGGTCAGGGACCATACTACACTTTTTTTTCCAGATCAAAGATCAGATGCCTTCAGAGGGGGCATACATTTTTGTTCAGATTGCCCCAAGCAGAGATATCAGTGGGGACAGATGGTTTCGGTATTGGTCCCAAACATGTATACATCATTGCCTACAGGGGCATCCTTCCTTGCCAGGCTTTGCATAAGCCCATTGAGACAGTTGCCTAGCCATATTTTGATTGAGAGTACTATAGAGTATTGTTGGTTTGCCACTTATTGCCCGGATCCAGTAGTGATCCAGTTTCAGAGTCAGCTTCAGCAGCAGGTATAGCATTTGATGTTTTGTTGCTCATGTTGTCGATTAGACTTATTTATATATGATAGTACACTGACTTTGCATATGATGATTGATATGGTGATCCAATTGTCATTATGATGTGTTGATTGGGCCCTTGGTGATGTCAGTCCACCCCTTCCAGTAGACTCCTGTCTATGCACATTGGATCATATCCCCATTATTGGTATAGATTTGGTCACTTAGTCCCCCTAGGCAATTGACTTTGGATCCACCTTCACTTTCTCCACCCATCTGACTCATTCATGATTGGTCTTTCCCGACTTGGATTCTGATTTGTGACCTTGAGGATCCCCTTCCCCACTGATCTCTGAGTATGCCATGATTCCCTGTCTTTTGTGCCTCGGCTCTTTAGTGTGTGAGATGCACTCTCAAACCTGGGATTTGCTCCTGTCGGTTGCCCCCGATGTTGCAATGCAGTATAGGATTGTGTAGCCCCATCGGGTGTTCCCCATTGGTCATCAAAGCATATACACTTACCCCCATTACTTTGCAGTATGAGCACCTTGATTATATCTATTGAGTGATGTATGTAGCCCAAAAGGGCCTTGAAATGTAATGAAATGAAGAAATGTAAAAGCAAGCCAAAAAAGCTATTGTAAATGTAAAATCAAGCCAAAAAGGCCAAGTATGAAAGTCAATGTAAAATGCCATGCAATGTGTTTGTAAACACACATGGACACAGGTCAACCATATATATCAGCATTGTATTGGTTATTTTCCTCACCTAGTCCTGCAGGGCAAGGAGGTGAGAGGGGAGCAAGGGGCAAGCTCAAGATTGTCCCCTAGAGTCTCAAGTTACGATTTGCTGGACACCAAGTTTGGCGGCTCTAGAAAAGATCCTCACGGAGTCTTCTTAAGGCACGGATGTGAGTTGTGAGGTATTTGTTAGATGACCAGTGGCGGTTTCCTTGCACTATACCCATTTTTGAGGCACCGCCCTTCCCTATGTGTTATCATGGTATGCTTATCTCAGTGGGCCCCGCTTTCCCGATTTATCCAAAAGGTCACAATCTTGGTCCTTGTTTTCCCTTACCCTTCACCTTGTTTTTCCACCTCACCCGAAGTCAACTAAGTGGTCAAGTCTATAGGTTGTGCATAGCAGTTTGAGTCTTTTGGAGGTGGTGGGCCCACCTCACCTCGGGCCTCGTATTTTTGAGATATTATGTTTTTTTTTATCACCATATTGGCATCGTATTGTTTAGTAATATACTAACATGTATAAGGAAGCCTTTCGCTACATGTGGCATACAAGTATTCAGCCAGCACCATTTTGACCAGATTTGACTTGGTCAAACCAGGTTGACTAGGCAAAAAATAGGCCGAAAAAATATTGCGATCAAGATTTCGATTTTGGTCATTTGTTATCTCTTGGGGTCCCATATGAGCCTCCAAGCATCAAAATTTGAAAAAGTTGAGGCAGCGATGAGATTTTTAATTATTATTGGTCATTATTGACCTATTTTAATTAAAAATCATGGATTTTGGGCAAACAGTGCCTAAGTAATGGATTGTGGTCGTTCAAATGACCATGTCTCCTATTTTTGGGGTCCACGATCGCATTGCAACAGACGGTTCTACAATCCGGGCACTATAAGTGGGTCAAAAGCTCAATTTACACCTTCAGCAATAAAAACCATCAGTTAATTAAATGGAAAATCAAAACTTGGCAAAGGCAACTATGGCAAATGGCAAAATCAAAGGTTGGCTAATACAAGGGTGAAGTTCTAAGGTAATTTCATGATGTTTGGACATTATATTTGTTTGGTGGAGCCCTCACTTTGACCAGCTCACCATGTGGGTCGAATTTGCCCATGGGGGGGCATTTTTCCTCACTTGGCAAATTCGATTTTGATGTTGTATTGTATGTGGGACCTTGATGTATTAGTTAGGGGGCTAAAACACCATATAGACGCCCCCTAACATGTTATTTGATTATTGTATGGACCCCACAAGGGGCCCCTCTCTCCACATGTGCGCTAGAGGGCAATTCGCAACCCCTCATGAGAGCTCTTCTCCACCATCGATTTGGTGTTTGGGAAAGTCAATCCCAGCCATTGGTTTTGGGGGGAATGGAGTTAGGTTTTGAGCCATCTCTATAAGAGAAGGAGCTCACTCATTTGAGAGGTCTTCTTGGCACATTGTACACTTGAGCTTGATTGATATAGAGCCATTTTTCAATTGAGTTCTTGAGAGTTGATGTATGGATGTGTATTGCTTGACTGAAATCTAGTTTTCCTTAGCCTTGTTGAGTTGTTATCATAGTGTTTCCATCTTTTCCTTGGCCAACGATTTGCAAGTGAAGAGCACAGCTGGAGGAGGGCGCGGTTTTTGGAGTGGGAACCCCACAATTGCTCATTTTCTCCAGAGCATCAACAAAGGGAGTTGTTATCGTCTTTTGCCTTTCAATTCCTTTATTTTTCAGTCATTTACTTGCTGGTTTACTTACTATTTGCTGCATACACTAACTTCTTCTTGTTTGTGGCAGGTGGCTAGGGCACACTTGGTCATTGGCAGCTCAAAATGCCCAAGGGAACACACTACTGCTCAACAACTGAATTTGGGGGCTAGTCTTCAGCAATCTCATCCATCCATTCATCTCCAAGTAGGTTCTTCTTGCTGGTCTCTTAGTTTTTCATTTTCACTGTGTGTGTTAAGCTGGAACTTCACTAAAAAAAACCATAAAAAATCAAAATATTAAAATTTCACCGTTAGAATTTGTTTTCCTTTAAAACCCGCTAATGAAATATTGTTAAACACTCATGTCTTAAGTTTCATTTAATTCCGACTCCATTTACCCATAGAACTAGCAGTGGTCTTTTTGCCAAAAACGCCCCACTTGAGCGTTTTTCTCTGTCTGCTGGATTGGGTCAGTTTGGGGTTCTGGGTAGTTTAGAATTGGTTTTAGAACGTCTTTTTACCTTAAGAAATCAAACTACCACTGATTGGAAGTGTTTCTAAACATTGATTTTTCTGTGCCCTAGGTCCATTAATCCACTGCTTAACCCCATTCCTTGGGCAATTTACTTCAGCATTTCACTTCCAATTTACTGTAAGTCCTTAGACTATTTTCAGCCATATAATCACTAATCTAATCTTGTTATTTAATTACGTTTGATTATTGGTCACCTTTCACATCACTCTCATTCTACCATTTGTGTCCATCAGTTCGCTGAAACTAGACTTAGGAGCTCATCTACACTCAATCTCTTGTTCTATATCTTTACCTTGTGTGGGATTTGGGTGTATTTTTGTCTCTCAACCATCATCGGTTGAGAGGGGTCTCCCCCCTGACTTGGCTACGTGCCTCGTCTGAAGTGACAATACCCTTGTCCGGTGTGACTTCCGTTCCTTGAACGGAGGACTTGGCCATTGCTGGTTACACATTTTTGGCGTCGTTGCCAGGGAGGTAGAGGCCTACCCGTGTTTTTCTTGAGTTTGAGTCTTTTGCTTGTTTTTCCTTTTATCATCGCATCTGTACTTAAACTCTTATTGGCTGATTTGGTTTTCATTTACATAATTATTGCAGCCTACACATTTTTGTCTCATTCACCACTTCCCCTTCACGACATTCGACCTTCGGTGAACGAGGTATCTAGTTCACCTGGCGACTCCACCCCGCGGCTCCACTGGAGGCCGAACCCATTCATACAACCTTCACAGCCTAGAACATTCTGACACATCGCATAGTACACCTATCACTTACGTCAGACGAAAATTTTGAGAACTCTCCCTTGCACCCGCAAGAATGCCCGCTCCAGAAAAGGATGCAATGGCGTGCGAGATGACAATGAAAGTGCTATCTCACTTAGTTGAGCTGGTCACCAATGTCACACTCCTGCTAAAACAACAAGATGAAGATAATAGGGAACGCGACTGACGTATTCGACACATTTACGAAGGAACTTATAACTGTTCCACCACCTCCGCCCAGGTCCTTACCCGGGGCCAATTGGCTAAGAAAAGGGGTGACCCAACGGACCTTGTTCATACAAAGACTAATCCCGAAAGCCTAAAAAGGAACAGTCCTCAGCCTAGTCCTAGTCCCGAGAGATCCCAAGGAAAGGATAAACCTAGCCCAAAGGGACAAATGATCCTGAAACCAAACCCCAAGATTATGACTAGAGGGAAGGAGGGCCCTCAAACAAAGGAAACAAGCGTACCTAAAGGCACGACCAAGTCTAGCCCAAAACCGAAAGTAAAAGCCACTCCTTCGCAAGCTAACAGGTGGAAGAGGGAGGTCAAGTGTCCCAAGGGGACCTCTAGTAAGGAGTCCCTTTAGCCTTGATCCCATTAAGGTGAACATTTCAGGCAAGCTATCCAACTCTCTGATTCACGTCTCTTTTAAGGAACTAGTCAAAATCCCGGTCATCAAAGCCCAGATCATGGAATTCCTCGGCATAAAATCCCCTCCGACTAACAAGTTGAAACAACATGCCTTTCTATTCGACATGGGAAACTTTTTGTCCAAGCTCAGCATGCCCGTACCCCTAAATGAAATTTAAGATTCCTGAGATGCATGATAGAGCCCGTACCTTCTCGGGAATACAACCAAAGGGGGCCCCTCCTAAAAAACCAATTGAGGTAGCAACTGACCCCCCAATAAACATCCATAGTGTGTCGGGTAGCTATGAGGGGTGCCCACCATTTTACGTTTCCCTCGAGGTAAATCAACTTATACTCCACAATTGCATGCTTGATTCGGGGGCAGAGGTCAACATCATGCCGCTGCGAGTCATGGAACAACTCGAGCTGACCCCTTCCAGGCCTTTTAGGAATGTGTGCGGGATGGACTCCCGTCCGATAGAAGTGGTTGGAGTTATTGAAAACCTCCATGTGAAATTAGTTGCGTGCCCCGATATCGGGATGTCCATGGACGTTCTCATTCACGACATCCCGGATGTCTGGAGCATGCTTCTATCTAGAGAGTGGGCTGCTAAGTTGGGTGGTAACATCCAAATGGATCTCACCTACGCAACCATCCCTAGGGGGCAAGGCAAAAACATCACCCTACTTAACGAGCCTCCCATGAAAGAACACGTGGAGACCCCTGATTACCTTTATGAAGAAGCCATCCGCCCAACGGATGAGGTAGGAAACTTTATGGTGTTAGCAAACTACTGGGAAGACATTAGGCAACACCCTTTCCCCGCCTAGTGAGGTCTGGAAGATGCATTTCGACGGGGCTCGCTCTAGGCATGGTGCGGGTGCTGGGGTGGTCATAACTTCACCTACCGGTGAAGAAACCTTGTACTCATTCCGCTTAGAGTTTGATTGCACTAATAATGTGGCGGAATATGAGGCCCTTCTCCTAGGACTTGAAATCGCCAGGGGCCGCAAGATAAAGTGCTTAAGTGTTGTGGGTGATTCCGATCTCATGGTCTCTCAAATTAGAAAACAGTTTGCTGCCAATAATGATAGATTGCGCACCTACAGAAATGTTGTGTGGGACACCATTGAGTTATTTGACGCTTTCTCAATAAAGGTTGTCCCTAGAGAAGATAATTCGATGGCAGACGCACTAACTATGGTTGCTAGCACCTTTGAGGTCCCCGATGCTTTGAGCGAACAAAGGTGCAAAGTCGAAGTCCTGTTTAGGCCTTTTGTGCCTGATAACCAGGACTACTGGCAGGTTTTCCAAGATGATGCCCAGATAGTACGTTTTCTGCAAGGAATAGAAAATACCCTTGATCGAATGGTCGACCTGGAGGACCAGTCACCTGAACAATCACTGTGTAGCGCCAACTTATCCCTGCCACTCGAAAAGAATTTCAACAGACATGACGAGTATAGAGGGAGCAGAGCTGAGCCTGTTGATGAAGTAATTGAGGTAAATATAGGCTCTTCAGTTTCCCCCAAAATGATAAGGATTGGAAAGAATGCGTCCAAGGAGGAACGCAAGAGAATCATTGAGTTGATCCGTAAGTACAAAGACATTTTCGCTTGGACGTATGATAATTTAAAAACCTATGATAAATCAGTCATCGAACATACTATCCCACTAGTAGAGGGTGCCAAACTATACAAACAAAAGTTAAGAAATGTCAACCCGAAACTAGCCCCTTTGATCAAGAAGGAAATTGATAAAATGTTTGCAGCCAGAATCATTAGACCTGTAAGGCACACCACTTGGGTGTCCAACCCAGTGATAGTGAGGAAGAAAAATGGTGAAATCAGGATTTGCATTGATTTCAGGAATCTGAATCGGGCCTGCCTTAAGGATAACTACCCTTTGCCCAACATGGAAAACCTATTGCAAAGTGTCACAGGGGCAGGGATGTTGTCCATGTTAGATGGTTTCTCGGGGTACAACCAGGTCCAGATAAAGAAGGAAGATAGGGGGAAAACTACGTTCACCACCCCATGGGAAACCTATGAGTACATCTGCATGCCTTTTGGATTGCTAAACGTTGGTTCCACTTTCCAGAGGGCCATGGACCAGGCCTTCAATGACCTAATAGGGAAGATCATCGCCATCTATCAAGATGACTTGACTGTGTTTTCCAAAGAGAGGGCTGACCATGTACACCATTTAAGGAAAATCTTCGACAGGTGCAGAAAGTCAAACTTTGGGATCGATGAAGGAAAGCTGTTAGGACACATCGTGTCCAAAGAGGGAATTAGGATTGACCCAGAGAGAATCCGTGCTATCGAAGGTATCCCACCCCCTCACAACGCTACCTCGCTCAGGTCTTTCTTTGGGAAGATCAACTTCGTAAGAAGATTCATCCCTAACCTCGTCGAACTGGCAAATCCCTTAAATGCTCTATTAAAGAAAAGTTCATTTGGGACAAGGAGTGCGAGGAGGCATTCATTAAGTTAAAGAAGGCCATATCTTCGTCCCCTGTCCTGATCTACCCTGATTAGAACAAGGACTTCCTAATCTATTTGTACGCCTCTGAGGACACCATCGCGGGAGTTCTGTTGCAAAAGAACAAAGACAATCACGAGCAACCCATCGCCTTCATGAGCAAAAATCTCAGAGACGCGGAACTCAAGTACACTACCACTGAGAAGCAAGTGTACGCTTTGGTCAAGGCTCTAAAACATTTTCGAACTTACGTGGGTTTTTCCAAGATTAAAGCTTATGTACCCTACCAAGCCGTGACCACACAATCTGCAGCATGGTAGCTCCAGCTAACATGGATGCGATAACATCTGGCTCCAGCTGGGACAAGTGCTCTAAGGGAGAGAGTGCTTGAGAACCACAAAATCTCTTGTCCGTAGCACCCCTCTCATCATCATCAAAGCGCATACAAGGGCTATACATTGGTCCATCCCGTGACACAAGGGATATACAAGGGCTATAGGAAGAAGAAGTAGAAGAAGAAGTTGGCCCCTCTTGTTTGCCGGTCCATCCCGTGACTGATGAGCCTCAATGAATTAAGATCTATAGGAGACACGGCGAGGAGCCAAGGCCTACACATTTCATGGAGAGGCACGAGGTTCCTCATTCGGACCTCAGCACCAGCCTCCATTCTGCCGATCAGGTCTTTGGGCAAGGCATCGAGTTGGAGAAGGAACTAGCCAAAATCATGCAAAGCGTCCCCTTATCCGAGTTGGCGCAGCTCCCTTCAGTCCGAGACCAGATATCTGAGTTCCTTTACAGCATTCCCACTGAGAGGGAGTCGTTCACCGCCTCCACTGATGTCCCTAGCACCTCTACCATAACCCCTGAGGACAAGAGAGAGACAGAGGATCCCCCAGTCACGATACACACCGCTATATACGAGCGGAAGAATGGAGGGCACCAACCCTTCTATCTCACCCTTCGTATTCAAGACATGCTACTTCACAACTGCATGCTTGACTCGGGAGCCTCAATGAATATCATGCCCTTACACATCATGAAGGCCTTAGGCCTGGAAGTGACGCGACCCTATGGAAATGTTTGTGGTATAGAGTCTAGACAAGTACCAGCTCACAGCCTGATCAAGAACCTGAAGGTTGATCTTCTCTTGTGTCTAGACATCTCCACGCTCATGGACGTAGTGGTCATCGACCTTCCCCCAGTTTATGGCATGCTCCTTTCCAGGAAGTGAGCAGCCGGATTAGGAGGGTATCTGCAGATGGACTTGTCCTATGCCTCCATTCCGAATCCAAATGGGCTCCTGGTGAGAGTTTACCGTGAGCCTTTCTATGAAGGGCATATCGAGGGCATGGAGGACGCCCTATGCAAAACCTACGGAGGATGTGAACCTGGCCACGACAGGGTGTTCATGGCCTTTGGGGACGACAGAGAGGACTTTGACGATCACACTAGACCTGGGCACCAGTTTGAGTGGTGGCTTTCCAGCCCCAGGCTACTCTCATCTAAGGATTGCTCAGAGGAAGAATGCCCGCACCAGCTCAACCTTGGTGACCGGGTAAGTGGGACTACCCCACCCACCAAGGGGCATGAGCCCATGGAGATACACGATGGAGCCCCCACGGGCCACCCTCATCTATCGCCACCCTCAGATCAGCTGGCTCTGCTGTACATGGACGACTATATTACCACTGCAGTTCAGCAAGTGGAGCCTATTCTGCCCGCTGAGCTCCGAGCACTCATGCATTGGTTACCGGAGTATAGGGAGCAGGATCACCACCCGAAGGGACTTAGGGAGGACTCTCCCCCACCTTTCGTAGACTGGGAGATCAATGGGATCTCGCCCCCGAAGGAGAGAATATTTAGGACAGTCCTCGAGATTTTCGCCATCATGAATGAGGATCTTGCTAGATGAGCCAAAGGTTTTCCCCTGGAATTCCATGAGGGGGAGTGTGACTCATCTGATCCGACCTTTTTCCCCCTTCCCACGATTGCCAGGAGTGATGCCAAGAGCATTGGGTCCGATGGGGTTTTCTTTGAGGAGTTTGCTCTTCCCATGGATATCACCGAAGAATTCGAGTCGTTACCAATAGATGCCCCACCTCCCTCCCCTCGCTCCCTTTCGTTTCCGAGCTTCCTTTTGCCTTCGGAGATCCCTATCCCATCAGGAGAAGGGTCTAGCACTCACACTGCCTTTTCACCTTCCACTCATTCATCCACCTGGAGCCTGTCCGCCCAGCCTCCAAATTTTTGGACCATCGGTGAAACCGAAATACACATGACACACCCCAGATCCCTGGGTTCCCGAGCCGGTCCTCCCCTTGAGAGAGAAGCAACTCGGGAAGTTTTGATAGGAGAGGTGGCAATCCCTCTCGACGGTGGATCCCACCGTTTTGCGTCCCATGTTAGCCGTAGGGACCACCACCCCGACCATGGCGAAAATGCCGAGTTATCGGTATTCCGGGACATAAGTGTTGACCCAACCTCAATCAACAGGAGGAGCTTTGCTACTAGTGACCAGGTAATCATACCCAGTCACATTTTTCATCATATGATCGGCAACCATAGTGGGCTCCTGGTTGGTCCTTTCAGAGTCAAGGTCATCGACCGAGACATGTGCTTCCTGTCCACCGAGGATGGACATTACTTCTCTGTCCCGGTGAGTTTCCACCACCTACAAGGATACGTTCCCGGGCCCACTCGGGGAGACATCCCCTGACCTCGGACCTTGTCCTTTACCTCTTTTTGCGGCAACTAAGCTCTCGAGAGAAGCAGTCGATTTACCTTTACTGTGACTGCCCTACCTTGCATGCTAACCGGTTGCCCCCTTTTTGTGTTACTGTCATTTCTTTTTCTCACTTTGTGACACCATTTCCCCTTGTTAGTTTGTTTTGTGTACCATAGTTTCCGTTCAGTTGTTTTTCACCTTTCTTACACCTCCTGTGTCGGCTTAATAAATTTAAAATGCTATAGAGTTAATTTCATTATTGTTATATTTTCATTTCAACATTGTCATTTTGTTTATTTCTGCTGGATTATATTATATACATTGTATGTCCTTACGAGTGGTCTGCAAAGATTGGTATAGCGTCTGCATTTTACAGGAATAGGTACACACATGATGATGATGCAGATAGCACATACGTGCATGCGCTTTGATGATGATGAGAGGGGTGCTACGGACCAGAGATTCTGTGGTTCTCAAGCACTCTCTCCCTTAGAGCACTTGTCCCAGCTGGAGCCAGATGTTATCACATCCATGTTAGCTAGAGCTACCATGCTACAGATTGTATGATCAGGGACCGTAATATACTTTTTTTTCCAGATCAGAGATCAAATGACTTCAGAGGAGGCACACAATTTTGTTCAGATTGCCTCAAGCAGATATATCAATGGGGACAGATGGTTTTATTGTATTGTCCAAACATGTTACTCAGCATTTACCACAGGATCACCCTTCCTTGCCAAGCTTTGATATGAGCCCATTGAGACAGTTGCCTAGTCTTGCTTTGATTGAGACTGTCACAGAGTATTGTTGGTTTACTATTTGTGCCTAGATTCAACAGAGATCTAGTTCAGAGACAGCCTCAGCAGCAGGTATATGGTGCGGCAGGTATTGCATTTGATGTTTATTGCTCATGATTGTTGATTAGACTTGTTTATACATGATAGTACACTAACTTTGGATATGATGATTGATTTGGTGATCTAGCTATTGTTATGATATGTGATTGGGCCCTTGGTGATGTCAGTCCACCCCTTTCTAGTAGGCTCCTGTATATGCACACCGGGTCACACCCCTACTCTTGGTATAGACTTGGTCACTTAGTCCCCCTAGGCAGCTGACTTTGGATCCACCTTCACTTTCTCCATCCATTCGACTCACCCATGATAGTCTTTCCCGACTTGGATTCCGATTTGTGACCTTGAGGATCCCTTTCCCCACTGATCTCTGAGTATGCCATGATTCCATGTCTATTGTGCCTCGGCTCTTTAGTGTGTGAGATGCACTCTCAAACCTGGGATTTGCTCCTGTCGGTTGCCCCCGATGTTGCAATGCAGTTAGGATTGTGTAGCCTCACCGGGTGTTCCCCATTGGTCATCGAAGCATGTATTGCTCACCCCCATTACTTTGCAGTATGAGCACCATGATTATATCTGTTGAGATATGTATGTAGCCCAAAAGGGCCTTGATGTAAAATGAAGAAATGAAGAAATGTAAAAGCAAGCCAAAAAGGCTTGTTGTAAATGTAAAATCTAGCCAAAAAGGGCTAAGTATGAAATTCATTGTAAAATCCATGCAATGTGATTGTAAACACACATGGAAACAGGTCAGCCGTACATGTCAGCATTTGTAGTGGTTATTTCCTCACCTAGTCCTGCGAGGCAAGGAGGTGAGAGGGAGCAAGGGACAAGCTCAAGATTGTCCCCTAGAGTCTCAACTTACGATTTGTCAGACACCCAGTTTGGCGGCTCTAGAAAAGAACCTCACGGAGTCTTCCGGCACGGATGTGAGTTGTGAGGTACTTGTTAGATGACCAGTGGCGGTTTCCCTGCACTATACCCATTTGTGAGGCACCCCCCTTCCCCGTGTCTTTGTCATGGTATGCTTATCTTAGTGGACCCCGCTTTCCCGAGTTATCCAAAAGGTCACATGATCCTTGTCCTTGTCATCCCTCATCCTTCACCTTGTATTCCACATCACCCAAAGTCAGCTAGGTAGTCAATTCTATAGGTTGTGCATAGCAGTTGAGTCTTTTAGATGTGGTGGGCCCACCTCACCTGGGGCCTTGTATTTTTCCGAGATTTAATGCATTTTTTATTACCATATTATCGTCATATTGTTTAGTAATGTACTAACTTGTATAAGGAATCCTTTCACTTCATGATTGCATACAGGTATTCAGCTAGCACCATTGTTGACCAGATTTGACTTGGTCAAACTAGGTTGACCAGGACAAAAATGGGCCCGAAAAAATGTTGCGACCGGAATTTCAATTTTGGTCAATTATTATCTACAGGAGACCCATATGAGCCTCCAAGTGACAGAATGTAAAAAGATCGAGGCGTTTGTGAGATTTTTAATTATCATTGGTCATTAATGACCTGTTTTAATTAAAAATCATGGATTTTGGGCAAATAATGCCTAAGTGATGGATCGAGGTCATTCGAGTGATCATTCCTACTATTTTTGGGGTCCACGATCACATTGCAGCAGACGGTTCGGCAATCCGGGCACTCTAGGTGGGTCAAAAGCCCAATTTACTCCTTCAACAATATAAACCAGCAATAAAATACATGGAAAATCAAAAATTGACAAAGGCAACTATAGCAAAGGGCAAAAATTAATGGCTGGCTAATTCAAGGGTGATTTCTAAGGTAATGTTGGCATGTTTGGACATCATATTATGTATTGTGGGTCCCTCCGTTGGACCAGCTCTCCATGTAGGACGAAATGCCCATGGGGGTGTTTTTCTGCACTTGGGGAAGTTCAATTTTCATGTTATATTATATGTGGGACCTTGGTTGTTGATGTTAGGGGGATAAAACACCCTATAGGCACCCCCTAACACTTATTTCATGTATTGTATGGGCCCTACAAGGGACCCCTCCACTTGTGCGCTATCCTTGGGCAATTCGCACCCCCACTAGGAGAGATCTCCACCATTCGATTTGCTTGATGGGGGATTGATCCCAGCCCTCCATTTTGGAGGGAATTAGGTTTGGAGAAAAGGCATTCTCTACTTAAGAGAGATGCTCTCCCATTTCTCCTTCTCTTGGCATTTTTGTAAACTTGTGACTTGTGAATAGAGAAGCATTTCCTTCGATCTACTTGTGCATATGGCGATTGAGTGTTTAGATGATGACTCTTAGCTTATTGCTGATGCATTGTTGAGTGTTTGTGCGTTATTTCCATCCATTTCCTTGGCCAAACGAACTGCAGGTGAACTGACCACTTGAAGGGGGACGCAGCCATTGAGCTAGCAACTCCACGTTGCTCTTTCTCTTCAGGGTTTCAACAAAGGGAAGTAAACTTACTTTGTTATCTTATTTCCTTTCATTATTTGTCATTTATTTGTGATTTCTTCTTGCTATTTGCCATAGTTTCTGACTTAGCTCTCTCTCTAGCAGGTACAAGGGCGCACTTGGTCAACTGGATGCTCCAAACGTTGAGGGAAAACGCCCAGCTGCTCAACACTTGGTCTTCATAATTTGTGTTCATCATCAAGCTCCTCATCTCCATCGTTTCAGGTAGGCAATCCCCGCTTGTTTCTCTAGTTTCCATTTCCATTGTGAATGCTAGGCTGCAAACCATTAAATAAAACCCTAAAAATCAAAATCTTTAAAATCCACCGTTAGAATTTATTTTGCTTGTAAACCCGCTTATGAAACATTATTAAAAGCCTATATCTCAAGTTTCATTTAGTTTCGACTCCATTTACCCAGTTAACCAGGCACTAGTCCTTTTATGAATTCGCCCCACTTGGGCAAGCTGGTCAAACACGCTGTTGGGTATGTTCTTTGGGTTCTGGGTAGTCTTGATTTGAGTTCTAATCATCTTTTATTCAGTAGATATCAAGCTATTCATCGCTAGAAGCGCTTTAAAATGCATATTTGTTGATGCCCTAGGTCCATTTACTTCATTACTTAACTGTTTTCCATGGGTAACTTCATTTCCTTTCTCCACTTCTAGCTTATTGAACGTTCTTTGCTTATTTCCAGCCACACTATTATCTAATCCATTTCTATTTCATCTTATCTGATTGCTAGTCACATCTCAATTATACACTCATTTCATACCTGTGTCCAATCCGTGGCTAAGATTAAGCTTAGAACCTATTTACACTCATCTCCTGTCTTTACTTCTTTCTATCTTTTGGATTTGGGTGTGTTTTGTCTCTCGACCATCACCTGGTTGAGCAGGGTCTCCCCCCTGACTTGGCTACGTGCCTTGTCTAAAGTGACAGTAGCCTTGTCCGGTGTGACTTCCATTCCTTGAACGGAGGACCTAGCTATTGCCGGTTACACCTACCTAGCTATTCACCCTCTGCCATCCCTGTTGGGACACTCTTTATCCATCAGCTAGAGTCTGTGTGATAACAAGTATAAATATTGTTTAATTTTCTACTCAAAACCCTAACCTAACCCTAAATTTAACAAGTAGATGTTATTTTTTATTTTAGTTCACAAGCCAATCTCATAGCAAAGGACTTAGTAAGTAAGCTTGGCTTTAGAGGTACACAATTATTCTCATCCATACCCTTTAGGATGGATGAATAAGGATGTAGAGTTAGAAGTTACCAAGCAGTGTAAGCTTAGAATTGTTACTAGTGCAAATTTCATAGATGAAGCAAAAGTTGATGTAGTACCTCTTGATATCTGTGGTGTATTGCTGCCATGTTGGTAGTCCCTACATGTATATGAGGGATGCAAACTTTATGAAAAGGAAAACCAATACCACCTTGTTAAGGATGGTTAATATTTAATCATCAATGCACATAACGGGAAGTCTGAGATCTCTTTGGTGAGTGTCCACCAAACCAAGAGATTGATCATCTCAAGCAAGATGTATGTACTACTCTTCTTGAGATAGAACCTGAAAGACACTAAATTAGTGGGAGAGAAGGTATTCTTGGAGGGATGTACACAAGAACATAAGTGACAACAAAAACAGCTTTTGTAGGCCCACAAAGAAGTGTTCCAAGAGCCAAAATGTATGCCAACTAAGGGGGGAGTGGAACACTATATACAGTGACTACCAGACTCTCCTTTTCCAAACATGAGATTGTACAAGCAGTAAATATTAGGGTAAGATGAGGTGAAGAAGCAATCATCGGAATTATTGGAGCAAAGAGTCATAAGACCAACTACCTACCATGTGCTTCCCCTATTATTTTAGTACCAAGGAAGGACGGGACTTGAGAATGTGCATTGATTACAGAACACTCAACAAGATCACACTCAAGAATCAATACTTATTGCCTTGAATCAATGACTCGTTGGATCAACTATAGCATGTGAGACACTTCATCAAGTTGGAAGTAAAATCTATATATCATCGAATCTAGATCAAGGAATACGCCACTTGGAAATGTGCCTTCAAGACAAGACATGGTATATACTAATGGTTAGTAATGGCTTTTAGTTTAAGTAATGCACCAACTTTTTTATGTGTTTAATGAATGATGGATTGTGTCCATTCATAGATACATTTGCCATAGTATATTTAATGAAATCTTGATCTTCAGTGGGGAGTATCATGTTGTACATCTGAAGTAGCTATAAGAGGCACTAAAAAGGCAACAATTGCTAGCAAACAAAAGGAAGTGAAAGTTTGCCAATGAGTCACTAGTGTACTTGGAGCATATGATTGATTGGTGGAAGTGAGTTGAAGATTGACCTTGCAAAGATAGAAGCCACGCTCTAAAGGCCCACTCCTACCAATGTCACTAAAGTTAGGATTTTTATGGGAATTTCCCAATATCTAAGGAAGTTCATAGTGTCATTTTCAATTGTGGTAGAACCACTTTATGCTAAGATAACCAGTGATCAAAGTTTCCAATGGGGTAAGAGTCAACAGAAAGCATTTGAAACAAAAAGATTAATTAAACTCTAGTCATAGCACTACCTAACTTGCAAAATTCATTTAACGTGGAAGCAGATGCCAATGGGTATGTTATGAGTGCAATGCTAATGCAAGCACGTAGGTCAATTTGCTATCAGTCTAAGCTTATCGATGGAGCGATATTGAACTACCCTACCTATGACAAGGAACTTTGTGCTTTGGTGCAGTAAGTGAAGAAGTGGAAGCATTATTTCTAAGATAGGGACCATTATCCATACTAATCACCAACCTCCACAATACTTGTATACTCAAAAGTAAGCTCCAACAAGCAAGACATTTTAAGTTGAAGGGATTTCTGCAACAATGTCATCATGTGATCTAGTACAAGAAGGGCATTGCCAACAAGTTGGTTAATCTATTGTCAAGACCATCGATGCCCAAAATCACAATTCTGGAAGACATTATGCACATGGAGCCTACACCCACAAAGCAAACAAAGAAGAATATGTTGAAGATGAGGAATTCAAGTGGGTATATCAACCATTGTTGGGTCATCTTGAACTAGCAAATGGAAACATTTAAGTCCAATTACCATCTCCAAGATGGATTACTCTACAAGATGGGGCAATTGTGTGTGCCAAAGGAAGAAAGAGTATGGCTAATAAGGGAAGCTCATACCTCTAGGGTTGTTGGACATTCTGGCATCAAGAAGACTATGGCCAACTTGCAGAGGTATGTTTATTGGCCCAAGATGTAGGAAGAAGTAGCTAGGTTTATTAAAGGTTGTATATTGTGTTGTACTAGCAAGCCTAGCAACAAGAAGAAAGGACAATACAATCCACTTCTAGTACCTGCAAGGCCATTGGAAGATATACGCATCGACTTTGTTGGAGGTTTTCCAAGGGAAAAAAGAAGACATGACTATCTATATGTGGTCATCAACAAATTCAATAAGATGTGCAATTTAATGGCTTGTAAGAAAACCATCAAAGGACAAGAAGCAACAAATTTGCTCTTTGAAAGGGTCTAGTTGCACTTTGGGATACCAAGGAGCATCATCTTTAATAGAGATTAGATTTCTCCAGACATTCCAATCTACATTGTGGGAGAAGTTGAACACCAAATTGAAAAGGTATAATACATTCCATCCCTAGACATATGGACATACGAAGGTGGTGAACAAGTCTTCGATTCAATGTTAGAGAGGATTCAATCAAAACCACCCAAGGACCTAGGATGAAAATCTGATTTATATTCAACACTCCTATAACAAAGTTGTCATTCTAACGACTTGTAAATAAACCATCAAAAGACTAGAAAGAACAAGTTTACTCTTTGAAAGGGCTTGGGTGCACTTTGGGATACCAGTGATCATCAAACTTAACAAAGATAATAATTTTTTAGGAGTCAGGACATTCTAGTCTTCATTGTGGGAGAACTTAGAAGCTAGATACCAAATTGAAAAGGTCCACAAACTTCCATCTAGTTGTTGAATTTTTTAACTTAGCAATATAATTTTCATCTCTTTCGACTTTAATTCATAATTCATTTCATCCCACAATTATAGCATCATTCATTTGCAGCAGAAAATAAAACAAGGATCACTTAAAGATAACCATGCACAAGAGACAAAGATTTATCCTGGGAAACCCAAACGAGAGAAAACCCAGCAAATTTTTCTCTGAAGAAATTAATCCAATACAAGAACAATACCAATCATGAAGTTGAACACTAGCACAAGATAGGCTTGACCTCCTTCACAATAACCTATCAAGGGTAGATAATCTTCCAAGAGAATAAGAGAATATGAGAAACCCAAAAATTATGCTTCTAGTGAACTTCACTTGTCCTCCTTGAGAAGTGTGCACTAACTGAGAGAGATGAGCTTGCTTGAATGTGTCAAATAAAGTGTGAGAACACTCCTATTTATATTCTTTAGTTGACTAGAAACTTCCTCAATAGGGACGACTTGCTAGTTTTATTTATATTTTATTTATCATCAAGCCAACTTGTCATTTTTTCTTCTAGGGTCAACTTACCTCTTTTGTTGGGGCAGTTGTGTTCTTTCTTGCCTTCCCCTGTCTCTAGGACTTCTTCAATGGATTGTCTTGACTCCTTGGTTATTTCTTCATCATAAAAAAGTTCTCCTCATTGATATCTCTTCACATGCGGTCACATTCTTTCAATAGAGCTCTAATGTTGGTTTGACCATACCCTAAGAAGTCCCAGACACTTTTTAGAGCCAATTGTGAAATTCAACATTAGATTAGACTTTGTCTAATATACAAGGAAGTAAGATCTCCTTGAACATAGAATAGATTACTTCGGCTAAGGAGCACTTCCACTTGGAGTACACAATGTGACCTCTAGCCTCCTACAGTCCAGTCAACACATGATTGAACAAGGCTAAGCATACGAGCCATAAGACACACAGTCAAGGGCTATGACGGGGCCATTCTCTCTGGGTCACAAACCCATCCAAGAGAATGATCTACAGAATGTTTGCCCGATGTTGGAACCATAGACAACATCAACACTAGTTACAATCATATGGGCATATGAAGGTGGTGAACATGATTTTGGGTAAAACACAATATTTGAAACAATGACTCACAAAGTCACAGCGTGTTGGAAGGATAATCAGAATATCTCTACAAAGTGGACAGAATCCCTTCTTCATTGGCCAAACCAGTTATGGACCGAATTCCCCAAAATAGCATAAAAATAGAGAGAAGAAGTAACTCCACACCTTGAGAATGAAATGAAGAGAATGAATAAAAAGCCTCTTTGAGGGGGAAACTTCCTTTTACTATATATCAGATGCATAAGATGAGATGATTTATAAAACTAGGTCTCCTTGGTGTATATGGGAGACAAAGGGTAGAATTACAATTGAAATTCAAAGGGTCTAGCCGACTAATAAGCACAACACTAATATAACAATAGAAATGTAATAACTCAATATATAAGGCTTAACATGCTCCTCCCCTTTGAACAAGTGTCTCCCTCAACACGTGATTCGTTGTGGATGTTTTTGCATGAAGAAATCCTCTTCCCATACCACCTCTTCTATTGGCAGGTTCTTCCACTAGATGAGGTACTCAGTAATTGTCAATGTTGCAATTTCTTGATCTGTATTTCAAGCATTGTTTTATGATGATTTTCCATTCTTCATCAATCTCTGGTAAACTAGTTTAAACTAGGATCTTTTCACCAATTACCTTCTTTTAAGAAATATGGAAGACTAGATCTACAAGTGAAGATGGAGGCAACTCCAATTTGTAAGCCATACTTCCAATCCTCTACAACACTTTATAGGGACCATAGTACTTGGGTGCTCATTTATTGTCCTTTTGTTGCTTGAGGGACATGTTTGTATGGTTGTAGCCTCAAAAATACCCAATCCCCAACTTCAAATATCCTTTCAATATGATGTTGATATGCTTGTTGTTTCATCCTCTTTTCTGTCATAGCCAAGTTGTCCTTCAATAGTTGGAGAACTTTGTTGGTTCTCTATGTGATCCTCCATTGCTTGAACCTTAGCTTTCCCTCTCAAGAGCAATGTTATGGATGGAGGATGATTGCCATAAAATGCCAAAAATAGGGACATTTTTTACGAAATATGGAAGGGTGTTGTACCTCCATTCTACCAAAGGCAACCACTCCACCCATTGTGTTTGTTTATAAGATGCAAAGCAACGAAGATACCCTTCTAGACATTTATTCACCATCTCAATTTTTGCATTGGATTGAGGATGGTAAGAGGTGTTGTGAGCCAATTGAGTACCCAAACAAGAAAATAATTTAGTCCAAAATTTTCTAGTGAAAATTGGATCTCTATAACTTACAATAATCTTGGATCTCTATCACTTCCATGCAGTGATGAATTGTTTCCATGAATATTGCAACTATTGTACTTGCATTAAAAGGATGAGAAAGAGAACATAAATGGGCATACTTTGTGAGTCAATCCACCACTACCATGATGGCATTCTTTGCTTCAGACTTTGGTAGACCTGTGATAAAATACATTGAGACCTCTTCCCAATGTTGACTTGGTATGGCTAAAGGTTACAAAAGACCCAGGGCCTTGATTTTCTCACTTATTTTATTGGAACACCAAACACTCTGACACAAACTTTTGAACATCAATTTTAAGACCTTCCTAAGAAAATCCTCCTTGGTCCTATGGTAAGTTTTCAAGAACCTTAAATGTCCTCTTATAAGAGAAGTGTGCAATTCCAAAAGGACCTTCTATTTTAGTTGGGAATTCTCTATCCTTGCTTCTTCCACCCAATCCAATTGCGGAATGGAAATAGCACAAAGTAAGCCCTCTGTGTCTTCTTCTTTCATTGAAAGTGCATATGCCACCATACTTTGTTTTCCTTTTTTGTAGATAATTTCCAAGTCATAAACCTAGCATCTTTGTAACCGAGTTTTGTTGCTCTTCTGAAAATAATCATTGTTCCAAGTACTTAAGACTATATCATGATCTGTTTTTACCTTTAAACATTATGTATGGTCATCCTAAATCAAAATGGGCAGGAGCCTCAGGTAATGCATTAAAGTCCGAGAAGTCCATTGATAGGATCAAGAAAAGTCACTTGCAAGTTCAAAAGAAACAAAGAAATATCAAGCAAATTACAAGGCCAAGCAGGATGAACACAAGATTGAAAAGACTTTCAATGTAGCAGAAAGATTCCAGTTAAGCCTGAATAAGGAAGGTTGCAAGGTCCAAGGATGAAAATCAAAGTCCCGAGATATGGACCTTTTGAAGGATTCAAAAAGGTAAGAAACAATTATTATATACTCAATGCACTTGTATGCGCAATTACTCAATAATAAATGTAGAGATTATGAAACTCTACGAGGCATCCATGCTGAATGATGACAAAGAGAGCCAAGTCTTACCTTCCATAGAAGATATGGCACCAAATGCACAACCAAAATTACCAAAGAATGAGAACATACAAAAGAAGATTAGAACAACCAAAAGGAGTCAAGAAAAACATTGGCAGGTGGGATTGAGAGATAACTAACATCCAAGGCCAAATGCTACTCCAAAGAGAATACCAAGGAATTGTTTCCTTATCTTCTTCTTAGCTAAAGCTTTTAGAAACCAAAATCCTCCCAAAATGGGGAGGGATGATGCAAAATGGATACACATAGTTGCTATATTACTTTATTGGTGCTATGGAATTGGGAACACAAAATTTGGGGCCTATATGGGTGCCAACTTTGGGTCAAATCCTAAAAACCACACTAAGGAACCAAAACTGAAAATCCTCTAGTTTGGAGCCCAATAAGTGGACTTTTAGGTCTTGGACCTCCAGGACATGTCCTAGAGGTCTCAAATGCATTCTACAGGTTGAGAGCTTCATTTTAAAAAAGGATCAACCAAAACAGAGTTCTTATGTAAAAGCTACGCCCACGACAAGGTAACCGTCAATTATCCCATGCAAGTCCATGTGGAAACCATGTCACTCACCATGATTCACCAATGTGGAGTTAGTATCGCAGAGAATGCACAAGAGACTTCTATAAGCATCATGAAATTTCAAAACATAACCCTAATAGCCAAGTAAGGTTGTTAAAACCCTAGCCAAAAGGAAGGAAAGGGATTGAGCTCCTATTGTAGCGATTTGATGTTCCATAGCAGAGCAGCCACCAAGTGGAGCAGAGAGGCAGAGGACAAAGAGTAATCTGTAAGTAGCAAAACATAGTGTCCCATAGCTCCACAGTGGGCTTGGTGATCTATGTATTTTGAATTGTACTTTCTGTTATTAATAAGAAAGGCACAGTGTTTCATTTTGCCAGAGTTCACCCACGACAGGCTTCTCTCGGGTAAACTTTGTGTTTACAATGTTCTATTGTGCATCTTTGCTATTGTAGTTTTGTTCTCATTCCATAGTGTAGCTTAGACTCTAGAGAATCTGTATGGTGTGTTCATCTTTCTGTTAAATCACTAAATATGAGAAAATTTGTCACGAAGTGAAGCATAAGCTCACTGTGTTAGCAGTAAGTAAGAGATCTGTTTTGGCAAGCTAGCCATTAAAATATTCAAGGCGATTTACAGATCACTCTCAGAAGAACTGGTTGTACCAAGGACCTTGGCCCTCTAAAAATGTATCTGATAGGCATGTCCTTTCCTGCTTTCTAGCGGGTTCTCTTTAAGTTTTGTTATGTAACATTTCAGTTGATTAGGTTTTTGGAAGGTGCCAGAAGCTGGGCATTGGCCCAAATTCTGTTTGTGAAGTCATGAAGGTCCTTTTGCTTGAATGAGGTTCAAGAAACCAGAAAGATCCACCTGCTGGTTAGACCACATAACCTTCCAAATATTGTCATGGTCTATGTATTTTTCTCCGGATAATATATGATCATCTATTTTTTTTAAAGCAATCTTTTGCATGGCCATGTACAAGACATCTTAATGAATACAAAATATTAATAAACAAAAGGGTATTCACTAGTACAGATGGCATAGCAAAGGTTATAACTTATAAGGGGTCAGCCAGACGTACTTTCAAACTTGAAAGTTGCAATATTGTCAGCCAAAGATGCACCAAAAAGCATCTTTCAAATTGTGTTGACTATCCACAGGTTGGATACAATCAGCAGAGCAGACAACAATAGTTGCAAGCAAGAGAGAAGGGACTGTCACCAATGACATGCATAAACCTAGCATTCTTAGTATCTAGAGTTTTGCATCTGGAAAGTCAACAGTCGGGAATTTGCAGTGGTGTCCTGTAGCTTAAAGAATACAAATATAACATCTGGACAAAACCACAAGAAGGCAAATTTGAACATAGACCAACAAGAGAGTGTATGCAAATGAATGTGAAAGAGATGGAAGACTGTAAGAGCCAACTCCAAAAGTAGAGACTTTGGCTTTCATTTATTCCCCTTTTGAACCTTAGGGGGACATTTGGTCAATTTCATGTTTTATGATAGTCGAAGAATTGAAGGTTCTCTTTCCCATAGACCATGAAAATAGTGTATACCTATATATTCTAATAAGATATTAGCTGGAACTTCAGAATTGTTCTAGTGCAGGTATACACATGAAAGAATGACAGGATACGCTGCTTCATATTTAAATCAAAACAAGCAGCACATTGAAATAAATTGACACAGCTAGTCGACAAATCACAAATGAAATTGAGATCTAAAATGGTTCGGAAAAGCAGTGTGCTCAGTACCTTGAAGCCACCAGCAGTGCCTACATTTAAAATAATATCTGGCTTTAGAGCCTGGACTGAAGCATAAGTCACAAGAGCTGCCGTTACTGTTCCAACACTGTCAATGCCTGCATTATGAAACATATATATCTTAGGTTATGGATAGAACTTCCTTCCATCTGAGGACCAACAAAACCCACTAACAAAGTAATTTTGACAGCATATGCAAAGGACCTAAAGCTCCCAATGGGGCAACCAAGACCAGTATACAATGATACATCTGTGGGGACTGTTAAAGCATCTCCAACCTTCCACAATAATAAATTTACTTGTTTCAATGAAAGCTCATGCTGAAAGATAATCTTTAGCCTACAACAACACACTTACCAAATACTGTATCTTTTCCAGGAATAACAATATTAATTTCAAGATCTTTATATGTTCCATGGTATCTAATCCAAGGGACACCCTTTGGAAACCTGTACAAGCAGTAACAAACACAGTAAAATTATAATTGCACATAAAATAATATGCACATGCACGGACACTCTCATTCAAAGAAATATAATACAAACTCAATTCAAGAAAACCTACAAAAATTCAAATGAATTCAGAAAATAAAGGATGCTCTAGTTGCCTGTGGTCAAACTTCTAAGTTTAAACCAAGTACTCAAATGTACAATTAGATAGCAAAGCAAAAATATGAGACAGCACTGTATCATGACTATGCCCGAAAAAACATACAGATTGTTACAGTCTCTGATTATATAGACAACATTGTTTAAACCTGTACAAGCCTACAAGGTACTCATAAGTGAGCCATAACATAAGCACTGTATCATGACTATACAGAAAAAAACACACAGATTGTTCCAGTCTCTGATCATATAGACAACATTATTTAAACCTGTACAAGGTACTAATAACATAAGCACTGCCTCTTCTGAATATTTCCAGGAGTACCTTATGCAGGAACAGGTGTGCATCTAATAGAATTAGAAACAATGGCCCAATAACTACAAGACTAGAGCTGTTATAGCAAACACATAAAGACTAGAGGTAGCCTTCAAAAACAAATTCAAAGCCAGTGGAAAGGGTGTAAGTAGAAAGGAGATGATTAGTTGATGCTGGATAGCTAAAGTGTTTTGGGCATGGTTTCAGGCTGAATCTCACTTCTTCACTGACACATTTTTGTGGAAAGGTACTCTTGTGGGTGACACAACTTGGATGGTTCAGGGCAGCTGCAAATCCCTGTGGCATTCAGCACAGTTGATTGCTATTGGCTATCTGTGGAAGCATCGATGTAAAGTTACTTTTTAGGAGGGCCCCTCTTCTTTTACCCTAGAGGATCTGAGTTTTAACTTTTACACAGGAGCGGGTTCTGTTTGTGAGAATCAAACTCAGTGATTTACGTCATCATGTTAAGTCCCTTTCTCTTGATGCCCAGCTCATATGCTTGCTTTTTTGGCTTTTCTAGGGCAGGATTTTCCCAGTACCCCTGTTGTTTTTTGTGATGTGACTTTCTGATTGCATGATGCCCTGATTTAATTTTGAAGTAATCTATGCAGCATTTCAAGGAAAAATAAATGACATCCAGACAAACATAGCTGTTATAGAATATAAATGTCAAAACTCAAAAGTGCAATACGAAGCTATGAAGTAACACTCAAGCTGAGGTCGTAGTTCATTTGTGACATAAAAAGCCTACATAGATAAAGATAAGATAATTTTATTAATGTCCAATGAATGACCACAAAAGCAGGTCAATGGGACTAAAAGATACATCCAGTGTGAATACAATGTGGGAGTGCAAAAGAAATTCTCAGGTAATGCTGAAAGTAGAGAAAGAAAGCAAAAAAAGTGAAGCATAGATAAGTGTCTAGCTAAGCATCATTAGGTCTAACCAAAATAGATATAACAAACAGAAAGAGAAAGAGAGATGGAGATGATGTCAAGAGTTCCTTATCCTGATGACAATCTATGTATATGTAGTAATCCTTTTAGGAATAACAGTCCTGAAGTGCCATACAGCAAAATAAATTGACAACTTGGCATCCTAGCAGAGAAAATTCTCAGACATGGAAATTAGCAAATTCGGGAAAGGAAAAAGTAGCCTCTTAATGAGCATAAACTGCAGTTTTGGACAGTAGATGCACGATTTCCAGCATCCCCTTGGAAAGAAGAATTCTGTCCCATTTTTGTACCTACATTACTAATGTAAGGTAACCATCTTTGATTTTAGATTTAGTACACTTAATAGTAAGTGATGTCTTCCTGATTCTCAACCATATGCACTGTGAACTTTGTCAGTGTTAAAAGGCAACATTGGTGTACATGTTTTCTTGCTAAAATTGCTTCTGTGCAAGTGCACCAGAGCTCACGGGAGCAATTCCTGTCAGGTCCTGCGGGTTACCTGTCACTTCTGCAGCAGGCAATTTGTCCGCCTTCCATCCAGATATTCTGGGGAAGAAGGGGGGGGGGGGTGATTTCCCGCGATGTATTTCTTCTGGAAAAATGTTAGTGCTACAAAGAGAAATTTTATGCCTCCCAAATTTATCCAAAGGCATATGTTCTCAGGTCAGATCAGCCCAAGATTAGGTGCAATATCCAACTATGAAGGTAAAAAGTTAATGAAAAGGACATCATTAAAATGGAAAGCTTCTTAGAGCAGGCTATAAGACCAGGAAAAACATCCACGAGATATCCGACTGATGATAAGCATAAAAGTAAGATGTGTCTAGCTGATCTAATCTCATGTGATGATGTTTTCTTTTATATTAGGACTGTAAGATAGAAAGGCCGAGCTGCTGTTTTCGATCCTGTACAATCAACCTAGATCCCAAAGAACAATTGGTTTCATGGATGTTACCACTACTGCATTTAAATCAACAGAACTTTATTACTCTGTTTCCCTCTGTACAAGAACGGTGGCAAGAAGAATATGATCTTTTGCAATGTACATCAAGTTTCCAGTTTGAGTCAAACACAAAGGTCACTGCATTCACAATCTGCATATATGAGTACTTTATGATAGTTTTTTCTGGGGAATCACACCGGGCAGTTTAGAAAATTATGTGCCATTGACTCGAAAGGAATCCAATTCCAACATGCACAAATTCAAGTTAGCAAATCCATGTGCTATAGGGGATCCAAGAGCTTAGGCTTGGTGACACACACAGTTCATTATGCAGGGGATATATTCCAGGTTTGTGTTTATAGCCAAGTTGCCAGGAAACTTGGGTACAAGGACGGGTGTGGAGGTAGGGAAGCCACTTTTTGAAACAGGAGATTTGGGTACGTCCGAAGTAATATATATATGAAATTTAAATCTTTTTCACTGTACATGTATATTCATGTGCATCCATATGAATCCAAACCATTATACACAATGTCAAAAATATGCAAAGTTTCTCATGTATATAGCAAGGGTGCATACAACTAAAAAAACATCAAGTGTAATCCATATCTGACCCAAAATACATAAACAAAGAGGCTAAATGGCCTATAGAGTCCAAAAAACTTCATGCTGCAACAAATAATTACATATCAAAATCCTTGCCTATATTGGGATCCTATTCATCAATAGCACCCTGTGCCCCCTCCTCTAGGCTCTAGCCTTTGAGTCTACCTTGAATCTCGAAGTTGGTCCTCCAAGGACATTAGTAAACACCCTACAGTTTTGATGAAACTTCATAATCCAAGTGTTAAAATAAGGTAGAAAAAGCTTCCCATGCTTAATAAGTCATGATAAAGGAGTTCAACAATAAGCACCACCAACATCAAGGTACATAGAGAAGTTGATGTGCTTGATTAAATGCCAATCCCATACCCTCATACATGATAGAATCCAATGGAAACACTGCAATCCTAAAATTCTGAAAACTGTTAAGTCCGTTGAATTCTGAATGGTATCTAAAATTCTACTTTTTGCATATGAAGTCCAATGAGGTCAGAACCACCCTCAAACATCTTCAAACAATTAATGGTAAAGTTAAAAATTTAAGTGAAAGGATAGAAAATGAAAGATAAGGAGAATGTCCCAAACAGGTCCCTAGGCATCCCCAAAACAGGGGTTCCTGATTCCTCATACAAAAATGGTCCTTGGTCATCCCCAGGCGTCCCCAAAATAGGGGTACCCCGTCACCTCTACAATCAACATCCCCTGGATCTGTAACAAAAGTCTCAGGTACTTCAGCCAAGTTTTGAGTACGGCCATCAGCAAGGTAAAACATGGTATGTGGGTATGTGGGTACATGGGTATGGGTATCCGGTACAAGTACGTGAACGAATACCCATGCTACTTAAGGTTGATAGCTCTTAGAACCACTTTCCACTGCCTATTAAATGAAGATAAGTTTATTTGAGTAATTTCCGGTTCACAGAGACTCACAGACTCACTTAAACAATTTTGATAACAATGTGGTGAACAGTAGAGTACAGCAATAATGGGACATGAGTGCAAAAAATTAAAATAAAATAAATGGAATAATTAGGGGAAATGGAAAAAAATCATAAGTAGCAATAACGGGGGAAAACCAAAAAGGGAAAAAATTTGGAAAAAAACGCATGAGAAAAAATCAAAAATGGAAAAGAAAAAAACAGAAAACCTCAGAAAATAGCGAAATTTTTTCAAAGTAAACATCCAATTAATCAGACTTTACGGGGAACTGGGAAAAGAACTCACCAAGTAGCAAAAAGGGGAAAAATGTAAAAGAAACAAATTGGAAAAACCCGCATGGGGAAGAACTGAAAAATGGGAGAAACCTGCAGAAAAAGGCAATTTTTTCGCGGTCATGATTTTCAGAAGATTTCCACGGTGAAAACATTTTTTCTTTGAATCACCCAATTAAACAGCATGTCTGGGGAACTGGAAAAAAATCACCAAAAAGCAAAAGTGGGAAAAATCAAAAGGGAAAAGATGGGAAAAAGCCGCATGGGAAATAAATAAAAAATGGGCGAATATCGGGAAAAACCCGCAGAAAATGGCGAATTTTCCAAGCCATGATTTTTCACAAAATTATCAAAGTATAAAACATTTTTGCTTTGAATCACCCAATTGAACAGCCTTTCTGGTAAAACTGATCTTTAAAAGAAAGATGGGTCTGTGCAAAACGGCCTATGTTCCAATTCAATAGAACATGTTATAATAGGAAACAGCAAACTTTAAATACCAGACAGAGTTTTCATAAATGTTTTACCGAGAAACTGTCTTTTGTTCAGAACCTTGCAAAATATCAAGATTCCACTTCCACTGCTGAAGGTTGGCCGAAGGGGACAGCCACACGTCAAGCTGTATTTGACTACCATCTGTTTTCAAGTACCGGCCGAGCGACTTTTAAGGTAATTTAATCAGTCTGGAAGCATTTAAGAATATTTATTTAGAGATATAGGGAATCCGCAAAGCTCCAGAAATTTGGACACAATTTGAAAAAACATAAACAAAAACGGGATCTTTTGTTTAAAAGTACCCGACAAGTGACTTTACGGTAATTTAATCAATCTGGAAGCATTTAAGGAAATTTATTTAGAGATATAGGAAATCTGCAAAGCTGCAGCAATTTGAACAAAATTTTGAAAAAGACAGCAAATATACAACCGTAAAACATGGAAAGTAAAAAAACAAATTTGAAGAAGTAAGCAAATAGAAAACAATATAATAAAATGAAAATAGAAATGAACACAAGCAAAAATAAAACCGTCTAATACAGACTAAAATTACGCAGGGAATGCATCGCACGCTCGTAATATATGGATCTTAAGCAGCGATGTCAACGCAAATTTGGAAAAAAATGAATAATTTATTAGGAATTTAATCAAAATCCAAACCTGAATAGATCTCAGTATATTTATGTAGCTCCTAAGCTGTTATTCGAAGCAAAGAAATTTACATCAAAATGAAAAACTAAGTACCGTAAAAACAAAATTGTCAAGAAATATAAACTTTCACGTTAAAGATCTGCAAATATGCAGATAAGTCAAAACACAACTTACAGTTTACAGAAACAAAGATAATAGTAAAGAAGAATCAGCACGACTCACACTGAAGCTTCAACTTCCGAAAGATTAAACTTGCTGACTAAAGGAAGGGCCTCTGCCTGCATTGCTGAACAAAGATTTTAAACAATAACATTGTCAGACTTAAATAATTTAAAGTTTCAGCCAGAAATCATGCAAATTTGAAGTCTAGGGTTAGAAGCCCGCCGATCCAGGAGAAAAACTAAAATCCACATACCGATTATCATGAGAACGCTAGAAATGGCGCGCTCTTCACCTTCTGAGGATGTCTGTAAATCCACAATTGGATCCTGTGAAGGTGCCATGGTCGATCCAGTTGCAGGTTGCGGGTTCGATCTTCTGCAGCTGTTTCCTTTTCTTGAACGCAGTATAATAAAAATAGCGTCACGCGTATGTTTTTTTATTTTAAAACAAGATAACTGCAAATTAGTTTTTTATTATTATTATTAAATATAATATTGGTGTAGTAAAACATTTGTTAACTATAACGGTATTGGCTTCACAATTTTACAATATCAAATATATAATTTTATCAAATATATATTGATGTATTAAATATATATTTTTATTAAATGTAATATTGGTGTATTAATATCCCCGCGGTGGGTGAGCAAAGATGTGACGCTGGTTCACACGAGCCCGCACTAACCAATCTAGCCTATATGGCAATTGGTGTATGGTTTGGAATAGAGGGAGGTTATAAGTATAAAAGGTAGGGTGACAATTTCTATATATATGAGTGAAAATAATGGTTAAGTATATGTGTGTTTTTTTAAGAGGTTATAGGTTATTTTATTATTATTATTATCTCATAAGGCAATTATGGAAATGCAAAATAGCAAAGGATCTCGTGTTTGGGGATAGGGGTGGGGAAAGTTAGTAATTTGGGATGCGATCATGAGTTGGTTCATCTCGCCCACGTTCATTATGGTGATTTTACACATCAATACTAGAAACATGGAGGTTGATCATGAAATGTCTCAGGGGGAAATTGCTTAGAACACTATGTTTCAGGTCAGGTATGAGTTGTAGGAGTAGATCACTTCCAAGGAATGATGGTAGCCCTGGGAGGTTCTCAATGCCTACTTTAGTGGCGAGTTGGGCTAAAGAATCCTCCCAACCTAGGCAGTCATGCTTTTGTTGTTTTTCTTGTTGTCTTTGTTTTTTTGTTCCTTGTTTTCTTTTGTGTCCTCTTCTTTCATCTCCCTGTCCCCCTTTTTTTCTAAGATTTGTTTTTATTTTTTCCTCGTTGTTATTTATCTACTTGTCTAGTTCTATTTTTTATTTTCATTTTTTCTTTCAATTTATTATATTTTTCTTTTCATTTATTACTTTTATCCTTCAGTTTTTCCTTGTTTTCTTAGCATACCCTTGATGTTCTACTTGCCCCCCCCCTTTTAATTTGTGTTCTTGGTTCGTTCTCTACTATTTATGTGAGATCATCCTTCTCTCTTTTCTTTCTTCGACTTCTATCAGTCCTAATGATGAACATAGTTTTTGGTTTGAAATGTCAACTCTCTAATCCCTATGCGGCTTACTCAAAGCATCTCACTCAATGGTGTAATATATGTCGGACTAAGTGGTGCATCTAAGATGGGATCAACCTACAACAAATTTCAATGGTGAAGAGTAGGAGAGAGGCCGAGGTGGGAGAAGTAGCCCAAGGCAACACCCACATGTCGTGGATCATACAAGAGACAAAGGTGGTCACGGCTGTGTATAACAAGGTCGTCTTGGCATCTACTCAATGACTGATAAAATATTATGGAAGAATGGGTCAAGCAGTAGCAAGTTGGCACTGATTTGAACAAGATTTAGGGTGAGGTCAGTTAGCTAGTTAAGGATGCACGAACATCCTGCACTTAGGACACCAAGTTGATGAAGACAATAACTCTTTATTGGAAAATGAAAATCCTCCTTGGCAAAGCCATCATGGACAACGGTGAAGAAAAGGAGATCCTCCTTTAGTTGGACGAAACTCAAGGCCATATTCATAAGGTGGACGCCACTCAAGGCACAAATTGAGCTGGGAGCCAAGCTAAACATCCTAGCCAAGGCATGGTGTTTAAGGAGCGTGCGCCCCCAGGACAACCCAATTCGGCTCTGGTGGTGCCAAAGGTGCCCTCCACTATATTATTTATGATAATGTTTAATCCTAGTCTATGTAGGTTTGTTTGGTCTTTTGTTATATAGATATAGTTCGTTTTGAATGTCATCATGTTGAATGGACCTGTCATTGTAGTCAATTTGGCAGAGTTAATTGCATTGACAGACACAACTCTAGTTTAGTCAAAGAAAATAATAAGTTTATTTCCTTTTATAATCAGTATATTCAACTTTTGATTTGAACCTCCCATAACAATGGATGTTAAACTTTGGTTTTGTGGTTGGTCAAGTTTCTCTAATAACAAGCCAACCACATAAGACTATGCTTTTTGCTTCTATGTTAATATAATCATAACCTAGCATACAAAAAATATGGTTGTATTAATAAATTTTAAATAATTTTAATAATTATTAAAGAATATGCTTTCTTAATGATATTTAAATTAAAATCATTTTTTGATTTTAAAAAATAATTTAAAATTAATTTTAATTGATTAACAATTCAATATACATTTAATAAATTAAGATATTTCTTACAAATTACTTTTTAGAATATATTATTAAAATCTAAATTCATAACATCGATATAGATCCATTTAATTTCGGTTCTACAAAGCGTCGAGAGGAATCAAATCTGCAAACCTTTCACCGATAAACTATAACACACATCCCTCTCACCACCATGCAGTATGCATGCATTCTTTTTCTTTTTCTTTTATGAAACAAAAACTTGCCCCCACCGGGGCTCCACTACGCCACATCACACTAATGCATGCATTCTTATTTTTTATTTTTTATTTTTATATTTTTAATTTTAATTTTAATTTTTTATTTATTTTTTATTTTTTATTTTTATGGGATAGATAGACACTTCTCCTCCACCCAGGCTGTAAAAATGCACCTTCTCGACGCAATTAAAAATTGTAAACCTTTTACATTAAAAATAATATACATTATTTTTATTTTTTTCGAAAATCCATTTATGTGAAAGTCATGGACTAGTGTTTTTTAAAATAAATATATATAAAAGAATGATGTGAAAGCCCTAACCTTCACTAGTGTTTTTTTAGAATAAATATATATAAAAGAATGCGGAGCTTGATTTAGTGGTGGAAAAGGAACATAGTTCTTATGATAATGACTTCAATTCAAATTTCAATGAAACGTGTATGAATTCAAGGGGGTCTTTTGTTTTTAGAAGACTAACATTGGGTCTTGGTTTAGAAGACTTCCACCGAGAACTTGACTTAGGAAAAACTAACCATTAAACACTAAATGGATTATAGTGATATTCAATGTATCTAGTGTGACATCCACATCCAATGCATATAATTTTTTAAAGTTTTATGGGTTTTATTTTAAAAAAAAATACATGGTTTTATATATTAGAGTAGAATGGTTTAAGAGGATTTCTGTTTTCAATATTCTAATAGAATATAGTAGAATAGTGAAAGGGGATTTGATTTTTCAAACGAATAACGTTAGGACGTCTCTATCACCATCTCATTTTCTATTTTTGAATAATATTTTATTGTTTGTGATCGATAAGAAATTGGAGATTTTAGATTTGTATTTTTTTAAATGTTTTTTTATATTCACATAAATTTATTTATAATTAAAGAGTTAACCATGAAAGGTAAATATAATGCTTATTTTATTTTTTCTTTTAACTTTTTCTAAAATATAAATAAATTAGAATATATAATAGGATTTAACTTTTTGGTGTCCTCGATAAATAAAGTACCTTTGGCTAATAACTAATGACGAACTTTATATTTCCAAAGAGTAATGAAGGTGGAATTAGAGCTACTTTCTTGATCAAACACATACTTGCACTTGAGTTTCCAAAGCACAAATTCGCAAACAATGTCACAAACTAGAAGGTGATTCCCAATAGTCATATCCAAATAAAGCAGCTCTCCAATGAAGTTTGTTTAGGAATAGATTGGGATGTTGACCCTCCACAAAGCTCCAACAACCTCTGGCAAATCTACCATCCCAAAAAATGTGTTTGACCGTCTCCAATATTGACACCCTGTTATACCTCAAATTGATACACTGTGTACTATTGAGAGTCTTCATGTCATATCACCATGAGAAACATGATGTTTTTGCCTCATAGGGGTGTTAGGACCCTTTTTCATCATGTTGGAAGAAAATCCAACAACTTAAAGGTCGAACAACCACTTCACCAAACCCATTTATTGACCTCCTAGAGATATTTCCGTGCCCTGTTGGTGGTGCAAGGCGCAAAAATTCCTTAAAACGAGAAGTAGGCTGGCCTTCGTAAAAAACAGTTAACACCACGAATGAATGGGAGCATCAATCACAAATAACCTCCTTCCAATAGTTGACATCATCTCACCTACACGAATAGAGCTCTATACCACTTCGAACCTAAAGAGCAAACAATCCTTACTTCATTTCATTTCTTCATTCCTACCTCCAAGAAAGATGTCAAAGAAAGAAGGAAGCGAGTACACCTTACACTCACGAATAATAACCAAAGACTAAAGTGAAGACTGAAAAGGGGAAGCTTAGGCATTTGATAACATTACTAATTTTATCACTATAAGATACGACGGGTAGGTGCTTATCTCTCTCGCGCTTATGAAGAATGCAGGGTAAGCACAATGATTCCTTACCTTTGAGTCCTTACATTTCACCACCTGTAACTTATTAATGCTCATGAAAGCATTTTCGTGTTTTGCATACCTATGGGGGCGCAAAAATTACAACATTTTCGCGCTTTGCTCAGTTACAGGGGCACAAAAATCCCTGAATAGTCATTTGCCTTAAATTTTGGATCTTGGATCTCAAGGAGATTTTCATGGGATGAGGTCCCCCTTCGAATCCTATCTCACATCCCTTCCTTGCAATGATTGAGATCCTTGACCCACATCTTCCTCACTTAGATCCATAATATCCTCTTAGTGGTTGGCCTCCCAAATCCTATAAGAAGAAGGCCATCCATGAGCCAGGGGGGTTGATCTTGGAAGCATCAAACCTATGATTCTAAGAGTCTTGCAAGGGTATTGAAGGAGAGCTTGGAGGATGATCATGCTGCAACAATGTCAGGTATAACACATTTTGATGTACAAACTTTCATGGCTTTCATATTAATATAACTTAGCCTATTCTCCCATGTCTTGTCTTTTCATTGATATATGATATGCTGTATTAGATCTCGTTGATGCACTTGTGTTAAGAGGGTTGTTTTCTATCTTATGTTTCAGATATTCAAGTCTTGGACATCAACCTTGGAGCTGGAGTTTGGACAATCTCCAAATCAAAGGGTAAGAAATTTGTCTTTTCTTTCCACTTTCATATATGAATGCTTGTGCATGCTTGATCTAGGAGTTTAGGATTCTATTTGTTCTCTTTTTGTCTTGGATTTGGTTTAAGGGAGCGACTTTATCATCTAAGGGATTTTCATCTTACCCGTAGGAAGAAAATCTCACCACAAAAACTGGCGACTCCACTAGGAACTTTCCCTTGTTTGTTAAGCCATTGAATCTTTGAGATTTGGATCTTTTTCCTCTGCAAACCACTTAGTCTTGACTTGTCCGATCTTTTTGGCCTTCATTCCTAAACTCTCTGAGTCTTAGACCTCATATATTGGCAAATTTAATCCCATGCCTTTGCCCTTTCCACTCTACATAATATTTTCACGCCCCCACTGTGTTTTACAAAGCGAAAATTTCCTAATTTTCGCGCCCCAGTTGTAGTCCAGAACGCGAAAATTCCTTATTTTCATGCCTGAACAGTATACCAGGGAGCGAAAATTCCCTGTAACATTTCCCTAGTGCTTGGTTTTTGCTTGATTGGTGTTTGAGTTTTGCTTTTAGCTTGTTTTTTTCCATCTGACACTGATTAGCTCTGTGTGATCCCACTGCGATCTTTGCATTTTGGTCCTTTTTAGCCCTCATTTGGTCCTTGGAGTGATATTGCAAGTGTTAGAAGTGTGTTGTAAATTGGAGGACCGACAAATCCTCCCTTATCATTTCATCACCTTATCAAACCTCTAAGTTTGGTCTGACAACTTACAATCTCCTCTGCTCCTTGTTTGAAGGTCTGGAAGGTTGCTTGGTTTGTTTGCTTTTACACTCATATGGTTTGGATTTTTGAGTGAAAGTGACAAAAAGGATTTGATCTTCTACTCAACTTCTTGATTTGAATATTGCAAAGGCCATATGTTTTCTTACATTTTGTTAGAACCAAGGAAATTATTGCACATTTATTTGCATACTTGAAAAAAATCATTGGAAATCAAGGCTTGCTCTTCCATATCCAAAAGAATCATTACTTTGTGAAGAATCTATGCCTTCTTGAGCTTTGAAAATTGCTTGGAAACTTTTCAAAATCTTTTTTTCCTTTACCTTTTCACTTGATGTTAAAACATTTTGCAATCGAAAGAAGTTTATTTTCCTCAAATTGTCATTTTAGGCTCATATGAAGAAAAAATAAAACAAAAAAAATTGACTTGTTTAAAATTTTCGGATTCGTTTGGTGTAAAGGAATGTTTCATAGATTGATTTGGCATGTAATTTGAAAAAGAAAAGCAAAAAGTGCATATTTTCCTTTTAGATCAGTTACGTTTATGTTTTTGCATTTGAGAACGAAAAGAACTCTTCCTTACTTTAGCTAGAAGTTCATTGAAGGAAAAAGACTTGCATAGTTCATCCACATTTGCATGGTTTGAGTCAAGTCTACACACCACCGAGTTGCACTTCCTCTCCCCTTGAGTAAAACAACAACCTTTAAAATTAAACACCCTAACTAAACACACATTAACCTCATTTGAGGAAATAAAAGAATAGTATAGTTAGGTAGGGCATCGGGGATAGGAATCCAAATAATTCCCCCTTGTCATTTTACATCTGAAACATAGTTGTTTTCTCTTAGGGGGGTAAAATCCTTTGGTATTTGTTGACACGGTTATAAACCAATTTGTTGGGGGGCCCCCGTTCCACGGGGGTAAGCAGCGAGGACTGGTTCCAGACGGAATTTGTGGAATACCGCACTCCACTTAGCGCCTAAGGACATCAATCCATTGTCTTCCTTGTATTTTTCGGCCTCCATACTGGTTGTACAAGGGCCAAAAGGCAGAAGCTCCATAGAGCCTTCCCAGACGTATCATGAACGAGGTATCCTAGTGAACATTCTTCTAGGACTCTTTTACCCAGGATCCCTTTCGGGAGAGGGATATCCCTTCATCTATATTGGTCTGACTTGGATTTCATCACCTTGCGGAGGATACGATCTATTGAGGTCTCTGGATCTGAGATAGGAGGTTGCTTGCTCTTTTACCTTGTATAGGGTCTTTTTTGTTTTAGTGTTGCTTGTTGGCTTTCTGGCCTCTTTGTTATAGCTCGCTTGTTGTGGCATCGGTTACAGTAAAAAAAATTTAGCTTGATTTTTTCCCTGTGTGCCTCTTTTTCTTCTAGCTCCCCTTTTGCACGCTCGGTTGCCTTAGGGTTTTTTACCTCTTTTTCGTGAGACTTCGCCCACAACACTTAGTCTTGTTCCATGGCGGATCCAAGGAAATCTCGGAGGCAGCAAGGGATGAGTCACGAACCATCTGCACCTCGAGTTAGTCGACCACCACCTCCACGCACCCAATATCCCCCTACTAGTCTACCAGCTGGTCGGGAGGTTGTCTCAAGATAAACCAATGTGACACCACCAGTTTCGATGGTACCATAGGTTCCTGCAGCACCAGAAGTCAGTGTAGCACCAGAAGTTGGTGTAGCACCAGAAGTCAGTGTAGCACCTGAGGTTATCACATCAGAAGCCGACGTCGCGCTGGAGGTTCATATTGCCCCAGAAACTAGTGTATCCCCGAAGATGCTGTCACAGGATGACCTTCCCGAAGGGTATATCGAACTTATCGAGGAATATGATCCTTTCCCTTCTACGACTATTCATTTAGCTGTGAATTTTAACCAACTACTTGTACAGTTGGTAACACCACTTGTTATCCCTAATACCTTTGTTATTCCCAGCTATCAATCTTAATCCTCTAGTAGAAGAGTGTTAGGAATGCCAACCTCTGAACTTTCTACAGGCCAACAAATTATGGCATCTATATGAGCAAAACTCACTATTTTATCTCACGAATGCGCAACAACGAAAAAGTTTAGACATGAGGCTGCACAAATGATGGCTCCCCCAAACTCAAAAGTTTCATTTCCTGCTACATCCAAAGTGGTAGACCCTTATAATCTGAGAATTCTCCAATTTGCTTCCCGTGATTCGACCTATGGTATCTCGTTTGTAGGTCGATTTGCACCCACAGATTGGTTCTATTCTAAGCCTCCACTCGACGACTCGGGAACACAAAACATTTTTTATCCATCATCATCATTATGGGACAAGAATTTGAGCCAAGCCCTCAATGATTTCTGCACCTTTCGAGTATCCATGCAGTTAACCCCAGAAACTCCCCTTTGACCTTTCCCACTTATCCTACCAAGTGAAATTCTTGGTCATTCATTAGGGAGTGGTCCTAGTCAAGGGACAAATCATAACTTCCCTCCATTACCAGTAAATTCTGGAGTTGGTGCACATTCATCTTCGCAAGTCGGTACTACTGCCGCAGCCACCCAAACTGCACGATCAATCTCTTTTAATGTTTCACTTGGAATATCATCTATTCCCTCTGTTGGAACGCCAATTTTGACTAAAATTCAATCTTCAGCCACAATTTACACCATCTCTGGAGGCCAACCTTTCGTGGGTGCCCCAAGTGGGACTTTCATGGGTGCCTCAATCGGGACCAGTGGCCAACTTCCACCGCTGAGACCATCTGCCTCATGGGGACAACAAATACCACCTAGTGGAGGGACATATACAGGAAGTAACCAGAATCCGTATGGGGAGCAAACAAATCAATCTCAATCCTTTTACCCCCCCAACCCTAATTTATATCCTAGATTACCTTATCCTGGCGTCGCAAGTAATCAATGGATCCCACCTCCTCCCACACCGCCTCTCAATCAAGGTGCAACAAACAATCAATGGGTTCCACCTCCTCCAACACCTCCCCTTAATCAAGCTATGGGAACCCCCCCCAATCAAGGATTTGTAAACAATACATGGGCCCCACCAACCCCCTGTATCTACACCATTTAACCCCATAATGCATAACTTACAACAACCGGTTTATCCTACGATTCAGACCCAACTGGTAAATCCTATGATTCTGAATCAACAATCGGTTAACCCTATGGTCCCCAACCCACAGAACTTCCAATAGTACCCCCGCGGGCAACATATATGGGTATAACATGCAACAACTTGCAATGCAGAGCCCCACGGGCATTCTAGCACCCCATCAATATTATTCTTACCCACAACCCAATAGACAACTTCCCTTTTTGGCAACATTGGATTTACCTGATTTGTCAAGATTAATTAACGATCCCATTTGGCATGAACCACATTGGCCACCTATCCCTTCCAAATTACCATCAGATATCCCAAAATTTGATGTGAAACCAAGGAAAGACCCTAAAAATCACGTCATGACATTCCATCTTTGGTGTTCTTCAAACTCATTGATGGATGATTCCATATGATTGCGGCTCTTCTAACGTACACTCACTGGGACAACAACAAAATGGTATATTGAGCTGCCACAACATTCCTTCTGAGACTTCAACTCCCTCGCAATGCAGTTTCTGACACATTTTCAACTACCAATTCTGTATGAAACTGACATAGACCTACTAACTTCGTTGCGACAATCCACCTCTACTCATATCTCAGATCATATTCATGAGTGGAGGAGGCACCTAAGATTGATCAAGGATCCTATCCTTGATCAATTATTAGCCGATTGGTTTACAAAATATTTACTACCACCTATTGTTATGGATGTTGCAATGGGAGGGGGCGTTACATAAGAACAGGCGATTAGTCGTGCTCAGTTTCTGGACTTGGTTTACTCCCAATTCAAAACTTTGTATGAATTGATCCCTCATGCTCCTCGTCCCACCAGCAATCCATCTAGGCCTGCTACCGAACCTCCTATTGATGGCATAGTTGGTTCCGTGAAGGCCCAGCCTACATCAAAAAATAGTGGACAACATAATACTTCTGCTCCACTTCAACATCAGGCCACATCCAAAATCAATACTTCTCCTGCTCAGACCTGCGAAGTGAATGCGGTTTAATCCTCGTCATACCAATCCGAAGGGAAAAAGAAGAACAACAAGGGGAAATCCAAGAAAACTTCTACTCATTAGGAAAATCCAAAACCCCAACAAACTAATGCTGACAATATACCCAAGATGAAAGCTAAGTTCCCATGCCTTATTTTCCAGAGGACCATTATACAAATGACTGTCCTTACCGTGAGGAATTCAACAAATTTGTGAAAGGTTCTTCCTGCCTGGCAGTGCTAACTAACCCTTTCCCATCTCAACAACAACAAATGATCGCACAAACTCCTCCGCAAGGGGGAACTACAAATGACCCCAATCAACCGGAGTCATCCGCAACCCGAGATATTCTCATGATGAGTAACGAGAATGTTCATTTATCCACCAGGACAAAGACCTGTGACTTTGTTCCAAATTCGAACAAAAATGGGAGTTCAAAAGATAAATATCCTTTGGAAGATTCTCCCTCCACTCCTCCATCTACTGGCCCTCTTGATATCGAAAGGCCTATTCCTGACACTGTGTTGTGCCCACCAAAGCCACCATTTGAAAAGAGACATTCAATCCGAGTGCACGAGCTGCTCAGAACTACAATATTGTGTTCAAATATTGTAACTTCTAAGAATATTATATTTGTACTTTATTATTCCAGAGATGTTTCATTCATCCGTAGAGATCTTATTGTATATCCGGAGATGTTTATTCCTCCGTCGGAATGTGGTAACTTGGGTTATTAGACTTCCCTAGTGGGGTCGGCCTAGAGTTAGTTGAATGGGGTGTTTAAGTCCCCTAGTGGGGTCGGCCCAGTTAGCATTATGTTGAGTGGTTAAGTTGGGGCCGACCTAGTTAAGGTTAAAAGACAAGTGAAGTAGTGTATAAATAGAGGAGGTGTGTTCCTCATTTAACACACACACTCATTTTTGAAACTCGCACAGGAGAAGGAGAGATCTAAGAAGGAGGAGAAGAAGCTCATGTTTGGGGATTAGATCTTTGTATTTGCTGGTCATCTATATTGAGGAAGCTTTGCTGGGTTTTCTACCCCATGAGGGTTTCCCAGGATAAATTGTGTCTCTTGTGTTTATGTTGTGCTTGTTGTTCTTTCAGTGATCATGTATATGCTATTGTTTTGAAATTGAATGTAATAATAATGTTATCTATCTTAGCATATTGAATCTTAACATGGTATCAGAGCTATCCCGAAGGAAGGCAATGTATGGCACTTACGACACTTGTCTCACTTGCGACAATTTGAAAGTTAGGGTTTTGTATAGCAAAACCTAATCATCGTGGAACTTTCGCTATAAATCCATTTTGGAGAAGGTTTAGGATCTTAAACTTTTACAGGCTGAAAATGACATCCCCCTATACCTTTTTTCCGAAGCTTAGCCTCAGATTCGTTGTACTTTGTGATTTATGATCTGTACAAGTTAGGGTTTCTGCCTCTTCCAGAATGCAGTCCTAAATAGGTGACCTGGGGAAAAAGGTCATATCTCTGGCTAGGAAGCTCCAAATGCAATTCTGTAAATAGTGGTAGTTAGGGAACGGATTGTAGTTTGACAGGTCTGCTTTTCAGAGGCCTAAGTTGAAACAGTGACACATGGCATGCCGTACAATTTCACTATGTTGTTTCATCCCATAAACAGGTCATGTTGCGACACTTGGCATAACTCTCTCTCAGAGAATCCATTAAATCTCAGACCTGTGGGGTTGGAAAGATGACAGGTCAGGATACCACAGGCCAAAGTTTTAGACCCTGCAGATCTGAAATTTCAGAGATGGACCAGAAACAATACGACACATTTGAAATGGCTCAACGGAGGAAATCTAAGAAGAGGAGGAAGAAGCTCTCTCTTAGGGTTTTTCAGTTTTTAGGTCTGAAAGGACCTAATATAATGTTGGAGACACCTGATACAACATTGGAAGCTTTTATAATGGATTTGGAATCCATTCATCATAGATATTGATCCTCCATCAAAATGTTGTGGGAGGAAGGAGATTGAAAATTAGGGTTTCCAAGTAAGAAGAAACCCTAGCAAAGTTGGGAGACTCATAGGGAAGCAATAAAGGAGGTTTAAATGGCACTGATATTTATCATCCTAGCACCATCAACCTATACAAGATGTTTTACAAGTAATCTACCTTGTATGGTTATGGTTTTACCCCTATAGAGAAGACTACTCATCAGGTATGACTTGAGAAGACACAGGTATGTTTTGAAATCTGATTCTTGATTGAGTTCATAATATGTTTGTCTTCGTGTTATTGAGGTTAGTACAATTATGATTGGTTGATAATTAATGCATGTGAGTGATAGAAGACATTCATTGATTAGGGTTATGACACTTATGATTGTACTAATGCACCTGTGAGGATGATGTTGTTTGCTAACAAGATACAGGTACATCAAGAAAGACAAATCAAGCTCTATGACCATGATTACATGAAGACAAAGACTCATCCATAGTCTTTGACCACATAGAAGCTCTACTTACGAGGTATGTATGACTTTGTTCTACTATGCTTAACTTATGAGATATGCAGGTTCTAGCACAAGGTCTCTAAATCATTGAAGAGGCCAAAGAAGATATTGTTTGGGTATGTTAAGACATAACCAAGCATGATAATCCGGGTATGTTTTCCTATATCAAGTTATAATCCTACTTTGTGTTAGGATCTTAGGTAAGTATGCATGTGTATGAAATGATCATGACCATACATACTTAAGATTATTTAGAATCATAATGTTTTGATAGTATTGAGACTATACTAATGAATGTATGATTATGCATGAGATCATGACAATGACACTAGTGCACACTTGAGCATGCATAGTGGTACATAATGGATAGAAGATCAAAGACATATAATGATGCTATCATAAAATAGAGATCAAGTGGGAGGCAACCACACAAACATAAAAGATAAGTATTTGAGTTGTTATTTGAATCTCTGAAATAGTCAATGATATTGCTCGTGATAATTGTATGCATATTTGTATTCTAGAATATATCATGCATAGTGTAAGCATTCATATAGTATTGAATAGTATACTACTAATATGCATATGATGGGTAAGTTGGACAAACATTCCATTGTTGCTTTTCTAGAATGAAACCTCTTTGCTAACATGCTGAGAGTTGTGCACGCTCTTAATAGTATGTTTTGGTAGAGATGGAAGGCCTCTAGATAACCACTGTATGCATATAGGATATGGAAAAGTGTTGTGCCAAAGTATTGGTCAAGATAGTTGCATAGCTATGTGAATCATATCTGTTTGCATAATAGGTTATCATGTCAACATGATTTGATGATTATGAAGTATTACTAATCATGTAATTAACTTTGATTTGTAGTAAAGATCATGTGCTATGATCTACTAAAGAAGGATGATGAACACCGAACAAGTGATGGATGTTCAACAAGAAGACTTACAAATCAAACATACTATAGAAGGCTCTTGGCTAGAAGATTCTCTTAGAAAGAGGAAGAGGATCATGACGAGATATTTGCTCCAAGTGGCTAGATAATACCGTTCTCTTAATGGTGTAATTGAATAAGAAGTGCGAATCGAGAAAACTCCCAGGATTCAATTGAAGAAAGCTTTGTACGGGTACCCAGGATCGATAGTCATTTGATGAGCTTAATGATCACCATGGGTGATGCGGATTTCAACCTTTGCTATAAGGTTGAAGATGGTGTCTATAAAAAAATGACATTCTTCTCTTAGATGGATACAAGAAGGAACTCGCCACAGAGTTCGAATGATCTTGACGCTCATATCAGTAGACCCATCTGACGAGAGATGGCAAGAATAGATATGCAGAAGATCACTCAATGCAGAGTGTGAATGATGTTCAGTCACAGAATTGATAGCCTCTTGACAGGCTTGGGCTTTACCAAAAGTAAAGTTGATCCTAACCTTTACCTTAAGGTTATGGATGATGAACCTGTCATAATATTATTTTATGTGGATGATCTCTTTCTGACAGGGAATGAGAAACAGATCATGGAAAGCAAGAAGAAGCTCTCTGCAGAATTTGAGATGAAAAATCTCGGATTGATGCATTACTTCCTAGGTCTGGAAGTATGGCAAGGCCCAGAAGGAATCTTTCTCAACCAGGGAAAGTATGCTGTGGAAATCTTGAAAAGATTTGATATGTTGGAATGCAAAGCCATGGCCACTCCCATGGATTCCAATTTGAAGTTGTTAGTTGATGACTCATCAGAGTTAGTGGATGTAACTCTGTACAGACAAATTATTGGGTCATTGATGTATCTGACGAACACTAGGCCAGATATATGCTTTGCTGTGAACACCTTGAGTCAGTATCTAGTGGAAACTAGATGTGTTCACATGATAGCTGTAAAGCATGTGATGAGGTACCTAAAGTGTACAATAGAATTTGGTCTATGTTATCTTGGAGATCATGACTTCAGATTGTATGGCTACACAAATGCTGACTGAGCAAGAAGTGTATCAGACAGGAAGAGCACATCGGGCGGATGTTATTGTCTGGGATCTGCCATGATCTCGTGGTTTAGCAGGAAGCAGTCTAGTGTGGCTCTCAGCACAGCTGAAGCGGAATATATAGCTGCTTGCTCTTCTAGTTGTGAAGCGATATGGATTCGAAAGTTGTTATCAGGAGATGGACTCCACTGTGATCCTGTGTGACAACCAAAGTTGTATCAAGTTGACATAGAATTCAGTGTTACATGATAAGTCAAATCACATAGAGATCTGATATTTCTATATACGGGATATGGTGCAAAAAGGAGCTATAAAGCTCGAGTATGTGGGCACTGACGAACAAGTTGCTGATGTATTGACCAAACCTCTGTCTCGAGTAAAGTTTGAGTATTTTTCGAGACAAGCTTGGTGTAGTTCTGAAGGACCCTCCTTGAAAGGGGGTGTGATATGGTTGTCGATGATGAGATTGCCTACATCGACAGTAAGGTCGATGATGAGGATACCTGATATTGACGATGAAGTCAATGATACCGACGATGAGGTCGATGAGTGGTCCTTAGACTTGGTCTAAGTTGACGAGTGGACTATATCATCCCTGGACACATGTCCTAAAGAGATCCGTAAACTCTTGTCTCCAAAAAAGATGTTGGTAAATCCTAGATTTGATCTAGGTCACATCCAGTATGAAAAAGGATTGGCTCTGTGGTGGTAAATCCTATATTTGATCTAGGTCACATCTAATATGAAAAAGAACTGGCTTTGTGGTGATAAATCCTAGATTTGATCTAGGTCACATCCAGTATGAAAAAGGACTGGCTCTGTGGTGGTAAATCCTAGATTTGATCTAGGTCACATCCAGTATGAAAAAGGACTGGCTCTGTGGTGATAAATCCTAGATTTGATCTAGGTCATAGCTAGTATGAAAAAGGACTGGCTCTGTGGTGATAAATCGTAGATTTGATCTAGGTCACATCTAGTATGAAAAAGGACTGGCTTTGTGGTGATAAATCCTAGATTTGATCTAGGTCACATCCAGTATGAAAAAGGACTGGCTCTATGGTGATAAATCCTAGATTTGATCTAGGTCACATCTAGTATGAAAAAGGACTGGTACCGTGATAGGACTGCATCGTCCCTGAACAGTTGGTTCAAAATGTACGTGATAGGACTGCATCATCCCTGAACAGTTGGTTCAAAATGTACGTGATAGGACTGCATCGTCCCTGAATAGTTGGTTCAAAATGTACGTGATAGGACTGCATCGTCCCTGAACAGTTGGTTCAAAATGTACGTGATAGGACTGCATCGTCCCTGAACGTTTGGTTCAAAATGTACGTGATATGATTGCATCGTCCCTGAACGTTTGGTTCAAAATGTACGTGATAGGACTGCATTGTCCCTGAACGTTTGGTTCAAAATGTACGTGATAGGACTGCATCGTCCCTGAACGTTTGGTTCAAAATGTACGTGATAAGACTGCATCCTCCTTGAATGTTTGGTTCAAAATGTACGTGATAGGACTGCATCGTCCCTGAACGTTTGGTTCAAAATGTACGTGACAGGACTGCATCATCCTTGAATGTTTGGTTCAAAATGTACGTGATAGGATTGCATCATCCCTAAACAGTTGGTTCAAAATGCACATGATAGGATTGTATCATCCTTGGACTTATGTCCTAAAGTGAGAGGGATTGATCATCCCATAATTGGATCATGTGTGTTGCAGGGTATGCTGCTATGATCGGAAGATCCAGACGATGAGGCTGTTGATTGGGAGATCCAGATGATGATGCTGTTGATCGAGAGATCCAGATGATGATGTTGTTGATCGAGAGATCCAGATGATGATGCTGTTGATCGGGAGATCCAGATGTTGATGCTGTTGATCGGGAGATCCAGATGATGATGCTATTGATCAGGAGATCTAGATGATGATGCTGTTGATCGAGAGATCCAGATGATGCTGTTGATCGAGAGATCCAAATGATGATGTTGTTGATCAAGAGATCCAGATGATGCTATTGATCGAGAGATCCAGATCATGATGTTGTTGATCGAGAGATCCAGATGATGATGTTGATCGAGAGATCTAGATGATGTTGTTAATCGAAAGATCCAGATGTTGATGTTGCAGCTGATGAAGTGCTACAGAAGATGAAGACTCAGTACTGAAGGTGTTGATGTTCTAGTATTCAAGATCTTGAAGATGTTCTAGTAACTGTTTGAGTTACTAATGAAGAAAGCTTCCAATGATTTATAGATGTATCATGTATCATGTAGCTGATGACTCCCTGCTCTTGCAGATGTTGTTATAATATCCTTCTCGTTAAGGGGGAGTGTTGAAATATTGTAACTTCTAAGAATATTATATTTGTACTTTATTATTCCGGAGATGTTTCATTCCTCCGTAGAGATCTTATTGTATATCCGGAGATGTTTACTCCTCCGTCGGAATGTGGTAACTTGGGTTATTAGACTTCCCTAGTGGGGTCAGCCCAGAGTCAGTTGAATGGGGTGTTTAATTTCCCTAGTGGGGTCGAACCAATTAGCATTATGTTGAGTGGTTAAGTTGGGGCCGACCTAGTTAAGGTTAAAAGACAAGTGAAGTAGTGTATAAATAGAGGAGGTGTGTTCCTCATTTAACACACACACTCACTTGTGAAACTCGCATAGGAGAAGGAGAGATCTGCAAAGGAGGAGAAGGAGCTCATGTTTGGGGATTACATCTTTGTATTTGCTGGTCATCTATATTGAGGAAGCTTTGCTGGGTTTTCTACCCCATGAGGGTTTCCCAGAATAAATTGTGTCTCTTATGTTTATGTTGTGCTTGTTGTTCTTTCAGTGATCCTGTATATGCTATTGTTGTGAAATTGAATGTAATACTGATGTTATCTATCTTAGCATATTGAATCTTAACATATTGTCGAGGACTTAGATCAAGCACCCTGCGCAATGTTAACTCTCGAAGTTCTACAACATTTCCCTAGTCAGTGTAGAACTTTGTTGTCAGCACTTGGAGCCGTCGATCCTGAGACTTCCAACACAATCATGTTTAATTTGAAATATTTTAAGCCAAGGATTTCCCACCAATTGGATTTTCAAATTCACACTAAGATTTGTGGAAACAACATCCATCATACCGGTTTGGATGAGGGTGCTTACACTTCTATCATGTCTTTGTCCTGCTGGAGAGCTATTGGCTCTGGATCTAGAGGTAACTCAGTCTCCTACCACTTTAAAATCCTTCAACGGACGTGGTTTCCAACCATACGGACTCATACCATCAATCGCAGTAGAACTGGGGGGAAACATTGTATCCATCCACGTGGAAATAGTAGACGCTCCATTGGATTACAATATCCTACTTGGTCGAAACTAGTTTTATGCCATGACCACAGTAGCATCTTTAGTCTTTCGCTTGGTGCAGTTTCCTCTTCAAGGAAAAATTGTCACCATTGATCAACTGGACTTTTGCACACTGGCTATTCATTCCAACACCACCAATAATGTCCCGTTGATGAAAAAATATCAACATCATTATGAAGACATCGGTGTTGCCTTTTGAAAGGCTCTTCCATCATCGGATTCTTCCTGGAGCTTCCACCCCCAGTCTATTCTATCAACATGATCTCTTCGAGTACCTTTCAATCCCATGAATCTCATGATTCTTGGGTTGTACCGAGTCCCTCTAAATACGAAACCACTGGCAATTGAATTCCTTTTAAATTAAATGAGGCGACCTATCACGCAATTCAATCTTCTTCAGATTGTATCAATTTTGCTGACCACCATCTGGTGGCACCAAACCCTAAACCTCTTCTGTCTTGGATCGGTTCATCCTTGTCCTCTTTTGATTCCCTTCTACAGACTTTTCCCTCGGATGAGTCTATCATGGAAATAATGAGCGTTGATGAACCTCCTTGGAAAGATCACTATCGCTGATCATCTTTCCTTCCCAAGATCCAAAAGGTAGAAACCAATATCAAATCCACCATTTCAAATGATGTTGTCTAAACTCTTCAAACTCTCGTCCTCACTCACAATGTGTTTTCGGAGGGAAATTTAACCAATATTATGGAAACTTTTCCTATAGACATATCAGTGAAACGTGGTGTCATGGAACACATTCACCTAGGAAAAACTTTTACACCCACTGAGGTGTAATTTTACACAGCCTTGTTTAAATAGTTCCACGATGTTTTTGCATGGAGCTATGAAGAAATGCTGAGAATCGACCCTTCTATTGTGGTCCATGAGATCAAAGTTTATCCCGGTGCAAGACCTGTTAGGCAGAAACTACGACCCGTTCACCCCATAAAAACTGCAGCCATTAAGATAGAAGTTGAAAAGCTCCTTCAAGCTGGTTTTATATATCCTGTCCCATTAACATACTAGGTGTCTAATATCGTTCTTGTAGCTAAGAAACATGGCATGATTAGAGTTTGCTTTGATTATAGGGATATAAACAAGGCGTGTCCTAAGGACAACTACCTTACCCCCTTCATCGACCAAATTATCGATAACTGTTCCAAGAGTGTCATATTTTCGTTTATGGATGGCTTCTCTAGCTACAATCAGATAGAGATACTCTCGGCTAACCGGCATAAAACAACTTTCATCTTCCCATAGGGAACCTTCACATACTGAAAGTTACCTTTTGGCCTAAAAAACGCTGGAGCTACTTTTCAACAGGCCATTTATTATGCATTTCACGATATCAAGCATATTGTGGATCCTTACTTGGATGACATACCCGCTCATTCTACTTTGCGAGAAGACCATCCAGAGCACCTTAGTGCCATATTTCTATGGTGTTGTCACTACAACTTTCGGTTGAATCCTCACAAATGCTATTCTATGTGGAAGCTGGAAGATTGTTAGGTTTCATAGTCTCCAAAGATGGTATTCACATCGACCCACTGAAGGTTGAAGCTATCTTATCCTTACCTTCACCCACTGATATTCCGGAACTCCAAAGTTTGCAAGGGAACGCAAAATTTTTACGTCGCTTTCTCTGTAATTTCGCCGAGATCACCCAGGGCTATATGAGACTACTAAAAAAGAATGTCCCATTCATTTGGGATACTAAAGCTCAACACTCTTTTGATAACCTGAAAAAGGCCCTGACTAACGCTCCCGTGTTGCAACCCCCCAACTATACACAAGATTATATTTTGTATCTTGCAGCCTATACTTCCACTATCAAAATGGTGTTAGTACAGGAAGACGACAATGGTCATGAACATATGAAATATTATCTCAGTAAAATTCTTATTGATTCTTAAACACGCTATTCACATGTGGAGAAACTGGCTTTGGCAATCATTTTGCTCTCCAGAGATTCCGACATTATATCTTACTCCACAAGACCATATTTATTGCCAATTTCAATCCCATGTACTATATCCCAACATGTCAAGTGCTAGGGGGAAAATACTCCCGTTGGATTGTTGTCCTTCAGGAGTTCGATTTGGAGTTTTCAAAAGCTAAATCTAAAAAATCTTTGGTCTTTGCCGAGCTGATATGTGCCCTGCCCCGTGCCAATAATGTATCTGAGCCCATTGACTCTCTTCCTGATGAGTCATTGTTCCTCATTGGCACAACTGATCCTTGGTACAGAGACATTGTTTTATATCTCCAAACCCAACTCTTTCAGTCTGATCTTAATCGTGATGAACGACGTCGCATCCGACACCACGCTAAATATTACTTAATCATTAGTGATACTTTATACCATCGTTGTATCGATTCCATCCTGCGTCGATGCTTAACCATGGATGAATCCAAATGTGTACTTAATGATTGTCACTCCAGAGCTTGTGGCGGTCACCTCTCTAGGATAGCTACAACCCAAAATATTTTGCACATGGGATATTTCTGGCCATATATCTTCAAATATTGCATTGAAACGGTCAATAAGTGCCCCCCATGTCAATTCTTTCACTCCAATAATCGCTCGCATCCAGCTCCATTGCGTCCTGTGATTATCGTCGACCCCTTTGCGAAATGGGGTATCGATTTTATGCATTGTAAGCCTACCTCAGCCGGGGCATGGTTATTCCATTGTAGCGGTTGACTATTTTACCAAGTGGGATGAAGCTATGCCTACATATGCTGAAGACGCAAAAACGACAACACTCTTCATATTCAATCACATTATTGCAAGGTTTGGAGTCCCTCGAGCCATTGTAACTGATCATGGTTCCCATTTCAGGAATCACATGATGGCTGAAATAAGTACCAAATTTGGTTTTCGTCATGAAAACTCATCCCCCTATTACCTCCAAGCAAACATACAAGTAGAGGCAATCAATAAAGTCTTGAAAAAAATGATCCAACTCATGGTGGGGACCCATAAATCAAATTGGCACTTAGCACTATTCTCACCTTTGTGGGCCTACAGGACTTCCGTAAAAAATGCGATCGGGTTCAAACCATTTCAATTGTTCTACGACATGGAAGCTATCCTCCCGATTGAATGTGAAATCCCATCGCTCAAACTAGTTGTTGAACTCTTTCCAAATACTCTCGTCGAGGAGGAATGCTTTTTATACCTAACCAAGCTTGATGAAACTCGTTGCCACGCTGCACTCGCTAACGAGGCTCACAAAAAGCGAATTAAGGCTCAATATGACAAATATGTCCAACCTCGTGCTTTTAACGAAGGTGACCTAGTCTTGACTTATGATCAAAAGCACGACAAACTAGGCAAAGGCAAGATGGAATCGATGTGGTATGGCCCCTTCATTGTCAAACGAGTGTTAGAGAAAGGAGCCTATGAGCTAGTTAATTGCGAAGGAATACCTTTGGGAGAGCCTCGTAATGGGCTTTACCTGAAGATATTTTATGCTTAGGGTCATCCTACGTAAACACTTTGTATATAGTGTATTTATGGTGTGATTTTTATTTCTTTTTGTGTGTCAGGGTCTTGTCTCGTTCACAACTATTTATCTCGATTTGTTCTTTCATGTGTAGATGTCAATGCACTTCGAATTTGTAGACGGTGCTAGTCGACATACTCAGAATCTCACTTCTACAGCATGGGTAATGTATTCCCATACTAACGAGTTGATATCCTTGGTTGGAATATGCTTAGGTCCCGCAATGAATAACATAGTGGAATATCATGTAGTTATAGGGATTCTAACTGAAGTATCTTCTCTTGGAATGCACCATCTCCTGTCTACCTAGACTCTCAACTTGTGGTATATCAACTAAATCACATTTATACTGTTCACGATCCCATATTACTTCGCTTATATCGAAGGATACGCCTCCTTGAAAGATCATTTGATTACATTTTATATCAACACAAACCAAGGCAATTGAACACAGTGGTTGATTCATTATCTAACTACGTGTTGAATTGGCATCTAGCTCATACATAATCAATTTCACCATGAAAAAACATGTAAAAATGTAAAATACAAATCATTATAGATAAACAGTAGAGATAGGTCCATGTATATCACGTAAAAAGTTTTGATCATGTCACAAATAGTATCAAAATGCATCAAAAGACAAAATCGGGATCACTGCCCATACAAAAATTGGCACTATCGCCTACATATTGTGTAAATGCCGCTAATGCTAAAAAGAGCTACTACTGAGATCTAATCACGAGGAGCACGATGCTCGTGATAACATACCACCGCCCTAGCAACACGGCGGAGTAATCTGCCAATACGCTCTGGCACACCCACGGTATGCCTCTGGAGGTGATAGGGGACCTCAGGAAATCTCATCGGAGGGATACCCATAGTCAATCCCTCGAGATTTGTAATGTCCCCAATTTGGAATTTTTCCCAATTTGGCCAATTTTCGACCCTTGGACTAGTGAAGCTCCAAACTATCCCAAATGATCCCAAATGGTTTCGAATTATGTCCGGAGTGGATTGAGGTGTATTAGGAAACCCTAATACAAATATTATATGCTGGGACACCTTCTAATTACTTCAACAACCTGTATTTACAATTAGAGGATGAAAGGGAAAATTACTAGGAAAATCGATGTTGAAACCCCCAAGGGAAGATGGATCCAAAAGACTCCTAAGGATTTTGAATTGGGAATGAGAGTGTTTGAAGGTTATTAGGAAATAAAAAGGAGGCTGATAGGTTCTTGGACACTCTCAAAATACTTCTGCAACATTAATTTGTAATCAGGAGAAAATAGGGAATTTACTAGTAATTTCGAGGTTCAAACCCCCAAGGGTAGAGGTCACTAATGGCTTCCCAATTGCAGTACGAACATCCTAAATTTCATAACAGAGACATGGAATAGTTATAGTACTTCAATGGGAATCTAAATGCATCATTAATCAGATCCTAAAGGCTTCTGAAACTCCCATAAATCAGAGATTGGTAAACATGTCTTAACATAGGGGGAAATGAGAGAAAAACTCTATAACTTGCTATGAAATTTGTGAGAAATGTTACAAGGAATTGCATAAGGTGTATGAAACTTATTTAGTATATTAATGGCTCTCCAAACAACAATAAAACCACATATATTTACTGATACAAATCGATACCAAACAACTTCAAGCTCTCTCAACAAGATATATGGGAAAATGGCTCGAATCTCCTCCTTGAATGTAAATATCACTTGAAATACATAATGTTTCCAGCTATGGCTCTCATGATATGATTATTACAGAGATATCTTTCAGGTAAAATGTCCATGAAGTCGAAATAGCAGTCCTTCACTACTATGTGCAACAACAAGTGTGCTATGCAAAAACTATGGGGGGGAATGGCACCATTCATATATAGTTTGGACTTTTCACATGGTTTTACATGGATATTCGAACTGAGGTTCATATGAACATAAAATACAGAGTTCTGTAATGTCCCCATTCAAATAATTGTATAGCAGACAATCCCCATCAATCCTACCAAGTTCCCTAGGTTGAATGGGTACATTGGGAATTGTAATAAGGGAGCAAAGGAATAATGTTTACACATTAGAATAGTTCAAATATTTAATAAATCAGTTGAATAAATGAGTCCAAGAGGAATTATAGGTGGCAAATGGTTTTAAGGACATTTGGAGGATGTGGGACCCCCACTAGCTTGGTTTCTCACTGCCACATGGCAAATCTCACTTGGCATTTCGAATCCATGGGAAGGCAAACATTATTGGGTGAGTTGGTAAGGAATACACATGGCATGGAGCATCTTAGGTCGAAATATGGTGGAATAGTAACCTCCATGGAAGAGGAAGAGTCAAATTGGAGACTAGTGGACACTTGGGCTAGATTCTCTAGTCTTATGACAACAATGATGAAGCATCTATGACATCTATGAAAAAATTCAGATCTGACTTCTTACACCTGACCATTATGACATGTCAGTCCCAGAAATAGACTCAAGAAGGCGCTCATGGAGTTGGGGGAAGCTAAAGAGACTCCTACTCGAAATTGGGAGAAGATGGAGGATTGGAAACTAGGAGACAAGTGGCAAATGTGGAATATTTCCTAAGTGGAAATCTCTAGAAGATAATGAGAGGATTTCGACCCTTAGAAGGCTAATGTTGGTTATAAAATGTAGAAATCAATTATGAGAATGGCTTTTGATGATTTGAGAAAAATTGCATTTGTGAAGAGAGAGCTAGTGGATGACTAGTTTCTTGCCTTAGCCAATTTCGAGGGTCAAAGATTCCCATCCAAGTTGGTGTTTGGAGAGGCAACTCAGGTCTTTCATGGAGATTTAATGGACTTTTATTTGCAGGTATCAGCTACAGGGCAGCTCATGGTTTTGTTTAGTGCAGCACCATCTCTCAACCATTTCCAGTTTTGAAGGCATATTCATGCTCCTTGAGGGAGAGCGTTTTTGGTGAGCTCTTGTGCTTCTTGGGAGAGATTTTAATTATGTATTTCTGATTGTAATAGCTTCATATCCTCTATTATTCATATTCAGAAAGTGTCAGGTCGAAATACCCACTGGTTGTATGCAAAAATGTTGATTAATGAGCAAACAATGTCCATTTCCCCACTACATTGATGTATAGCATGATAATGTTGATGGTTTCGAATGAATGGATGATTCTCTGATGAATTTATGATTAATATACTACCATGGATGTATTCTACAAGTTTCATGTACTGTACTTGAGCATTTGAAGTATTTTTACTCAGTTTAATTGCATTAGGAGAAGAAATAGTGCCATTTCCCCAAGGGTCGAATTGGTGATTTTTGCAGCTGAATGGGAGAGGGTTGGAATAGAGATAATAGTCAATTAATGATGCACATGAGACCTTAATAAAATACTTAACACATCCCCTACCTCTTTTCAGATATTCGAGGGAGTTTGGAAGCATTTGGGAGGCCATTTTAGTGTTTACCCAGGGGGGATTTGATGCATAAATTGCTAGTTAAAATACCATACATTGACCAGAATATAAATCAAATTTGCAGAAGTCTTTTGAGGGTTATAAATCATCCATGAAACTAATATTCAAGTCTAAATATCATTCATATACCCTTACAGAATATTTGGGAGCATTTGGGTTAATTTGGAGGCCAAAACAACAAAACTAGTCAAGGGTCGAAATTGGAGAAAAAGTGGAAAATTGGTCATTTTAATAAATTTTTGAAAAATGAAAATTACAAGTGGTATCAGAGCATGGTCTTGGAACCTGATGGTATTAACAAGAATCCAAACAAATAAACCACCACCCTTTGAATCAGTAGTTGAAGAAGTTTTGGTTGAAGAAGAGATAGTAGCGGAAAAAGAGTTTTTTTCTAAAACAATGGGTAGAGAGGAGGAGGAAAAATTAAGACATAAGGAGGAATTTATTGAAGCCTTAAAACCATGTTTTGATGGAATTACCATGGTTATGCTAGAGATGAGTATACAAATGATGAAAAGTTTCAAATTGTTGGGTAGCCAACTTTCAGGCGAATGGATGATAGGAGATAACAGTGGTTCACATTCAGGGGAAAAAATAAAAGGGAGTGATCATATTTTTTCAAGCACAGGACCACATAATAGACCTGATGAATTCCAAAGCACACAAAGGCATACTGCACCTGAATTTCTCACACCCAAAGAAGAGCCCAATATTGAGGTGGATTATAAGAAACTAGCAAACGATTGGAATGATTTGAATGAAGAGTGTAAAAGAGGTGTACCACTCAGTGACTACATTGATGCTATACAAAAAATTAAAAGGAGGGAAGATAATAGGAGTCAATTCCAAAACAAAGAATTAAATAGTGCTATTGGAAAAATGTCACTTCCTACTTTTGATGGTTCTTCTCAAAATTCTGCAAACACTTGGGTGCAAAAATTGGATGTATATTTTCAGCTGAATCCTATGTTGGAAGAAGATGCATTAAAAATGGCCATTTTGCATTTGGAAGGAGATGCCAATGAATGGTGGTTTCATGGGATGAAAACCTTGGGTCATAATCAGGTTAAAACATATGGAGAATTTGTTGACATGGTACTAGACAGATTTGAACAAAAAGATCCAGAATTGCCTTTCAAAGAACTAGCTCAATTGAAGCAAACTGGGTCCCCTACTGAATATATGTTGGACTTTAAAAAATTATCAATCAAGGTGGATGATGTCTCTATGGGAAGATTAGTATTGCTGTTAACTGAAGGTTTCGCTGAACCCTTAAGAGGTTTGGTCAAAGCCCACAAGCCAACTACATTAAAAGATGCAATGAGCTTGACTAGGGATCTCCAAAATGTGCTTCCTAGAACAAGATTTTCTCCCAAGCCTAGCTACAAATTTGAAAAGAAACCTTGGAAAAGGGATGGATATGATAAGAAACCTTGGCAAAGAGAGTCATTTGAAAGGAATAAAAAAGAAGGACTAAACAGGGATGAACTTCAAAAAAAGAAACTGTGCTTCACATGCTTCCAACCATGGACACCGGGGCACAAATGTACTAAAGGAAAGGCTCAATACGTAGAAGTATTTTCTGATAATGAGGGGTATGATGTATGATGGATGAAAATGGACATATTTCAGATCAAGAAGAGGCATATGAGACAGTAGTAGAAGAGGAAAGACAAGAAGAAAATCAACCTTCACCGGACAAAGCAAGAATGGCAGTACTTTCAGTAGTACCTCGCTATCATACTATCCAATGCAAGGGTGTGGTACAAGGAAAAAGAACTTCAGTTTTGGTAGATGGAGGAGCCACCCATAACTTCATTGATGTAGAGATGGTGGAGAAAAGAAAGATACCTACTGAACCATTTGATGGCTTCACGGTTGTCATTCCCGATCACAACACAATGCAATGCAAAACATGGGTCCCAAAGATGCAAGTCATCGTAGGTAACTATACTTTTGTTGATAGTTTTTATGTGGTTGATGTTGCTGACACTAATGTGGTTTTGGGAGTGCAATGGATGTATTCAATAGGAGAGCATACAGTAAATTATCAAATTCCTGAAATGAAATTCCAAGATTCAAAAGGAGTACAAAGAGTTGTGAGAGGGCAACACACTTATCCAAATCAAGTAGTGACTTGCAATAGTATGAGATCTATATTGAGGCATGGGGACATAGAATGGGTTGCTGAATGTCCTATTACATCTCCCAAGCCAAATATAAATGTTGTTAAACACCCAAAGGAGATAGAGAGACTTTTGCAAAAATATGAAAACAAATTTAGAGACCTTCCACATGGTAGACCATCGGATAGGGGGGTTGAGCATAGAATTATTTTGGAGGAGGGAACTTCACCCATTCAGATACCACCTTATAGACCTCCTAAAAAGTTCAGAGATGAGATTGAAAAAGCTATCCAAGAATTCCTAGAGTTGGGACTCATTAGACCAAGCTCTAGCCCTTATGCTTCTTCAGTAGTGCTAGTGAAGAAAAAAGATGGAAGATTGAGAATGTGCATAGACTTTAGAGCTTTGAACAAAAAGACTATCAAGAATAGGTATCCTATTCCTAGGATTGATGAGCTCATGGATGAGCTACATGGGGCCAAATACTTCTCCAAAATTGACCTTAGATTAGGGTATCATCAAATTCGAATGAAAGATGAAGATGTGCAAAAGACTGCTTTTCGATGTCATTATGGTTACTTTGAATTTCTTATCATGCCTTTTGGGTTAACTAATGCTCCAGCCACATTTCAAGCATGCATTAATAGGATATTTTGCAAGCAACTAAGAAGGTTTGTTTTAGTTTTCTTTGATGACATTCTCATTTACAGTAAAACATGGGAAGAACATTTGCAACAGTTAGAGATCGTGTTGAAGGTTTTGCAAGAAGAGTCTTTATTTGCTAAGTTGTCAAAGTGTGAATTTGGGATGAAAGAATTACTGTATCTTGGGCACATTATTGGGCAAGAAGGAGTGAAGGTACACATGGAAAAAATCAGGGCTATCTTAGAATGGCCATCACCAAAAAACATCACCGAATTGAGGGGTTTTATTAGCATATGCACATACTACAGAAAATTTGTGAAGGGATTCTCCAAGTTGACTTTTCCACTCACTGATTTGACTAAGAAGGATGCTTTAAAGTGGGATGAAGAGGCTGAAAAGGCCTTCCAAAAAATGAAAGAGGTAATGAGTAGTTGTCCCATACTTGCACTTCCTGATTTTACTAAACCTTTTGTTATGGAATGTGATGCTTCAGGTGGAGGAATAGGGGCTGTCCTAAAGCAAGGCCAACACCCCATAGCCTTTGAGAGCAGAAAGTTGCAGCCTCATGAAAAACTTTACTCCATCTATGATAAAGAAATGCTGGCCATTATGCATGCATTGGCCAAATTCAGACAATACTTAGTGGGCAACAAGTTTGTAGTGGAAACGGACCATAATAGTCTAAGACACTTTCGCACCAAAAAAGATCTAAATGAAAGGAAACAAAAGTGGGTAAGCAAAATCCAAGTTTATGATTTGATATTGAATATGTCAAGGGAAAGAATAATATAGTAGCAGATGCTTTGTCAAGAATACCTTCTTTTTCTCTCATGGACATTGCCAAGGATTGAAAAAACGTGCTACTACTTGAATATGCTAAAGACAAATTTGCTTGTGATGTGTTGGATGGAATCAAAGGGGATGATAACTACAGGATTTTGAATGGGCTGATATATTATAAGGGCAAAAATTATTTAGTTCAGAACTCAAAGCTCATGTACCAAATTTTGCAAGAAGCACATGATTCTCCACTAGCGGGCCATCTGGGGATCTTCAAAACTTATAGACAGTTGAGGCAAAGGTTTTTTTGGAAAGGGTTGAAGGAAGATGTTCAGAAATATGTGAATGAATGTAAAGTATGTCAACAAAACAAATCAGAACTCACATGTCCAGCTGGGCTATTACAACCATTTCCCATTCCGGAGCAAAAATGAGACAGTATCTCCATGGATTTCATCACCGGTTTGCTTAAATCGTTGGGTAAGGATTGCATCTATGTGGTAGTGGATAGGTTGAAAAAATTTGCTCATTTCTTTGCTCTTACATCATCTTTTAGTGCTGCACAAGTGGCTGATATTTTTTTCAAAGAAATCTTCAGATTGCATGGGCTCCCCAAGAGCATTCTTAGTGACAGAGATAGTAGATTCATGGGCGCCTTTTGGCAAGAGCTTTTTAGATTGGTGGGCACTCAATTGACTCCAAGTACTAGCTATCATCCAAAAACTGATGGACAAATAGAGAGGGTGAATCAATGGTTGGAAGGGTACCTAAGAAACTATGTGGGAGAGTAGCAAAAAGCATGGGCAAAATGGCTACACTTGGGTGAGTTTTGCTACAACACCACCTATCATATGTCAATATGGATGTCTCCTTTCAAAGCATTACATGGTTATGATTCCATTACATTTTCTGAAATCATATTTGGTGATAGTAGAGCCCCAAAGGCTAAATATTGGGTAGAAGAGAGCCAAGACATTTTAAAACTCTTGAAAGACAATTTGCAGGTTGCTCAAAATCAACAAAAACAATATGCTAATAGACATAGGGAAGAAAGAACCTTTCAGGTCAATGATTTAGTGTATTTAAGGTTGCAGCCATATAAGCAAACATCTCTCAAAAAGAATGGAGTAGAAAAATTAAAACCAAGGTACTATGGGCCATACAAGGTAGTGCGGAAGATCGGAGAAGTGGCATATGAACTAGAACTTCCGGAAGGGAGTAAAATCCATAATGTATTCCAAGTTTCTTGTCTCAAGAAATCCCTTGGTGAGCAAATCATCACTTCAGAAATACTTCCTCCCTTGGATGATGAAGGTAATCTCACACTTGTTCTAGAAAAGATTTTGAAGACATGGGAAAGGAGGTTGAGGAGTAGAATTATCAAAGAATATTTAGTACAATGGATGGACCTACCAAATGAAGATGCCACATGGGAAGAGGAGAAGATTTTGCAGCATCCTAATTTGCAATTGCTTGAGGACAAGCAATCTTGGGTGGGGAGGACTGTAATGTCCCCATTCAAATAATTGTATAGCAGACAATCCCCATCAATCCTACCAAGTTCCCTAAGTTGAATGGGTACATTGGGAATTGTAATAAGGGAGCAAAGGAATAATGTTTACACATTAGAATAGTCCAAATATTTAATAAATCAGTTGAATAAATGAATCCAAGAGGAATTATAGGTGGCAAATGGTTTTGAGGACATTTGGAGGATGTGGGACCCCCACTAGCTTGGTTTCTCACTGCCACATGACAAATATCACTTGGAATTTTGAATCCATGGGAAGGAAAACATTATTGGGTGAGTTGGTAATGCATACACATGGCATGGAGCATCTTAGGTCGAAATGTGGTGGAATAGTAACCTCCATGGAAGAGGAAGAGTCAAATTGGAGACTAGTGGACACTTGGGCTAGATTCTCTAGTCTTATGACAACAATGATGAAGCATCTATGACAAAATTCAGATCTGACTTCTCACACCTGACCATTATGACATTTCAGCCCCAAAAATAGGCTCAATAAGGCGCTCATGGAGTTGGGGGAAGCTAAAGAGACTCCTACTCGAAATTGGGAGAAGATGGAGGGTTGGAAACTAAGAGACAAGTGGCAAATGTGGAACATTTCCTAAGTGGAAATATCTAGAATATAATGAGAGGATTTAGACCCTTAGAAGGCTAATGTTGGTTATAAAATGTAGAAATCAATTATGAGAATGGCTTTTGATGATTTGAGAAAAATTGCATTTGTGAAGAGAGAGCTAGTGGATGACTAGTTTCTTGCCTTAGCCAATTTCGAGGGTGAAAGATTCCCATCCAAGTTGGTGTTTGGAGAGGCCACTTAGGTATTTCATGGAGCTTTAATGGAATTTTATTTGCAGGTATCAGCTACAGGGAAGCTCATGGTTTTTTTTAGTGCAGCACCATCTCTCAACCATTTCCAATTTTGAAGGCATATTCATGCTCCTTGAGGGAGGGCGTTTTTTGTGAGCTCGTGTGCTTCTTGGGAGAGATTTTCATTATGTATTTCTGATTGTAATAGCTTCATATCCTCTGTTCTTCATATTTAGAAAGTTTCAGGTTGAAATACCCACTGGTTGTATGCAAAAATGTTGATTAATGAGCAAACAATGTCCATTTCCCCACTACATTGATGTATAGCATGATAATGCTGATGGTTTCGAATGAATGGATGATTCTATGATTCATTTATGATTAATAGACTGCCATGGATGTATTTTACAAGTTTCATGTACTGTACTTGAGCATTTGAAGTATTTTTACTCAGTTTAATTGCATTGGGAGAAGAAATAGTGCCATTTCCCCAAGGGTCAAATTGGTGATTTTTGCAGCTGAATGGGAGAGGGTTGGAACAGAGATAATAATCAATTAATGATGCATATGAGACCTTAATAACATCCTTAACACATCCCCCACCTCTATTCAGAAATTCGAGGGAGTTTGGAATCATTTGGGAAGCCATTTCAGTGTTTACCCATGGGGGATTTGATGCATAAATTGCTAGTTAAAATACCATACATTGACTAGAATATAAATCAAACTTGAAGAAGTATTTTGAGGGTTATAAATCATCCATGAAACTAATATTCAAGTCTAAATATCATTCATATACCCTTACAGAATATTTGGGAGTATTTGGGTTAATTTGGAGGCCAAAACAACAAAACTAGTCAAGGGTCGAAATTGGGGAAAAAGTGGAAAATTGGTCATTTTAATAAATTTTTGAAAAAGGGAAATTACAAGTTCATACATCATATTACAAATAAATTAGGCCCCTTGGACTTCCACAAAGAGATCAACATCTCACCATGTGCGCCCTTCCTCCAAGAGCAAGAATATAGAGAGAAAAGTGAGAGAGATGTGAGAACAAGTTGGAGGAGAAATGGTCACGATTAGTCCTGTAGATTCAACCTGCAAAAAATGACTCCATTTTAGCTCCAAATGAAAGGTATAAATTTCCTCTCCAATTTCCAATTAGGATGGGAATCTTTCACCCTCGAAATTGGTACTAAGGCAAGTATAGTAAACACTCAACTAGCATGGACAAGCTATGGTCTCCAATTTGCAAAATGAGAAATGATCAAAATCCCCTTTCATTCTTTGTTCTTGTATTTTATAAACTTCCCAAGTCCTCCATGGTTTGAATTCCTTCCAAAAGACTCATGCCAATTCAAGTTGGGAAGAGATTCCAATGTGTGCCACTTGTCCAACAATTCCTAGTCTCCATCTTCCCTCAATTCGAATGGGGAAGATTATTGGCTGCCATAAATCCCTTGTGCTCCCTCTTGGAGGCTATTTTTTTCCCTAAAATGTCATATGTCAACAATCAGGTCTAAAATTTGTCATAAGTGTGGTAGAATCTTCATCATTGTTGTCATAGGAGTTAGGGAATCTAGCTCCAAGTGTCACAATTCTTCTAATATGCCTCTTCCTCTTCCATGGGAGTTTCTCTTCCACTCCAATTCGACCTTACATGATTCATGCCATGAATAATACCTATTCAACTCCCCCAAGTATGTTACCCTTCATCTTGAACTCGACTTGGTGAGAGAATAATGCCAAGTGTAGTGAGGAATCTTGCCACATGTGGGTCCCACAACCTCTTATGTGCCCTCATGATCCAATGCCACCTTATTTTATTTTTATTATCATTTGTTTGACCCATTTAATGTGAATTTGTAAGTCTAAGGTCATTTTGGGTCTTGTAGCTCCCTTATTCCAACTTTTAATGCTTCCACCCCCAACCTAGGGAACTAGTAATTTTCCTCCATGATAGTTCATTTGGATGGGTATATTACAACTTTGAATTGGGAATTTCTCTTAATGTGACCCACCTTGTCCATTTGCATCTAATTTTACATTATTATTAACTTGGACATCATTCTTGGCAATTATTTGACCCTTAACACCAATTTAACAAACTATCATGAGTATGGCCAAGTGGCTTAGGCCATTGTGACCCAATGCAAAATTTGGGGACATGAAAAATACTCCCCTCCCAATATTGCTTGTCCTCAAGCAATTTCAAACATGGATGCTAAATAACCTACTTCCTTTCCAAAACTTTGCTTCCAAAACTTTATTTCCAAAACTTTGAGTAGTGGCACTCATGTACTACAATTGTGTGTTTCCAAAAGCAAGGAGATGTGGGTTTTCCTTTTCATATTGATATCCCCTGTAACATCACCACTAAACACCAAAATATTAATTAAATCCATCAAAACAAAGCTTTCACAATTACTCTTTACCTCTTTCATATTTTGGAAACCCTTTCTGATACCACTGTATAATTCTTTGAAGTTGCCACTGAGTTTCCCAACTTTGAGTCTTCAAGATCCCATGAAAATTTTAGAGAGGGACCACCATGCTTGCTGTTGCACTAATCTGATTAAAATCACCTTATTAAGTGGGAACTCAATCTCCCATACTACTTGTTTCCCCCAATTTGTTTTTTGAAACCAATGAGACTAAAAATTATTCCAGGGTCCAATTGCTTGTATTGCACTCCAACAATTAGGAGTGCTCTCCAACCCATACCATCGGGAAAGGGAATTTCTAGATCCCATTTTCTTGTATGCCTTCTTCCAAACATCATAAGTACAAAATATAGATCATCAAAGTACATAACAACATAATAAAAATGTACATCAAGGAGGTGCCTCATCAAAGAATCATGAAAGTGCTTGTACCTCCGAGTAAGTAAACCACCATTTTCCAAGTGCATACAAGCATCAAGTGACCAATAAAATATGCTCCAATGACATAGGTGATGATCCCATGTCTTATATGCTACTACAAAAGGATGTAAGATGCATCAAAATAATCAGCCATGTATTCTTTCATCCAAGAAGTGAATGAAGAATCTCCACTAAAATTTGAACCAAGTAGGGAGGAAAGAAAACAATGAGCCTTCAAGGCGCTCACAGAAGTACCATTTGTGCATCCATGAATATGTGTATCATCAAGAAATAACAAAGGATGTTGCTGCCAAAAAAAATGTGCTCCAATCATATATCTCTTCACCCAAGTATTGGATGAAGTTCCTCCAACATCAATTGAACTAAGCAAGGAGCAAGGAAAATCACGAGTCTTCAAGTGACTCAAGTGAACATCATAGGTGCATCCATGAAGATATGTATTATCATAAGGTAAAAAAGGATGCTTCTACAAATGTAAATAAGAAGGTGCTCTAATCATGTCATCATCTAAAGGAGAGATAGGAGTTTCATACTCCTCATGTGGCACCATCAAAAATAAACTTTTCACCCATACTTCATTAGGATGAATGCTGCAAAATATGGTAGTGTAAGATGTAGGAGAATGAACCAACTCACACAAATGATCAGAATATGCAAAATTTTCATCATTTGTAGGCTCCATAAGGGTAGTATCATGCACATCCCTCAAAAGGGAAACACTTTCATCTTTATAGGTTGGTTCGAAGGTAGTGGAATCATACACTTCTTCAAAACTTGTGTAACCATTTCCAAGAGGCAACCCAAGTTCCTCTTCCACCACAAAAAGTGCTTGGTTCTCATCAAGATCATATTCAAACACATCAAGCACCTGCAAGTTTCCATGTTTCTCATGATCCATCATGTCATGAGAATCCTCCAAGCAATCTACCATTTGATAATCTGAAACATAGGAGGAAGAACAAGTATGTTGCAACCTATCAAGAAGTTGTTCATTTTTCATTTTGAGCTTATGAATATCCTCATTATTATTCAAGTATGCTCCATGTAACCATTCATTAAGCTCAACCAAATTTTTTCTATCAAAAAGCAAAGACATGAAATTACTTTCGATGGTGCACATTGCTCTTTGAATCTTCTCCATATCTTCAAGGAAGGATGGATCCTTCAATGAAGAAACTCTCCAACAAGAATTTGACACCAATGCTTGAGTGTCATGGAGTATGCTAAGGGTCTCTTGGATCTTCTTTTCATTCATCTTTAATGACCCTTCAAGAAAAAGAGGCTCTTGTAGAGAGACCTCTTCTTCTTTGTCCTTTCTGCTTGGACCAACTTTATTAAGCTCATGTGGTGATGGGAAGTTGATATTGGTTATTCTTCAACTGATACAAGGTCTTCATTTTCATGCTTAATGGAAGTTTGGCTTGCAACAACACTCTCTAGAGTGATATCTATGTCACCAACATAGAGGTCTGAGCACCCATTAGTAGGTACTCCTTCATAGTTCAAACATCCATCAGTAGATGCTATTTAATTCATGTCCAAGGTAGAATCTGTCTCGAAATGATCTTCAATATTTTCAATAGAGTCTTCTTCATTCTCATGTGATGTCTCTTCATATTTTTCAGAGTCACTTGGGAGTGAGTTTTGATCCTCGTCATGTACTGCTTCTTCTACTTCACCTATTTTAGAACTAGGTGGTTCATGGGTCTCCTCCTTTCGCTCCTTCAAGAAAGCTGATGCATTTTTCACCTTGGTTCCCTTAGGATCAATATCTTTGGAACCTCTTTTTGAAGAAGACCCAAAAACTCTCTTCAAGTAGGAAACACATGCATTCCATGAAACTTCAGATATTTCACTGCTCTTTTCACTCACACACATATGATTTTCTCTCCAAGGTATTTTGCAAGAAGGGCATAGACCTTTCTTCACTAACTCCACATCTTCATTTTTGGGCCTATTTTCAAACACCTAATCAACATAGTCTTCAAAAGGAATGGACTTTTGTAGATCTCCCTTCAAAGCTAGATATGCTTGATATTGTTGGGGAAAGGTTTTGCATGTTGCTCTCAATATTTGTAATTAATTCATAGAATTATCCTTTGGTAGTGTCACACACTCATATTCATTAGATTCAAATTCATAAGAATAACCCTCATTTCTTATGAAATTGTATGAAGTGTTGCATGATGGCACCTCTTTCTCATACCATCCACATTCTTCTTCATATTGCTCATAAGCATTGTACTCATAGGATTCATCATAATAGTAAGACATGGCTTAAAATTATTCTTGAATGTATGATATTAATTCACAGGTGCAAGGACCATGCTCTGATACCACTGTAATGTCCTCAATTTGGAATTTTTTCCAATTTGGCCAATTTTCAAACCCTGGACTAGTGAAGCTCCAAACTGTCCCAAATGATCCAAAATGGTTTCGAATTATGTCCAAAGTGGATTGAGGTGTATTAGGACATCCTAATAAATATATTATATGTTGGGACACCTTCTAAGTACTTCAACAACTTGTATTTACAATTAGAGGATGACACAAAATTACTAGGAAAATCGATGTTGAAACCCCCAAGGGTAGATGGCTCCAAAAGACTCCTAAGGATTTCGAATTGGGACTGAGAGTGTTTGAAGGTTATTAGGACATAAAAATGAGGCTTATAGGTGCTTGGAAACTCTCAAAATAATTCTGCAACATTCAGTTGTAATCAAGATAAAATAGGGAATTTACTAGTAATTTCGAGGTTCAAACCCCCAAAGGTAGAGGTCACTAATGGCTTCCCAATTGCAGTACGAACCTCCAAAATTTCATAACAGAGACATGGAATAGTTATAGGACTTAAATGGGCATCCAAATGCATCATTAATCAGATCCAAATGCTTTTGCAACTCCCATAAATCAGAGATTGGTAAACATGTCTTAACATAGGGGGAAATGAGAGAAAAACTCTATAACTTGCTATGAAATTTGTGAGAAATGTTACAAGAAATTGCATAAGGTGTATGAAAATTCTTCAGTATATTAATGGCTCTCCAAAAAACAATAAAACCACAAATATTTAATGATACAAGTCGATACCAAACAACTTCAAGCTCTCTCAACAAGATATATGGGAAAATGGCTCGAATCTCTTCCTTGAATGTAAATATAACTTGAACTACATAATGTTTCGAGCTGTGGATCTCATGATATGATTATTATAGAGATATATAGCAGCTAACATTTCCATGAAGTCGAAATAGTAGTCCTTCACTAACTATGTGCAACAACAAGTGCACTATGCAAAAGCTATGGGGGGAAATGGCACCATTCATATATAGTTTGGCATTTTTACATGGTTTTACTCGGATATTCGACATGAGGTTCATATGAGAATCAAATACAAATTTCAGACATCATATTACAAATAAATGAGTCCCCTTGGACTTCCAAAAATATATCAGCATCTCACCATGTGCGCCCTTCCTCCAAGAGCAAGAATATAGAGAGAAAAGTGAGAGAGATGTGAGAACAAGTTGAAGGAGAAATGGTCATGAGCAGCCCTATAGATTCAAATTGAAACAAATGAATCCATTGTAGCTCCAAATGAAAGGTTTGAATGGCCTCTCCAATTGTCAATTAGGATGGGAATCTTTCACCCTCGAAATTGGTACTAAGGCAAGTAGAGTAAACACTCCACTAGCATGGACAAGCTATGCTCTCCAATTTGCAAAATGAGAAATGATAAAATGACCCTTTAATTCTTTGTTCTTGTCTTTTATAAACTTCTCAAGTCCACCATGGTTTGAATTCCTTCGAAAATGTAATGTCCCCATTCAAATAAATCTCAAAGAAGGGAAAATTCCACCAATCTACTAGTTTCCTAGGTTGGGGTGGAAACTTTAAATTTGGAATAAGGAGACTAATAAATCCCAAATGGACTTTAGCTTTACATAAATATATTAAAAGGGGATAAATAAATATTTATTATGAGGAAATAAGATGGCACTTGGTCATGGAGACACATTGGTGGTGTGGGACCCACACAATCTAGATTCCCCATGCCACATGGCATTCCACTCTCACCCATTCGAATCCAAGGTGGAGTCCAATGTTCTTGGGGGAATTGGAAGGGAATAATACTTGGAATGACTCAATGAGGTCGAAATGTAGAGGAAGAGTAACTCCCATGGAAGAGGAAGAGGCATTTTGGAGCTAGTGGGACACTTGGGCTAGATTCCCTAGCTTCTATGACACCAATGATGAATATGCCTATGACACTTATGAAAAAATAAGACCTGATGGCTGAAATATGAAATATATGATATGTCAGGGCTAAAAATAACCTCCAAGAGGGCGCACAAGGGAGTTAGGGAAGCCAAAGAGTCACCCATTCGAATTGAGTGAAGGAGGAGGCTAGAATTGGAGGGACAAGTGGCATACATTGGAATCTCTTCCTAATTTGAGTTGGAATGAATCTCATGGATGGAATTCGAGATAAGGAGGTATTTGGAAGTTTATAAAAGTCAAGAATGAAAAAGGAGAGTGGCTTTGGAGATGAAAGCTAGTAGAGTGCTATTCTACTTGCCTTAGCACCAATTTCGAGGGTGAAAGATTTCCATCCTAATTGGAAATTGGAGAGGCCATTCAGACCTTTCATTTGGAGATACAATGGATTATTTTGTTACAGGTTGAAGCTACATGGCAACTCATGGACACATCTCTTTTAGCTTGCTTCTACAACCATTCTTCCATTTCTTGTCATATTCTTGCTCATTGAGGAGAGGCGCACTTGGTGAGGTGATTATCTCTTTGGAATAGTTCTTGAGGCCCCATATCTTTGTAATATGATATATATACTCTGTATTGACTGCTCGGAATACTTTCAGATCGAAAATCCAAGAGATTTCATGTATAAATGCTAAACTATGAATAAATGGTGTCATTTCCCCAATACCTTGTTACTTGCACTTGAAGTGCTATCAAATTCGAATGGTTCAGTCAAAATATGATATAATATTTTTGTATGGAGCACCATTAATATGCTAAAGAAGTTTCATATTCATTAGAGAATCATTGGGAGCAATATTCTTAAGTTTCATAACCATTTGTGAAGATTTACTATAATTTCCCCCTATGTTAAACCTAGTATACAAACATATGATTTATGGAAGTTGAAGAAGCCTATAGAAACTAATTGATGTTTAATTGGGGAGATAATTGAAGTCCTTTATCAGTACCATGTCTCTATTCTGAAATTTGGGAAGGTCTTACAGTGTTTGGGAAGCCATCTTTGTCCCCTACCCTTGGGGGTTTTGAACCTCGATTTGACTAGTAAAGTTCCCTATTTTTCCTTGATTATAAATGAATGTTGCAGAAGTGTTTTAAGAGTGTCCAAGAATCCATCAGCCTCATTTACATGTCTGAATACCTTCCAAACTCATTCAGACCCAATTCGAAACCATTTGGAAGTAGTTGAGTCAATACAAGTCTAAGGGTCAAATTGGTCAAAATTTGCAATTTTTCTTAGTGTTATGAAAATTCTTAAAAATGGACACTACAAGTGGTATCAGAGCATGGTCCTTGCACCTGATGTGGATGACCATTTATGAATACAAGAAGCCAAAGAAATCAGCTCCCACCCTTAGAGCCTGAAACTGAAAGTGTTTTTGTTGAAGAGGAAGAAATAGGAAAAGAAGTGAATTTTGTTGAAACTATGGCTAGGGATGAGAAGGGAAAATCAGAGGATAAGGAGGAATTTAATAAATTCATGAAACCATTCTTTGAAGACATGAAAAATCAGATCATGAAAGGGTTCGAATTGTTGGCTAGTCAACTTGGAAGCAAAGGAGCAATAAGAGGCAGCAGTAGTTCTTTTTTTGAGGAAAAGAAGGCAATGGGTGAAAACATTTTCTCAAGGACAGGACCTCATAATAGACCTAATGAATTTCAAAGTTCAGTAAGGCCTACTACACCTAAATTTATTGAGGTCAAAGAAGAACTTAACACCCAATTTGATATACAGGAAGTTGTAAAAGAATGGGAAAACTTGAGTGAAGATTGTAGAAGGAGTCTACCCTTTGAACAATACTTTAATGTTTCAAACAAAATCAAAATGAGGGAAGGTAATAGGACTCCATTTCAGAATAAAGAATTGAATTATTCCATTGGCAAAATGCCCCTTCCCACTTTTGATGGCTCATCTTAAAGTTCTGCAAATACTTGGGTACAAAAACTAGATGTGTATTTTCAGTTGAATCCAATGGTGGAAGAGGATGCTTTAAAAATGGCTATTTTGCATCTCGAAGGAGAAGCCAATGATTGGTGGGTCCATGGTCTGAAAACTTTGGTACATGATCAGGTTACAACATATGGAGAATTTTTTGACAGGGTATTAAAAATATTTGAGCAAAAAGGCCCAGAATTGCCTTTCAAAGAACTAGCCCAACTGAAGCAAGTTGGAACCCCTGCTCAGTATATGTTGGAATTCCAAAGAATATCAGTTAAGGTGGCTGATATATCTATGGTAAGATTAGTCTTGCTCTTTAATTAAGGTTTGGCTGAACCCTTAAAAGGAGTTAAAACCCATGAACTTGGCAAGAGATTTACAGAATGTACTACCAATGACAAGGGTTTCCCCCAAGACCAAATTTCCTTCCCAATTCAGATTTGAAAAGGAGCCATGGAAAGAAGATGAATTTGGAAAGGATAAGAAAGAGGGACCAATAAGGGAATAACCCAGAAGGAAGAAACTATGTTACACATGCTTCCAACCATGGGTACCAGGGCATAAATGTGCTAAGGGAAAGGAACAATTCATTGAATTATTTTCTGATGATGAGTATGAAGGGGGTATGGAGGAAGGAGGACATATTTCAGCCCAAGAAGAGGGATATGACACAACAGAATAAGAGAAAAAATAAGAAGATCATCCATTACATGACAAAGGGAGACTAGCAGTGCTTTCAGGAGTGCCTCGTTTCCACACTATTCGATACCAAGGAGCTGTACAAGGAAAAAGGGTTTCGGTATTGGTAGATGGAGGAGCCACACATAATTTCATTGATGCAGCCATGGTGGAGAGGAGAAAGCTACCTGCTGAACCATTCGATGGCTTCACAGTCATCATTCCAGGTCACCATACTATGGAGTGCAAAACATGGATTCCAAAGCTACAACTCACCATAGGTAATTACACATTTTTTGATAGCTTTTATGTGGTTGATGTTGTTGATAGTAATATGGTCTTAGGAGTGCAATGGATGTACTCTATATGGGAACATACAGTGAACTATCAAATCCTTGAAATGAGATTCAAAGATTCGGAAGGAAAACAAAGGGTATTGAGAGGAATGCACACCTATCCGAATCAAGTAGTGTCATCCCACAACATGAAACACAAGAATGAAAAGGTTTTGGGATACATTCCTCATGAAATGCCACCTGATAAAGGAGGAACAATTTTTCAGCATCCTAAATTGAGATTGCTCGAGGGCAAGCAATCTTGGGTGGGAAGGACTGTAATGTCCTCATTCAAATAAATCTCAAAGAAGGGAAAATTCCACCCATCTACTAGTTTCCTAGTTTGGGGTGGAAACATTAAATTTGGAATAAGGAGACTAATAAACCACAAATGGACTTTAGATTCACATAAATATATTAAAAGGGCATAAATAAATATTTATTATGAGGAAATAAGATGGCACTTGGTCATGGAGACACATTGGTGGTGTGGGACCCACATAAGCTAGATTCCCCATGCCACATGGCATTCCACTCTCACCCATTCGAATCTAAGGTGGAGTCCAATGTTCTTGGGGGAGTGGAAGGGAATAATACTTGGCATGACTCAATGAGGTTTAAATGTAGAGGAAGAGTAACTCCCATGGAAGAGGAAGAGGCATTTTGGAGCTAGTGGGACACTTGGGCTAGATTCCGTAACTTCTATGACACCAATGATGAAGATGTCTATGAAACTTATGACAAAAACAAACCTGATGGCTGAAATATGACATATATGACATGTCAGGGCTAAAAATAGCCTCCAAGAGGGCGCACAAGGAATTTATGGAATCCAAAGAGTCACCCATTCGAATTGAGTGAAGGAGGAGGCTAGAATTGGAGGGACAAGTGGCATACATTGGAATCTCTTCCTAATTTGAGTTGGCATGAATCTCATGGATGGAATTCAAGCTAAGGAGGTCTTTGGAAGTTTATAAAATTCAAGAACAAAGAAGGAGAGTGGCTTTGTAGAGGAGAGCTAGTAGAGTGCTATTCTACTTGCCTTAGCACCAATTTCGAGGGTGAAAGATTCCCATCCTAATTGGAAATTGGAGAGGCCATTCAGACCTTTAATTTGGAGCTACAATGGAGTATTTTGTTATAGGTTGAAGCTACAGGGAAGCTCTTGGACACATCTCTTTCAGCTTGCTTCTACAACCATTCTTCCATTTCTTGTAAATTTCTTGCTCCTTGAGGAGAGGCGCACTTGGTGAGGTTATGATATCTTTGGAATATTTATTGAGGCCCCATATCTTTGTAATATGATATATATAATATTTATTTACTAATCATAATACTTTCAGATCGAAACTCCAAGATATTTCATGTATAAATGCTAAAATATGAATAAATGGTGTCATTTCCCCAATACCTTGTTACTTGCACTTGAAGTGGTATCAAATTTTAATGGTTCAGTCAAAATATGATATAATATTGTTGTATGGAGCACCATTAATATGCTGAATAAGTTTCATATTCATTAGAGAAGCATTGGGAGCAATACTCTTAAGTTTCATAACCATTTGTGAAGATTTACTATCATTTCCCCCTATGTTAAAGCTAGTCTACAAACATGTGATTTATGGAAGTTGAAGAAGCCTATAGAAACTAATTGATGATGAATTGGGGAGATAATTGAAGTCCTTTATCAATACCATGTATCTGTTTTGAAATTTGGGAAGGTCTTAAAGTGTTTGGGAAGCCATATTTGTCCCTTACCCTTGGGGGTTTTGAACCTCGATTTGACTAGTAAAGTTCCCTATTTTTCCCTGATTATAAATGAATGTTGCAGAAGTGTTTTAAGAGTGTACAAGAATCCATAAGCCTCATTTACATGTCTGAATACCTTCCAAACTCATTCAGACCCAATTCGAAACCATTTGGAGCCATTTGGAAGCAGTTGAGTCAATACTAGTCTAAGCGTCGAATTGGTCAAAATTTGAAATTTTTCCTAGTGTTTGAAAATTATTAAAAAGGGAAACTACACAAAATACTCATGCCAACTCAATTTGGGAAGAGATTCCAATGTGTGCCACTTGTCCAAAAATTCCTAGTCTCCATCTTCCCTCAATTCGAATGGGGAAGATTCTTGGCTGCCATAACTCCCTTGTGCGCCCTCTTAGAGGATATTTTTAGCCCTGACATGTCATATATGTCATATGTCAACAATCAGGTCTGAAATTTTTCATAAGTGTCATAGAATCTTCATCATTGTTGTCATAGGAGTTAGGGAATCTAGCTCCATGTGTCACAATTCTTCTAAGGTGCATCTTCCTCTTCCATGGGAGTTTCTCTTCCACTCCAATTCGACCTTACATGATTCATGCCATGAATAATATCTCTTCAAATCCCCCAAGTATGTTACCCTTCATCTTGAACTCGAATTGGTGAGAGAATAATGCCAAGTGTATTAGGGAATCTTGCCACATGTGGGTCCCACAACCTCTTATGTTTCCTAGCCGCCCAACATAATCACTCCATCTCCCCATTCATGGCTCAGATGGAGGACGACGAGGCCTCTCTATCTCCAGGCGTAGTAGTGGGACCCTCTCTAAGAAGAAGGTGACTAGAATACTGCCGTACCCAGACTGCTTGATACTTCCATTGTGACACTTGGTGATTTGATCCTTGATGTTGACCAAAAATCCCTCACACCAGTTGAACAACCTTGGCTCAAGATATTCCAAGGAATAAGTCATTTGAGCCTTGGTAGCATGATGAGGCCTTACACTTCCAGCCACTTGAGCAAGAGTGTACAAAATCATCCCCAAGGGAAGATCTATCACGTCAGCGATGAGTACTTTTTTTATTTTCTTACGAGATCCTTGTCTGCAATACTGGGCTATCTAGCCCTCTGTACTCTCTTCAGTGCTACGATGTCCAACCAAATTGACTCGTGCCTCTCTTTCAGAGAGACCGGTCAAGAAATATATATCTTCGAGGTCTATCTCAAGGGTATGCTCCCCTATACAGAAAGCTTGTAGATCTGGTTCCCAAATTTCTATTATGTGGTTCAAAAATTTCCCTTGTTTTCGGATCCCTCTTGTCTTGAAGAATTTCAACAATCCACACTCTCTCAGTGCGGACAAGATGTTATCATCATTAAGGGAATCTCAGTCATCCCCTTCATGCTCTCACTCTTTCCACTCAATCATTGTCGCTCTGATCTCTTGCAAACTCCTGAAAATCATCAAAGGAACCCGTGGTTAGAGTCTTGAAACCAATTGTTTCCAAATGAGAAGGGGCAAGCTCTTCAAAATTTCATTATGCATATTTCCGCACCTTGGCAGTTGTTTGGAACGCGAAAAATGCTAATTTTAGTGCCCCCCCCATGCCCCAAAACGCAAAAATATTGGAATTTCCGTGCTTCGCGATATAGCGAGGGCATGCAAATTCCAGTGCGCGTAAATTTTTTCACTAGGGTGCTTGCTTCCCCCCCAAATCAACATGAAATTGAAAAATTAAGACATTAAATGAAAGAGCAGAGTAAGGTGACTAACCTACTTTGAACGACGACTCGAATGGTGGCCTGGATATCCCGATATCTTCAGTTGAAAATTGGCTCCCAACAAGGTAACAAATCTCCTTGAGGTAAAATGACCAAGTAAAAATGATTTATTCTACATTTTTACTCTCTTTTTATGTGAATCCAACTAGTCATTTTAAAACTATTTTCACACTCATGACTCTTGTTTAAGGCCTTTTTCACATATTTTCCTTTCTAATGTTATTTCCTAGGGTTTTTGACTAGGTTTGGGCGGGTTCATTAAAGGTGTTCATACTAGTGGAGTCAGTTGTTGACCTTTTTCGAGCTCACTTTCTCTCTTTCGTGCTCTGGATATGAAATATGAAAGAGATTCAAGCAATTTTCACACTTGGGTTGTGCTTGTTAAAATTAAGAAAAAGTGTCGAGCTCAGTATGCTTTACTTGTGCTCGTAAAACGATGAGGAAAGTATCAACCTAGTATTATTTTATCTCTTTTTCAGGATAGGGTGATTAATTCACAAAAAAGGAACCCTTCGAAGTTTTCTTTGAGCACTTTTTAGACTCTCGAAATAAGAAAAGATCGCCAAAGTGAACTTGTCTCTTTCACACTTGTAAAAGTATTTGAAAGGTCGCCTATTCAGTGGTAGTTTATCCCTTTTTTGGACCGCTTAAACTCTTTACGAAAAAGGCACACCTTAGTCAACCTTTGATTAAGAGAGTTCCTCCAGACATTATTTTATACTTTTTTCGGGTATGGGGACTAACTTTACAAAAAAGTCAAATCTTGGAGTCTTCTTTAGGTTATTTCAGACTCCCTAAATATGAAAAACCGTCGAGTTTACCTTCTTTGGACTCATAAAATTAAACATCGAAGTATCCTTATGGGACCAAACCTCTCCTTCCTTGGGTTCATAAAATGTGCAAGGTTGGACTCATCTAAAGATGATCTATATCAAGCATTTTTCATCCTCTTCGAGCTCGTTAAAAAAGCAAAGGGGTACTCGTCAATCATGATGGGGAAAATGGGAGAAATAAGCTAAGTTTGTTTTAGTTAGCTTTATGGCAGCTTGTGTCGTCCTTGAACATGGAACCTATTTGCGTCTCATCATACAGCTGGTTAATCTGCTTGTCTCGGAGTCATGCTAATTCATGAGTCCTCCCACTCCTTCAAGTCATTTGAAGAATGCCTCAATAATCGTTGCATTACATATTGGTCTCTGCCTCATTGAGTTAATGTTTCTGAGTCATTGTTGTCATGCCATTTCAATGTTCAAGGAAAGTTTATATGAGTCAAACTATGCAATATTATCAACCTTTACATCCTTGTGTCAGTCCATACTCATCTGATTAATTACTTCATATCACTTTCCTATGTCGGTTTCGTGTTGGTGATGTGGTATTCATCATGGCCCTCCTTTGATGAGTCTATTCCTGTTGACTTCAACACATCATCCAGGAATTAGACTTAGAAACCAACCTTATTACCTGGGTACCTGCATGCCTCAATGGCAGGTCTCCTCGTATTCGACAATAGGTTTTCATCATTGACCTCTAATCGAATAATCCCTCGAATGTTCGACGTCAACTCATATATTCACATTTCGTCGAGATGTACTATGATACCTTGGGGATCATTGTCATCATTGGTGATTTCCCTCGCACTTGTTAACAGTTTACATTATTGGCCGGAAATCAAGTGGTTTCTACCATGTTCGACTTCAACACCTTATAATCACATGGTTAGATTCGTATCGATTTGGGATCAGGTAGAAGACCCTGGATAGTTCTGAAGTCTATTTAACACATCCAGGTTGCGATGGTGATTTTTTTGGTAGGTTCCCACGTGGAAATTATGTGGGTGACCTCATTGATGTACTATCACATAGATCCACTCTTGTATTGGTTGTGGTTGTGTCATTGTCTTATCATGGATCTACGCTTGTCGTCTAGTAGCCATGATTTCAGTCATGTGTTGAGTCTATCCTATCATGGATCTGCGATGTATTGGTTGGAAGCCATGCTTCGAGTCAGTTGTTCCGAGCATGGGTATGCCCACCTCGGGGTTATTAGACATATTGTTTATGTTTGCTTGCAGCTCTTCTCCAGTTCTCTTTCAAATATCCCTGCATACTTAATTATTGGTAAAGTGTTTCAGCCATCAGATTCCTTCGGACCTCACACTTTGGGGGGCATTTGTTATACCTCAAATTGATACATTGTGTACTATTGAGAGTTTTCATGTCATATCACCATGAGAAACATGATGTTTTTTCCTCCTAGGGGTGTTAGTACGCTTTTTCATCATGTTGGAAGCAAATCCAACAACTTAAAGGTCGAACAACCACTTCACCTAACCCATTTATTGACCTCCCAGAGATATTTTCGCACCCTGCTAGTGGTGCAAGGCGCTAAAATTCCTTATTTTCGCATTCTACATACCTATGGGGGTGCGAAAATTACAACATTTTCGCACTTTTCTTAGTTACAGGGGCGTGAAAATCCCTGAATAGCCATTTTCCTTAAATTTTGGATCTTAGATCTCGAGGAGATTTTCATGGGATGAGGTCCCCCTTCGAATTTATCTCACATTCCCTCCTTGGCATGATTGAGATCCTTGATCCACATATTCCTCACTTAGATCCATAATATCCTCTTAGTGGTTGGCCTCCCAAATCCTATAAAAAGAAGGCCATCCATGAGCTAGGGGGTTGATCTTGGAAGCATCAAACCTATGATTCTAAGAACCTTGCAAGGGTATTGAAGGAGAGCTTGCAGGATGATCATGCTGCAACAATGTTAGGTATAACGCATTTTGATGTGCAAACTTTCATGGCTTTCATATTAATATAACTTAGCCTATTCTCCCATGTCTTGTCTTTTCATTGATATGTGATATGTTGTATTAGATATTGTTGATGTACTTATGTTTGGAGGGTTGTTTTCTATCTTATGTTGCATATATTCCACTCTTGGACATTAATCTTGGAGTTGGAGCTTGGGCACTATCCAAATCAAAAGGTAAGAAATTTATCTTTTCTTTCCACTTTCATATCTGAATGCTTGTGCATGCTTGATCTAGGAGTTTAGGATTCTATTTGTTCTCTTTCTATCTTGGATTTTGTTTAAGGGAGCCACTTTATCATCCAAGGGATTTTCATCTTATCTGTAGGAAGAAAATCTCACCACACACCTTGATAACATACCATCCCAAAGGTGGGACTTAACCAACCTAGGCCTAGATGGGAGCCCATGATAAATCACTAGCTAAGAGAACACACACAACTTATGGGAAAGCTACACCAACCAAACATTATGCAACCTCTGAACCCATCGAGCCTCTATATTTGAGGTCCGCTTGTGGAAGGAGTGGAGACTTGTATTATCTTGCAGTTGGCCTGAAGATAAATTTGGTTAAGTCTTATGTTTTTTTATGGGGATTAATGAGGAGGATGTCGGATTTTGTTTTCATTTGTTTCCTTGCCAACAAATTGCTTTGAATGATCAATTGAACTACTTAGTCTTTCTTCTCAACCCAAATGATTGTGTGGTTAAAAACTTGGATTGGGTCATTGCAAAAATAAAGAGATGATTATTTATATGGTGTAAAAGATGGTTGTCCAAGGGAGGCAAGTTGATCTTAGTAAATATTGTTTTAGAAACTATTTTTATTCATTGGATGGCATTGGATTTTATTCCACAAAGTGCTCTAGAGAATATAAGAAAACTAAGTTACAAGTTCTTATGGTTAAGGGACAAGGGAAATAAAATAAAGAACTGCCCTAGTTGAGTGGAAAAAGATAAATATCTTAAAAGCTTTGGGTGGATGGGGGTAAAAAAGTATCCACCTATTCAATAAATAATTAGTTGCTAAGAATGTGTGAAGGTTTGTTACAAGTAGCAGCCTTTAGTACCAATTAATCACTACAAGGAAAACACCTTTTAGCGGAGATATTTGCAAAAATTTCCAACAAAAGTTCCCCCTTTTTCATTTATGGAATAGGTTGTTGGCAGAGGTGGGTGGCTAGAGGTTTTAGTAGTGGTTTTTTGTCAGTGCACCTAAATTGTACAAACCACATTGGTGTGATCCCATATATGATGCACCAATGCATCAATTAATAATATGCATTGAATGCCATTATGCCCAATTTGTGACAAAAGCTCAATTTAATTTAAGTTTAAACAAACTATCTTTGGTGCATACGAAACATACAAATGCACTTGATTTGTTACAATGTGCAACACACAAAACAAAATTTTCAATTTTTCAACACACTATTGGTTTTTGTTTTAAAATTTGTGAAAATAGTCTAATGCACACACATACCAGGCACACTAGTGTATTCCTTCTATAAAGTGCATCAAGTTAAGTTAAGACATTTGGTAATAAAATATAGGTTTATATTTAAAAAAAATTCAAAAACTCACTTGTGTTTAATTGTCATGACATGCACCAAGGTGCCAAAATAAATGTACGGGAATATGTAATGTTTAAGATCAAATAGTGTGCTAAGAACATCAAAGCACACTAGTGCATCAAATTAGGTTAAGACATTTGATAATAAATTATACGTTTTTATTTTAAAAAATTTCAAAAACTCACTGATGCATTTAACCGTCACAACTCTCATCGGGGCGCCAAAATAAATGACAAACTAAGATGCAAATAAAAAAAATCAAACAATGTGTCAGAAACATATGAGCGCACGATGCATTTTGTTGTTAGGTGCACTAAGGTGGGGTTAATTTCTTTAACCAAATTGTAATTTCATTTTCACATTTCTTTTAGTGCTTCCAATCATATAAGCATCATTTCTCACCATCCTTGTACAACCACCCTATTATCGATGCCACTATGTTGTAGGATTCCTCAATTCTTTTAATCCCCCAATGGATTTGGTTCATTTCAAAATTTGCAAAACAATTCTATAATTCCATTTTTTTTTATTATCTATGTGGGAGTTATGCCTCCTTGTTGGGGAAGAGACAATATAGATTGTTTGTTACCTCCTCATTTACATTTTAGCATATTGAAATTTAGATTTGAACTTAATTTTGTAATTTTTTCAAATTTTTAAACAAATTGTGCAAAATATATTCAAGTTGTTTGGCTCACACTGAACAATGTGATGTGCCTTGTAAATTTATAGTTCTATTTTTCAATGATGTGGCGATAGGAATAGAGCACATCAGTATAACCAAAAAAAAATGTCTGGCATTTATTTGATGCTCTCTATGATATAAAGAGACATCATTCACAGTACTTCTTGATATTACCAATGCACTAGCTAGAAGAGGAAATTGTCACAGTTAAACAAGACATGTCGGTGCACTTGGTATGCATGGATACATCATTAACTATGCCTCTGTACATTTCCTAGTGCAACAAAGGTCCCAAGATATTTTATAAAAAAACTCATGATATGTAGATTGACATGGAGTGAACTGGTAACGCATAAAATCATTTAAAAATTCCATATTTTCTTGATGCTTTTTATAATATCTATAAGAATCACCTACAATGCTTCTCATAATTATAAAAACACCATTGAGATATTCTATATTTAAAGTTATCTAGTGTGTCTATTCACCTTGAGAGCAACAATAAAACATGATTTAAAAAATAAAATTAAAAACTCACATTTTCAATGCCCTTTATAATATCTAGAGGCATCATTGTTAGTGATTCTAGATATTATAAATAGATTAGTCTAAACATGCTATCTATTTTTTAATGAGTGAGATGAGGAACCCTCTATTAATCAAAGAAACAATTCAATATTGATACAAAGATAATCCCAACACGAACCGGGTCAATGGGAAACAAACTATCCAACACTATAACAAATAATCTAACTAACCAACACCAAACACAACCCTCAAGCAAGAGATCTAGTCACTGAGTAGACCGACGCAGATCCTTTCTCTTTTTCTGAACATCAGTCCACCATGTTAAATTATCATAAGCAGAATAATTTTGATTAAGAACAACTGATGTGACAAGCTTTCAGAAGAATTCTACCTATGGACCATGTCTGCTTCCTTGTCACCATCTAAACTATAAGTCTCGTGAGGGCGTTTCGGGCCACGTGAGAACAGATTTGTAACTATAACCATATCATTCACTTATTCATGAACAAAGGAATTTTCAGGGGCCCCCGTGGGAAGATCTGACTCTGGGGGCTATTGAGACCTAGAAGAAGGTTGTGATTGCAAATGATCAGCAGGGGCCGGATTAACAAGAACATATCCACCTGGATAAAATGTTGAGTTCTTCTTATGGTTCTTGCCATCCTGCCATCCTTTAGGGCGTCTTTTCAATGAAGGAACCGAGGCTATAGGAAAAACCTCATATAGGTGCCCCGATTTTTGACAATATCTACATCTAAAGGTTGTTTGCTCATAATTGATGAGTTGTAAGTGGGGTTTAGAACCACCCCATTCAATAGAGATCTTATCTGGTAGCCCTTTGCTAAGATCCATATCAACACAGATCCAAGCAAAAGTGGCTATCCATTTTGAGATTCTGTCTGTATTGGTCTTGATAAACCTTCCCAATGAGTTTCCAATAGTAGCCAAAGAATAATGAGATCAAATATGCAAGGGAGTATTTGGAAGTCTTACCCAGACCGATGTAACCATTGCTGATACTGACAAAGGATCAAAATCAGGGAAACACTATTGCATAGACATCCTCGAGCTTCCCCAAAACCAGGACCCTTTTGTAGGTGTCTCTTCCGAGTGTTCCACTATGTAGGTTGAACCTGACAACCCCTTTGGCGTTGTAGCTCCACGGTCTCAAGTATTCATAGAATCTCTGAAGGAACGCTGATAGGAAGAAGACGACACCGAGGCACCCCCATCTCCACCTCTTAAGCCAGAGATGAGAAACATTGTTTCATATTTGGCTATAACATAATCTTCTAGTCGAGCCCCCATCTGAAGAAATCAACCCTGAAAGAGAAGGCGCATGCAGCTTCCCTGGATCTCAGTCAAGTTTTGAATTTTTCCTAGCAGTAGATCGACTGGATCTGACGGAATCATGTGAAAGCATCTGGAAGAGCCTGAAAGGAGCCATACAAAAATAGAAAAACCATTCTACTCCCCAAGTGTCTCCTGGTGCTAGTAACCCATAGAATATAGATTGAAGGGGGATGAGATCTCTAGAATAAAGGCCGCATGGAAAATGATGGCTTGAGATGCCCCCCTGGCCAAGACAAGTGTCTCCTTCTCTTCAACATCCGCCTGGACGTGGTTGGAAATGAGAGGGGTCTTGCAGTCACTAGATTGCATCTAGAACAAAGCCGTAAGTTGCACAACAACCAAGGAAGGCGAGCTGGCAGCTTGAAAATACCCATTGATAGATGGAAACACCTCCACCTCAACAGGATCTGCTTGTCCATGGAAATTCGCTAGGTAGAGGTATTCGCTATCGGAACGCAGCAGAAACACAACCATAAAGGGCCCAGTGACCAGGGGAGGCAAACTGGATACAGTGTTCAAGAATAGGGTTTGTGAGGAAAGGGATTACAATTCCATCATGTCCATGTGAATACCTTTCGTCCAATCTAAACATGCTATCATTTAGACCTTTTTGAGCATATTTTTCCAACCATTTTTGCTATAAAATAAGTTAAAATTTGAGACTAATTGTTGGAATCGTAAATATAAGTTGTTGAGATTGCATAATTTGAGTGCAATAGAGGTATTTGAGGTAACTGAATCTATTTATGTATTAAAATATGTAATTTCAACAATGAAAATTGCAACTTGACCAAATATTGTATAAGCCAAATTCCAATGATGATAGCCAAAAAATTCCAAATCGTATAACATTTAGACTACTTCATTATAAGCACACTAATGAGCATTTTTTATATAAAAATATCCATAATTTGTTGGTGCTATAGGGAGTGTACAGATGCATTGTTACTAGTTCCATGGTACATAAGAAGTGCATCATTCATCCTATGTAAATAATAAAATTTCCCAACTTATCGTGTGGTTCAGATTGTACAAGTGTATTGTCTGTGATGCATCAAATTACACAAGGTGCACTAGTAGGTTTTGATGTGCCCATATAAGTGTTGCACTGATAATAATAATAATAATTGTATCTACTTTCTTGGTGCAATAACATGTTGTAAGGCACATTGTTTACAATGCACATATTTTTTATTTAGCACCACAGACAACGTGTTCTTGTTTTAAGGTGCACTAGAGTGTTTTACATGATTTTTTTTATGAAAAGTAATTAATTTTAATAAATGAAAATGGTTATTGTTCTAAATTGTTTATGTCTCATATTTGTGCATGTGTGTGCACCTAATGAAATTTGTACGTGAATTAGAGACAATGATGAAGATGGAAACAACAACAGGTTGACCTGTATAATTTTGTACATGAGTGGAAGGCTCAAGAGAGGGATAGAAATTTGTAATAGAGCAATGGTACAAATTGTACTGAATGTTAATTGGGCCTAGATCAAGTGGTTGCGAGGAAGAAATATTATCCTCCCATCATGTAATGATCTTGGGGTTCAGATTGAATCTCCACCAACCCCCCTTTAATTTCCTCCTTTTCCAACTTGCATGCCTCCCCTTTTAACAACCATATTATTATTTCTTACAACTCTTATGAAGAATCTTCTTTCAACAACATTAACACCAATCACTCTATCAACAATGTTATTACTAATAATGAATATAATGCCAATATCAATCCAATTCATTTTGTTTCCCTATATCTTAACCCTTTTGTAGCCCTAATTTGTCCTCAATATTTATATATATGTTCATGATATATTATCCTCATCCATAGTGATCAACCTATCCTCTATTATCCTTGACTCTTCTTGTTATCATCTACTTCAAAAATGATTTGATTATGCAATACTAATGAATTCCAGAAGGAAACCTCAAAATTTCGTCGTTTTGCAAGACTTTGACATAGGGATAATGTGTTTCATCCTCCGAAGAAACGTCGAACCCACCCAATTCAGAATGAGGAAATTAAAGATGAATGGGTTTCTACCCCAAACAAGGAAGGAGGGTTTGAGTTTGTTTTTGAGGACATTGTTCAAAAGAGAAAGAAGTGTAAGGACCAAAGAAAGCTAAGGCTTGCATAGAGGGTTTTGTTTACAAAAAACGACCTTTTTAGCATATCATACAACTTCAACAATCCTATAAAAAAATGAAGAAATTTACTTAGAAATTAAGAAGGAGCAATCATAAGTTACACAAGAAGTTATATCTGTCTTAAGATAAATTAAAGATGATTGGGTCCAACTCGCATTGGATGTCCTTATACAAGTCATTGATGAAAAAAATGGTTGGTCACCACCTGACTGACATAATGATGACCAAATAGACGAGGAGACACAAGAAGAGCCTCTATGTCCAGATGTTGGTAACCAAGACATGAATGTAGGAATGTTGCACTAAGAAAAAAACTTGTTATAGGAAAGGTTACTAACAAGACATTGCTTGAGTCAGGGGACAATGATCAAATGAAACAGAGGGTTGTCAAGTAGAATTATAAAGTAGATACTTTGGAGAGACAAGTAGGGGACCTAGTGGCACAACAAGAGGAAGTTGATTCCCAACAAAGGGCAGAAGAAATAAAACTTCAACAAGCACACCTAGAAATATTTAAGTTGAATAATACTATCCTACATCTTAAATAGGACAAAAAATACCTATGTCACCTAGTTCATGTTGTAAAATCATATTGCACTCCTCTAGTGTATTTTGTATATTTGAAGGGGCAATTAATATCTCTTCAAATGAGAGCCTTAGTTGTTGGAAATTTGTGTTGCATTAACAACATATAACAATTTGTGTAGTTATATCACATATGTGATGAAGAAGATAAGAACTTACTCTATGAACTATATTTACACAATCTAGTATTGAAGAAAATAAATGGTTGGAACCCAAACCCAATTGTAGGAGATGTCCAATTAAGGTCATTTACATCATTTATGAAGAATCAAGTGCCATAGAGAAAAGAGATACCCTTTCTGAAGTATACAGAGAATACTGGAAAATTTATGGGTACACAATTAGCCTACCTCAACTAAGCTACAAGTGTAGAATGAAAATATGATGTAGGAGCCATATTTTGTTTCTTCCTTTGCATAGGTCTAGAAGTCTACCATCGCCTCCTATGAAGATTGGATAACAAGGAATAGAATGGGAACTATATTATGTATCAGGAGACAACATGAATCTTTGTTGACCAAACAAAGGGATAAAGATCCTCTTTCTCTTCCTTGATTTGGCATTTCCTTGGAAAGGGTTCAAAGGTACATTGATTGTTTGAAGTACCATGGTGTCAATTGGATCGGGTTTATATTTCATCCCCCGAGTATGTGGCATCTGAAAGAGGTAAAAGAAGAATTTTTTGTAACGTACCTCGATACGACTCTATAACACACTGAGCATCCTTCCAAAAGATCTAAGGAACCCCAGAGTCTGTGGTTAAATCAAATAGGAAATTTTTTCCCTATAGTGAATGAACACTCCATGCATAGACACTTCACCACAATCAAACAACTCTATAACAAATTAATTTATAGTAAATAAAACAACTTCCTATAGGGAGTATGTATTCACTATGGCATACATTCCATATGGTATATTCTTATACAATAAAGTACTATTATTGTTGACACCATAAACTCAAAACAATAATTACATATACATACTTCTTTGTTACTCATGCAGGAAAATATGCCTAAACAATTATACAAAGTTTACGTATGAATACTCCAAGTGTAATTCTCTTACTCAGCACAAGTAATAATACAAAACTTATCAATTAGTAGACAAAACCATAGAATTACACCAACATTTCCATTAAACATAAAAGTCCATCAAATAACACCATGAAGCTCACACTCCAAGAACTTCACAATTAAAGCTTAATTATATCAAAATTCACTTAAAGACAATATAGACCGTATTGCTATAGGATGCGAGCCTTTAAGATATTTTTCATTTGTTATTCAAATGTCCTACATTCACACAGGAATGCAAAAACGACACATAGGATGACCAAACCATAAACAGGTTCCCAATCATCCTGAACACATAGCAACACGAATAGGAAAAACATTCAAATTCCCTTTTTACATATGCATAAAACTAGTTATAGGCATACATTTTTTTAGGTAGAAACATGCAGACTGCATTCCATACATAACCATGCACAATGCATAACTAAACTCTTTGGCAATTCCTTCCATTCATTTATTGTACATTTAAAGGTAATTCATTATGTACAAAACATAATATTTATATGGATGAATTCAATGCAACAATAATTTCAATCCTTTATGAATCACTCCATTCATTAAATCATACACAATAATAAAATGACTAATATAGGGCAAGAGCACTTATCTGAATAATTAGCGGCTTGAGAAACTAGTTTCATGTGAGGCACACTCCACCCAACCTTAGGCTGCCTTGCTCATAAATCTCTCAGCAAGGTGTCGCCCTTGAGATGAGACTATGAATCCACCAGGAGAACGCTCAAGGTTGATAGAAAAAGGAAATGGACAGGTGCAAAGAGTAATTCCCCACCAGGATATCTCTCATAACTTGGAAATTACCCAATTTCACACCACTATCATGGTTCTTTCATTCCAATTCCAAGATCTTGGCCTCAATAAATTCCACACGAAATAGTGCAACCCCTTCCTTAATATTTATTCCAGAAACAAAACAGTGAATTATCTTAAAGTAGGCCACCACTTTCAACCAATGCACCAAAATTTCCTCCGAGGAAGGTTCACACACTGTTCAACATTTCACAAGTAACTCAATTATGGTTTTGACGGGACAATCATCTCCTAGTATTATCAATTATAAAATTTCCAACTTCATAACCAAGCTTGAGTGACAAACTGAGAACCCATACCCCCAATCTAGACAAAATGATTCACTGGTAAAAGACCAAAAGACAATGGAATTCCCCCGTTTCTAAGTGAGTGAGAGAGTGAGAGAGTTCGTGGGTGAGAGTGTGAGTGTCAGTCTCAATTCTTACTTCATGCATGACAAACTTCACCGTCTTCCCCCAATAGACTCACATCCAATGTGTTATTAATATTCTATTTAACATGCCACTAAACCTTTGTTTTGCATGAACGATAAATTATTAAGTTCAAAAAGGTTAATAAGATTGGAGTATGATTAAAATACTTTAAGGGTCAAGGTTAAAGCTAGGGTCATGTTATAACCCCCCCTTAGTCTATCTCCAATCCCCTTTCCTTCTCATTGGTGGATCCATAGGTCCCCATTTTCTTCAGCTTTTGCTTCAGTCACAACCAACTATATTTTTATATTAATATTTCAAAAATACAATTTGTTCAGCCTTTCAGGCATTTCATCATCTAGATGTACATCATTATATCAGGGGTTCAAAACTAGGGTGTTACATTTTGGGTCACTATGCATTCTAACTTAGGATTTCACGCACTTGATGCACTTGGACATTCAACTTGTGAATGGAGAAACCTACATCTTGAACCTTCTCTCCTTACATCTTTAGACTCATAAGACAAGCATGAATGATTTTGTTGCATGGGGACATGCAAAATTTTTAGTAGGGGGGAGATGTTGGGTCATGTATATGTCACTATTTTGTTACTCTTTTTCTTAGCCTTCTCCTCATTTTGCATGTCCCTTACCCACTGAATAATCCTTTCTAATGGAATAAAGCTGAGCATTTACACTAGGTACTTCTAGTTACTTTCCTCATGCTTTAATGGACATTTGAATGTATAAGTAGGAGAATCCTATATCCTTTGATTGTCATCATGAGTGGTTGCATATCACAACTACAGGGTTTCGCTGCATAACAAACATAATCTGTGGAAGATGCAAGAGAACGCTTGCAAGCAACTTCCAACTACTGGGCAACATCCTCCATGCAATTTGTGGAACGACCTTAAAAAATGACAGTTCTTCACCATAATAGCTCCAAAGATTGGATTTACAACGTAAGGGATTAGTTACATAACTACACCTAATGTGTTTTATGGCAATTGTTATGTATTTTTGGGGATTCGATGGTTGAACGAATTGAATCATGTATCCACATTGTGATCCAATCTTTAGTATTCCCTAATTTTGTACATAAAGGGGGTTCCTCCCGCGACCAAACATGGAATTGTTATTTTTTATTTTCTATGTTTATGTTGTACTTCAGTTAATTTAATACAAAATATTTGTGGATTTTGGTGATTGCATATGTGCTCATTGTGAGTTCCATTAGTTAGTGACTGCAAGTACTCTCCAATACTCTATTAAGAGGAGGAGGGCCAACTCCGTGAATAGGTATCGGTTTTGTTAATCATAGATGTATAGGTTTGTTAGCACATGCATGGTTTTCATTACATTGTTAGCTACATATGTGTGAATGTGTAATTTTGATATTCCATTAATCGTAAAATGTGTAATAACTGATTAAAGGTATGCCATAAATTGTAGATGTGTGATTTCAGTGGTGTGAATTGAGTATGTATGAGTGGTCTCATTATAGTAATTGAAGCGCAACTCTGTCAATTTCTATATAACAATTCTAGTATTTCTATTCTTAATTTGTAATTGTTTATGTGTATGGTTTATAACTATTTCTCTATGAGTTAAGCATTACTGCCATAATTTCCCTATTCTAATTCATGTGTAGAGATAGTTACAAAATACATATTTGAGTGAGATTGTAACATTTTGCTTCGCTTGTTGTGTAATGACTTTGGTTTGGTGTGTGGTTTGGAGTTCATAATTGGTAGCACTAGTTTCAATTCAAGCTTTTGAGTGATTGAAGAGTGTTGAGTTATTTGCATTTTTTATTCAAAGATTCTGTTTAATTTACCACTATATTGCATCATATGATAGAAATTCAATGCGTGATTAGAATTTGTGGCATGCACATACAATGTTGATAACTTGTAAACAAAAGATTGACCCTAGTTTGACAAAGTAAGTGATTGAATAAATTATTATTTTCTTAAGCAATTAATTTTCCCAACAAGGTGTTTGGTCTTTCCGTATAGATATATTTTATCATCAAAAGGATTTAATACATACAAAACTTCATAAGATATTACCACCCCCAAAATGTATCCTAAATAAGAAGTTGATTAAAAATTAATTAAAAGTTAATTAACACCACTAATCAAGTATTTTGTCAAACCCCTATTTCCCCTGAAATTTTTTCCGGTTGCACAAGAAACAATGTGGAGTTTGGAACACGTTACGATGTCAGGTTATTCAAAATTTTCGAAACTGGGTATCAATGGAAAAATCCCTCCAATTTCATATTTTTTGATTTGCCCCAAAATATCCGCTTTACCCAGACCTAAAATATGTTCTGAAACCAAATTTGTGTTTGTATTGAATCCACCCCGCTTGAACAAAATCCATTCTCCTGTCAACACACTTGGTCTATGATCAAACCAAACTGGATCGTGTTGAAACCATTTGAAGACAAGTTATGCTATCGTGATCGAATGGTAAGAGTATGTTTTTTCCAGTTTTTTGTGCCCTAGGTTGTATATTTTTGAAGATGTATTTTTTTTTCCAGAGCCTATCGTAAGTAAAGAGCAACATTCTATTGCTTACAGAACATGCATTGCAGAGGAACCCTCTATTGCTTACAAAAAATACTTATTTTGTTTTATATCTTACCCTGATCAAAATATTTGAACTCGTGCCTTTTTTTAGATCTAACCTTGCTCGAATCGTCAGCACACCAGCTCTTTGATCAAACCAAATCGTACCGCGTTGATGTCCTCTGAGCAAAATCGTTTGTGTGGTGATACGACTGGTAAGTATTTTTGTTTTTCAGCTTTTTTGTGCTTAAATTGTTTTACATTCTTACCCTGCTTGAACAAAATATACGAACCCATCAACAGGTCTGCGATCAAACCAAAATTGATTGCATTGAAATCTGATGAAAAAATTGATGGTTTAGTAACCGACTGACAATAATTTTTTTTACTTTTTCTGTTGATCGACTGGTGTAGTGTTGGAATTCTTATCGGCCAATTGATTAAACCCATCATCTATCTGATCAAACCAAATCGGACTGCGTTGAAATACTCTGAGCAAAATCAATGGTGTAGTGATACGACTGGTAAGAATATTTTTTTTTTGTTTTCAGTTTCTTGTGCTTAAAATAATTTACATTTTTACCCTGCAATTTTTGTATTTAAGCAGCCTATAAAATGATTTATCAGATACTGTATATGTAGAGTAATTAAATTCACCCTTTATTATTTGATGTAGATATCAGTTTGGACCATCTGGACACGAATCTAAAATCTTGGTTGGAAGGGGAAACTAAATCGAAGGTTTTTACCAAAGGTTAGAATTTATGTAGTATTAATATTATGCCTTTATAAATGCTCTATTTTTTCAGTCTTGCTTTCCAATTAAGAGATCATGTGTAACCTGTGTAGGCCATTTTGGATCCCTGTCATGATTGCAAAATTTTACTTCTTATAAATTTGATCATGTTCAATACATACCCTTATCCATTGCCACATAAAGAACGGAAGTCATTGCCTCCATAGGTTGTAGAAGAAGCTTTTCGAATACTTGCTGAAGAGGATGTCGAATGAAAAAAGAGACGAAACATGAAGCAACAATTATCTATACAACGACAAAAGTCACGGAAATTATATAGACTTGCAAAAACTAATTGTTGGAGTGACGATGATGTATCCAACGGTAATGATGTTGAGATCCAACCTAATGATAGGGATATACCTTATCAACTTCGATGTCGTTCAACTCTGCAGTATGTTAAGGGAAATGCTTCAAAATTTGATACAGTTTCTGTTCTTAAAGGAGAAAATGGTTTAGAACAAATCATTATCTGCAAAGTTATAGATGAGTCACATACAAGAAATGTAGAGTTGACAATGTTGGATCCTTCTGGTGATGATCCAATTCTTTACACTGATAGTACCAATGACACATGGACACATGCTATGGATGATGTTCTGCCTGTTCAAATGGTGTATGCATATGAAAGTGGCAAGCTTATGTTGCAGCATCCTTCAATTTCTGAAATAAAATAACAATTATCTTCAAGTGGGCCAGATGAAAATCATAAAAAGCATTCCATTGCAGTCATCAAGCAAGGGTTTTATATGGGATCTTGTTCAGATGTGACTCCCCTATTGAATCAAAATGGTCGTTTTGTGAATATTGGTAGACATAAATTCATTCAAATGGATGGGCTATTGGTGCACAACACAAATCCATTTGATTTTACCATAAAGGCAGGCATGTATGTCCGTATTTATTATGAAAAATTGCCTGGTATGTCTGAAGATGAGTCTTTGAAAATTCCATATCCTGTAGAGGTGTTGGATTGTCTAGTAGATGTTTCAACTGGTGGAACATTTTGTTGGGTAAGAATATTTGATAATCATGTAGATGTTTTTGGTAGAGGCCACTATATTGCTGAAGGTGTGAATTTGCATCCACATGAGGTGTTTTACACAAAACAAGCTATGTTGATACCAACTGAAATAATTGATGGTGAGTATACATGTGTATCTTTTAATATATATTCTTTAACTCATATATGAAAAAATTATTTATAGTATCTAATGTTATATTCTGTTGTGTTGTAGGCATTGTTGATGTTTTCTTTACTATGAGCTCTATTAAAAGGTGGGGCACTAGCAGTCGAAAAGGAGAAATTTTTTTTGTCGGTTTATTGCTACGAATGATGATAAGCACACCGGTTTTCAACTTCTTGCAACAAAAGGTGACAATGAAGTTGTGACTGCTAGATTAGCTGCATCTACAGAATATGGAACACACAATGCATTTCCATCATATATCAGAGTATTGCAGCCCAATCGAGTACATCATCACAATATTAATCTTCTTTCCTACAAAGTTTTCAATCACATAAGGCCTCGACACATTATACGCAGTGAATCTTATGTGGAAATTCCTTGTTCAGATGAAAGTTTCATGGTTACTTTTGAACTAATTGAAATGCATTTTGGACCTCCATGGATTGTAAAGAAGATTAGTTCATTGGAGTTCAGCATAGAAGGCTATGAGAATCTTAAGGAGGCAGTTTTCTATACATGTCCAACCTTTCCTGATAGATATCAGCCAACTTCAGGCTCAAGTGATCAGACTCAACCTCTTGGTAAATGGAGAGTGGGACCAAAATTTAGATTTCGCTATTTGTATAATAGCCTACAACCTCGTGTACAAGTACACTTGTCATGGGATTCACACCAATGAGACCTTGTCCATCAATGTTATGGATTAGGGATGAGGACTGGTGTACCCCATTTGGATTTGTGAATAATTTATCCTTTCATTAATAAATTTTTATACTGTTTGGTGTAATATGTATGGTGAATTATATTATTTAGTATATATGAATTATTTATTCATTGCATTAATTTTTTTTTATATGTACATGCGCTCTGGTTCTATAGTAACTGCTCCAGGATTAGACGTGTTGATCATTTTGGACTTTTAGTCTGCTGAAGAAGCTTGGGGCCTTTTGATAGAACAATTTACAGATTGTTGAATAATGTACTATATTTCGGCTTGAAATATAATAGGCTTATTTCTGACGAAAAAATGAGTGGTGTTTTACCTTTTTTATCCAAGGACTAAATTCAGATTATTTAATCTAACACAGAAATAAAAACATTCTTCATGTGCTAGTAAGAACGTTACATAGTCAAATTGAATGATACGAGTTGAACATGATGTGTATTAACAGTCACCACTACACTATTCAATATTTCCAATTTTATCCTAAAAATCGCTATTGTGTAAAAATACTGAAAATCAACCCTGCAAATAGGGTTCAATTTTTGGCCTGTTTGAGTGTTTCAAATTGGAAAATGTCAGTTTTATTATTCTTTATTTTTTTACAGTTTCATATTTTTATTTCATATTTGCAAATACCAGGGAATTTTGCTGATTTATTTTCATTGACAACAATGGCTAAGTACCAGGGAATTTTTGCTGAGTTATTCTCTGTTCTTTTACAGTTTCATATTTTCATTTCATTTTTTTTCCTTGGGAAAAAAGCGTAATTTTATTTCATCCGATGAGAACAAAATTACATTCTGTAGATACACTTTTGGAGAAGTGCATTGTTGATAATTGTGACTATCAGGAAGTAAACTGAAACCATGACTAGATAGCTTTTTACATATCAAGTTTTGAAACTGAAAGATAATAACAAGTGTCTGCTGGATTACATTACATAGAGAAAATTAACAAAAAAACCATTGGTAGAGGAACCACTGTTATGAGAATAAAGCCTCAAAATGACTGGGAACTAAGGAGAAAACTGCAACAAAAAAGAGAGACATCCTGAACCCTCATAACCTTGTGATTTTAACACCTAGTCTAATTTCACTTATTCTTTGTTTTTTCCCAGAAAAAAAGCGTAATTTTATTTCATCTTTCGAGTACAAAATTACATAGATCATCTTCACTCTAAAAGAGTGTTTTTGCTGTTCTCATATAAGCTACTAAGCAGTACACATAATTGCAGAGAGTCTTGTACGAGCTTTTTAGCATCATACAAATAAAAAACCACAGATACTAAACGAACATGAATGGCTTTGCATAGAAAAAACCAGCAGCAAAATGTCAAAGATGTAATGGGAAAGAAAACATGAAAAAACGTTTTCAGAATCCTCGAAAAGAGGCAGAGCCACTAGCGCCTGCAAATAAAAATCCCCAGAACGACGAAGGAATGCCACTCCTCATCCTCCCACATGAGAGACGCCATCGAGAAGAGCAAGAGTCCGCCGAGCAAATGGATGCCCGCCACCCATTAGCGAACCAGGGACAAGGAATCCCCACCGCACAACCTTCTCAATGAATCCACCGCCAACAGAGAGGATGTTGGAGCCTGTAGCTCAACAGACCTCGTAGACGCCGTCGTCTCCCGTCCAAAGACGTCCAGCCCCGGAACTGCAACCTTCTTTGCAGAAGCCACCGCCGCCGCCACTTGGAAGCCGAAGACGTCAGCTACCCAATGGGTCGCCACGCCAAGACGCCACCAATTGTTTCAAAGCGAAAAAAAAACCCCTCAGTCGGCCATTGATAGGATGCGTGACTCAGGGAAGAAAAGGGAAAGCGGCCATGGAAGGATCCATGGCCTCCTAAAGCATCTTCGAATGCCGACTCCCAAAACCCTAGTTGCAGAGCTAGGTCTCCTCAATTTTCATAATGCCCCGTTTAAACTCAAGTTATCATGCAAAGCCCTAATTTCACTTGTTCTTAATATGCAAAACAAGTTTTTTCTCACTTTGGCAGGTTAATTTCTTGCACATGTGACCATCATAAGGAAAAATGAAAGCATGGATGGATAACCACTTCAACAAGGAACAGATCCATGTCACCCTTTAAATTTCTTGATACACACACATCATGTGGAGGGCATTTGAAACTATCTTTTTAAACTACTATGGGGCAGGAATTTACCTTAACCTATTAATTATGGCGGTAATTTTCCTGAGGCCACTTGGGCAGTTTTACTACCACTGGTCTAAAAACAGCTTGAAACTCTGTTTTGGCAGGCCTTTAACTTTGTCATCAAACACCCTCTTTGAGAACTGAGACCATGGTAATATAGCCTCTTCAACAAGCTATAGCATGATAGTTTTAGATAATTTTTATACTTCTCCTATGAGGTATGGCAGACAATTTACCAAGGTCACTTGGACCAATTTTCCAACACAGCCATTTTTCAGAATTTCTCCAAATTGGCAAATCTCTATATAACTAGTTCAAATTGTAATAATGACATGATGAAGGTACTAGAGCACCATTAGGTGGATTTGCATCCTCATAAACCATGCCACATCATCATACATGCCATGTCATTATATATTTTGTCATTAATGAGTACTTTTGTCATCAATGACAATTATACTCAACAGTGTTCATGTTCATAAGTCATCCACCTCCAATAAGATGCTTTCCTAAAAAAATTATCCCTCATAGGTGGGAAATGGTGGGAATTTTTCGAAGCCTACTTAAGCCCATGCCAACTGATGAATTTATCAGCATAAGGACACCTCCTGGCGGGCATTTCCAAATGGCCCCTTAGCCTTGTGATTTTAACACTTAGCCAAATTTCATTTGTTCTTGATATGCACAACAATATTCTTCCTACTTTGGTAGGTTTATTTCTTGCACATGTGACTATCAGGAAGTAAACTGAAACCATGACTGGATAGCTACTTCAACAAGGAACAAGTTCATGTCAACTGATGAATTTATCCCCACAAGGACAGTTCCTGGCAGGAATTTCCAAAGAGCCCCTTAACCTTGTGATTTTAACACCTAGCCTAATTTCACTTGTTCTTAATATGCAAAACAAGTTTTTTCTCACTTTGGCAGGTTAATTTCTTGCACATGTGACCATCATAAGGAAAAATGAAAGCATGGATGGATAACCACTTCAATAAGGAACAAATCCATGTCACCATTTAAATTTGTTGATACACACACATCATTTGGCGGGCATTTGAAACTAGCTTTTTAAACTACTAATTCAACACTTAGACAAAAAATTGTCAAACCCTAGTGTAACATGAGATTTTTATTTTCATCAAATTGGAAGTGTGAGACACCCAATGGATAGAGGCCAACAAGGTGATTCCATCCAGACCAATTTCATCCTTTGAAACTTCTTTCTCTCTCCTCGGCGGGCATTTTTCTAGAGCAGTGCAAATCAAGCTAGGAGGCACTTTTGGCAGATCAATATCTTCACCTACAGAGACTCGTTGGACAAACCAATGATATGGTTGGATGCACCAATCAACAGTATAGAGGCCCATACCCTCAAAATATTTTAAGACATCAACCACAGGTGCATATCGTCAAGAGAATAGCCCACAAAGTCATCTTAAAAACGGAGTTGTCTAATGACGCGACAATTTCTCCCACCGACGATCGTTGCGTTGTCCCGTCTGGAAATAGGCTCCCGACCCACTCCGTAGCCATTCCACATGTTTTTAACGTTCCATCAGCTGACAGCTACAGCCGGGTCCACGACCCTACAGTCTACCCTAATAGACGTGACGTCCATGCATTCAATGCATGCTACCAACCACTCGATCTGATTCAAACCAACTCGGTCTCCTCCTGTGTCGCATCTCCTTTGCATATTGGATCCCCATCTCCCTTTTCCTTCTTGGTTCTCCTCCCGCGCCGCATCTCCTCTACATCTCAAATTCCCATCTCCCTTGTCCTACTTGGTTCTCCTCCTGTGTCGCATATCCTCTGCATCTTGGACCCCCATATCCCATGTCCTGCAAGCTCCCATATCCCCTGTCCTGCAAGCTCTCAAGCCTACAGACTCAGTGCTAGATTTTCGATTTGGTGGCTCCACAAGCTCCACAAGCTCCCTCCCCTATCCTGCAAGCTCTCAACTTCACAGACTCAGTTCTATATTTTTTATTTGGTGGCTCCACAAGCCATCTTCACCACTGAGTAGAACAATGTGTTTAACATCACATATTGTACTTAGCCAAATCAAAATCAAGGAATCGATTAATAGAGACTTCCTTTCATCTACCTCTCTTACATAGAACATTCTGTTACCCCTGTTTTGAATTTAAATTCCCTATATTGGTCTTGGGATTTAGATTTGTGGTGGTCATTTATTTTCCGTTTGATTTGAAGACAGTCAAGTGAAAGGAGGAAGCTTGCATTACTCCAAAGGTATGCAAACATAATTTTGAACTTATGTTGTTCTTGGCGTGTTAGGTATCTGTTAGGATTCAACATGAGCAGATTCTGATAGTTTAAAGCACTGCATATAGGGTTATCCTCGATATATGTTGTGATATAATTATGTTTTATGATAGTGTAGCAGTCTCATTGATATTTATTATACATAATAAAAAGACAATTCATTGACAATGTCACTACATGTGTAATGCAATTAATTTTGAACAAATATTTGAATCTTAGAAAACTTACCCAATCTATGCCTTATAAAATCAATGCCTTTTCCCAATTGGGTCAGTTCCTCTACCCATATAAAATTTAATTACAAGAGCAATTGATCATAAGATAATATTCAATGCAATGCTATGCAATTGACCCTCACTTCCTGATCTTCTATAATCCATCGCCCTCTCCCTGGTCTCCTATAGTCCACTCAGAGTTCATGTGGCATATCCATTATCCTTACCTGCTCAAGCATAATTCCAGACCTTCCAGGGCCTTACTTTCACTATGATTTTTACTTATTTACCAAAGTTATTCGACCTTACCTGAGCTAAGAGGGAAAGCCAATCCTTATTCAACCTTACCTAAATGAAGAAGAACAACCAATCCTTTGCGCAAATCGGGTAAGATCAGAACCAATCAGGTAAGATATTTCATCACCGTATTTTTAGTAGGAAATTAAAATTATCCTATTAGGACTTAGTTACAAAGGTTGACCAGGCCTTTACCACCTTTTAGGGCCTTTTATTTTCTCTACCCAAACGATATAAATGTGAGTTAGTTTGTTACCGATGTTCTTTTTTGTTTGTGTTCCTAAGATTTCTCAATGCATTGATTATAGTTTCTAAGATTTCTCAATGCATTGATTATTGTTCCATCTTTGTTATGAATTCCTATCATAATTCTATTGTTGAGCTTGTATGTTGCTTATGTATGAATTTTGGAATTAGGATTCATATTAGTAGGATTCATGATTTCAAGCATGGTAGATATTTTGTTTTGTTGCACGCCTTCCTAAATTCAAACTTCCTTAGAGTTGTTTAGTTCGAATTTATTCTATGCATTTTGATATTATGTTATGCATTCAAACATGAATGGGTATAGCATATTTAGTTTGAATCCTATATGTAAATTGGCATGCCCACAGGCCAAATGATGGTATGGCTTAGGACCCCTCAAATAGTCTTTGAAACTTTCTAAGTTCGAAGTCTCTTCGAGGCCCATGGGCGATTCAACCTTATATTTTACTTTGAAGTGGATTGATGCCTGTTCTTGGGTTTATGTTCGAAGTGTTTTTCAACTCAGGCCTGAAATCATTTTTTCTTAAGTTTAATGTATTGAATTTGAATAAGGCCTATGGCCTTTGCTTTGTTATTTTCAAAATTTGGTAGAACTTCTTAAAAGCCTTGATGGCCTTAGCCTTTGCATCAATCACATCTTTGAAAGGAGCCCATTGGCCTATCTTTCGAATGAGCTTGATGGGATGATGATCTCTCTCCTTTGAAGATTGGGTGGAACATATGATTATTTCTGATGGGCCAATGATCAAATAGGGCCGATGGCTCAATCTAGGTGTTCTTTCAAATGAGCCAAGGTAAGGACCTTCAAATAGGTTTGATGAAGTTTTAATAGGAGATTACATGTGTTTTTCAACCCACACAATGAGTTCACACTTCAAAAGGGAACGAATTAAGAAACCTTGAAGGGATGATTTCCATGGAAAAAGACAACAAAAAGTGACCCACTCCCTTGATGAAGGTATAGAAGGGGTTAGGCATGTGGCAATAGGGGATTTAGTCCAATTTTATCCTTCCTCATGTGACGAGGATAGTTATTATAGGTTATTCTATGAATATCTATATTTATTATCAGTCTCCAACAATCGTATATATTAGATATGTATTCTTGATTACTAAAAAGACAAGCAAGTTGTATTGGGAACAATTTCTCTCACAATCGGAAATTCCTTCTGCTATGTGCTTGTATTAGTGAATAATTCCTAAACTACGATAGTTTCTTTGGAAGGATATGGGGTGCTTGAATGTTGTTGTTTGAATAGTGTAATCCTGAAGAACCCTTCGAGGTATGGGCTCACTATGATGATCAAAGATGATTCACATGTACACATACAAGAATGCAAATGCAAGGTCTTCCATAAGGTCATTTAATACATTGGAAATCCCTTGTAATCTAGACTAGACTTCACCTTCAATAGAACATAATTGTAGTGAAAATGGTATGGGAGCTTGACATGTGACAAACCTTAAGCATTTTTTCCCAAGCTTGTATAATATACATGAGCAATAGCTACATTGATTTTACCAGAATGATTAGATGGGAGATCCAAACTAATGAATTTTTCTATCTATATTCCAATGTTTTTACTTCCAGGTTCAGGGAGTATAACTCCATAGGAGGAAATGAAATCTACTTTTTCATGAATAGTTTACTTATGATGTAGTATCATGATATATTTATTCTCCTAGATAATAGCTTGATATGCTCATGTACGAGAAAACCAGATATCAAATTACTACTTTATTTAGTTCATCAAAAGTAACAAACCTATTAATTATCATTTGTTTCTCTCACAAACTTCTATCCGGACTTCTCTCATGGACAAAAAAATGTATTTGCTAAAAACTAAATGTGTCTTATTTTGAGTCATTGTCAAAACAATTGTAGAATTCAAAAGTTCAACCACATGCCATATCATTAATTGGAGTAACTCCACATGTTTATGGAATAGGTAGAATGTGTCTTCAACTTGTAAATGGTTTTCAACATCCTGTTTCCTACCTTTAATTTCCTTATGCTTATTCCTTCTAACAATTAATGAGAATGATCAGGCTACTATCTTCTGTGGATCATCTTCTCCATCTTGAGAGAAAGGAGGCTTATTGTTTTAAATTTCCTCAGGATTGTAATCAAATAAACATCCCAATGTTATTATATCAATAGAAATACTTTTCACCTTTTAAAATGGAATTGGTACTATTTGTTTTTCACATTCTCGTGCTTATTATTTTGGCAGATCTTGCACTTCACTCCCTGTCTTTAGATTTCGTTTTCCATTCCTTTTAAAAAGAAACTTTACTGAATATTAGTTTAGGTCTTTAAAAGAAATATATATGTTGTTGTTGACATTCTCTTAGATCCTCAGAAGTAACTTTGAAAACTTTTATAGAATAAAATTCTACCCTTATACAATAAGAGTTCATTTGTACACTTAGATGAGCCATAGGGAAATAAAAACCTGTGGCTGAGTATCTCAGCCACACAGGGCCCATGGGATGAGATACTCAGCCACATGGATATAATTTGTTTTTATTGCCTTGTGTTTGAATATCTCAGCAGATTATTTCTTGTGTCAACATCATTGTTCTCTCTTTGATATGTATTCTATGACTCAGACTCGCCCTATTTGATATGCTAGATAATAGGGATCCTTTTTTCACATTTGTTCATCAACGCTCAATAATGCATCGACTTATTTAATATGTTTCTCTGTTTACGTATTTGTATAACAATTTCTTTTGTTTTTGTTTTTGCGACACATTGGAAACATTCATGATGGTTGAAAGATGGACATTATGCATTGGAGTGTCTTGTATTCCCAACCCAGGACAAGCAACCATTGTTTATGTCCTGTATAATAATGCTACAAATCAGGTGTTCCAACAAAAAATGGATGTATGTGAAAGGAATACAAATAATGAAGCTTATTATATTGCACTCATTGAAGGGATACAAACAATGCTAAATCATGGTGCCAATGACATAGGTGTCTTCACAAACTATGAACTTGTATGCAACCAAATGAAAGGCACATACCAAGTCAGAAAGGAACATTTGAAACAACTTTATAGGGAAGTTAGAATTATTGCTTCCCAATTTGATTCCTTCACGATAAATCACCATAGCAATATTGATAGGATGTCCAATGATCTATTGTATGGGGCAACGTCGACATCGTGGGAGGGGTGGGGGAGAAATGATTTGGTATCAAGTTGTATTCCATCAAACTTTTTTGATGGACATAGTTATGGTTCTCTGATATGTGTATCTTTTCTTGTTATTTTTATTTTGGTGCCTCTAATGGTATGGCTATTATGCGTATGAGAGCCTCCATTAGCCTTATTTTGTAATGTTTTTTTGGTTTGAGTAATTAAATAAATAACTCCTTTATGTATTTTTCAGTGAAAATATCTCTTTCATAGCCTATTTGAATCGATTGCGTGCAAATAATTTTTAATGCTTGGATATGTATAATGATGTAAATTGCAACCCCTGATATTTGGATATGTATAATGATGTAAATTGCAACCCTTGATATTTGGATATGTATAATGATGTAAATTGAAACCCCTGATATTTGGATATGTATAATGATGTAAATGGAAGTTTCTATGATCTGTCCTTCTATGATCTTCTGTTTCTGTACAAATTTGAAGTTGAAATTTTCAGTGTGTAATTATTCATTGTAATATTCCATTGATTAATCCTTTCCTAAAATATTTTTAGCAACCTTATTTTGAAATTAAAACCTTGAACTAGATTATCCAGGGTGTGATTTATTTATGAATATTTGAACCAAATATCCTCTCTGTTATCTATGGTTTTGAAGTTATATATGTTGGTCTCAAAGACTAGGCAGCTAATATTCACCCAATTCCCTGTGACAAAAGGCTATAATTTGAAAATCCACTTGCATTCTAATTGGGTGAGATTTCATGTTGCCCATCAGTATCAAAATCTGCTACCTTACAAATTAGATCTTTGAGGGCATAAGAACCGACATATTGCTTGCAATTTGGGGATGCTATTATTTTTATAAACATGAAGAGATTGAAGATGAGATGCATCATGTCCATTATTCATATGAAGTAAGACAAAAGCACCTATTTTAGCATCACACACACACACACACACACACACACACACACACACACACACATATATATAGTCCTTGGGGCGTAGCTCGGGTGGTTGGGAGATTTGGTTGTTGCACTCCCCACCCGGGTTCGAATCTCGCCGGGGGCATTTGCTCCTTGGGAGCCCTTGTATGTAATGAATTATTAGGCTGGTGAGCCGTTTATTGTGATTGGCCCTCTTGGGGGTTGTTGTTTCCCATTCATGTATACTTTCCTAGCGAGTATAAGATATTTTCCCAGGTGGGCGTAGCCATGGTGTTAAATGGGCTTCCATGGTGAACCACTTTTAGAAAATAAAAATAATATATATATATATATATATATATATATATGTATGTATATATATATATATCGCTCTAACATAAATATCAATATTTGATTCTATTCTACTTACTCAATGTATCATGAACATGAAAAGTGGAGATCTAATCAGTGATAAAGGTTTGGGATGTTTATGGAATATGAAAAGTATAGATCTAACCTGTGATATTGACTTGTGCATAGAATTTATAGCTAATTTTTTTCCAAATATAAAAAGAAAGTACTATGTGTTCACAATGTCACTCCATATATCTTCAAAACAAGCAAGCAAATGACAGAAATGTAATGTTTCTGCATAAAACTTGATATAAATTTTACAAAGAAGTTGTTAACTAAATATATGGATCATAGTTGTTAACAAAACCATCCTCTCAGAATCTAGCTTAGATTCTAGACAACCTTCTCGATGGTATTTTTATCTTCTATTTTTAAAATTTTGTCATTTAATATTTTGCTAACCTAGATCCATCTTTACCTTGTATTTCCTTTTTACATGAGCAAGGTTCATATATTTGAGATGGAGAGTCCAAGCAGACTCACATTGCATGAATATGTGTGCCATACATAAGAAAAATCAATCAAGACTTAATGCGCCCTTCTGCAAGCCAAATAAAGATGAAATACACCATTGTATAGTGACAAAAAGGGGAAGAGATTTCTCTTTTAATCATGTTTAGTTATCATGTATACATCACAAAGGGGGAAATACTTTCTTCCCCGAGAGAACTGTAGATACTACCTATGAAATGTGCAACAAGGGGTTATTACATTGTAGCAAATAATCACAACCACCCAAGAAATTACCATAGGGAACTCCAAAAATAATATGCCATGTTAGGGTATAACAATAATGAATGGAAAATATCTCCAATATAAAACATTAAAGCTTCATCCATCCAAAATCACCATCTATAACAATCCATAAAATAATCTAGGGAAGTACAGTGAAAAACAATAATACACCATGTCAACATCTATTTATGAAAACATAACACATGTACCAACAGTCTCATAGGATCATCTACTCAACAACCTGTATATCAACATGGTGTGACTGACACCTTCATCAACCAATCATGTTCATGTACCAACTGTGGAAACTCTAGAGGTGCTATACCAATCCAATACTGCCATGTTGCAAACTTGAACAGACCAACACAAATACCTTTGCACTCTCAATTTTACTAAAGGTCACTGCACACCCACTTGCCAAAGATAAAGTTAGTCAATAATTACCTAACCATCTATGTGACTAGTGAGTATACCACAAAGGCCATGCCTGGGAAAATATGTGCATCCATAAATGGTGCATGACACAATGAATACAAAACATTTCCCTAGGTCATATCATCCATCAAAATGATAACAAGATGACCATGCAATGAACATGGTGTAATAGACCCCATCCTCCATCAAGGCAAGGCAAGGTCAAACCATCTAAACAAGATTGAACCACACATTTCCATAAGTTATCAAAAGGTATCCCCAAAGCTACTACAAGTTGATAGCAAGTCCAAGGGTATTGAACCTTGGTTAATGGCGTGAAACTACTCATATTTATGGTATGATTTGGTCTGAAAATATTTTTTAGTAAATGTCTCTGATTTTACAAGGATTCAAAAACTGTGGGTGGCCAGGTTTTTGAATACCTAAACAGGATTTATACAGTAAAGTCATCGCCACCACCGATGATGACCTATAAAGAGGACTAGGTCCATCCTGTGAACTAATTCTTGGTTGCAAGATCCTCTTCTTATCATTGTAAGGTTAATATGCATGCATGGGATGCATTTGCCTAAATAATCATTAAGGTCATCCATTATCATTGATTGTCATTTCCGTGAAAAAGTAAGCCATTGATATTGTCAATGAGCTGGTCTCCCAGGTTGAAATAAAATAATGCACCAAGGATATTTTACTCTATGTTTATTTTCATTTTCAGGTCCTTTAGGTTGTTATGAATCTGATAGAATAACAAAGAGTTATATAACATGAAATCTTACGTATTTTTTTCAAAAACTATCATGTCAGGCATAATACTGACAAAAAGAAGTGTATAAGCCAAGATTTTGACATTCTACCCCACATCAAGTAATTGTGATCTTAAGTAGAGAACTATTGTAACAAAGCAGATACATATTCACTAGCATCTATTGATTGATCTGAAGTTTATTATATAGAACATAAAAGCAAGCTCAGAGTTTAACTAGAGATCATCAAACCAAACATTAGAATACTGTACACGAATTGCACATAGATTTTGGAGCTGCTATTAGTACTGCCACTGCATACCAAAGTGATTACAGTCCAGTAGATATATTCTTTAAAAGAATGGTTAATGAAAAATCTTTTCATCAATGGCGAACTATATGGCAAAGCAGAAGCAATGCCATTAAGAATCACAAAGTGAAGCTGTGTCTTCCAACATTCTCAGAGCAGCTTCTACTTTTTCCTTTGTTGTTTCATATTCCCTAATAACAAATTGAGCTCTGACAGTGACTCTTCACAGCAACAATTAATACTTCCCATCATTATTTGAATCCTTATTAACTCTGAGACCTCCTGTTCATATAATTTCCGCTGAGCTTCAACTTGATCTTTTGTTATTGGCTGTTGTTTATAGTGCATTTTAAGCAGTTCCATCCTATTTATAGATTTTCTTGCAACTTTGACTGAGCATTTACTCTCTTCATATGCCAACTGCATCTTTGCTTCTTCCTTTTTGACATTTTCCTGAGCTCGTGCCATAAGTTCTTTCTGAGTAGACACCAATTCTTGAGCTTTTTTGTAGATTTCTAAATCTCTGTCTGCAGCCTCCTGACTGAGTTTAACCAACTGTTGTCCCTCAACCAACTCAATTTCCTTTATCTGCAACTTTTTGTCTAAGAAGCCTGAATCACCAAAGAACGGTTAAGTTAATTTATATTTTGAGCATCAGTTCTAATGGACATCTAGAAAGACTCAAGTTCTTCATGTTGACTTAGTAAGTAAAATGAACTGACTACAACTGAAACTGTATCCTCATGGATCCCATCATAGAAAACAACATACAAACAATTTAGATTTATAAACTAATGAGACTAAGTTACCATCACTAGTCTTTGACATCTTCCGAATCATCTTATCTTCTAAAATAGGAACCAATAGCTGCCGCTAATCAGAGCATGTGCTATGTGCTACTAATTCATGTGCATTCAAACCCTTGCAGTGCAAGGCCTTTATCCTTTTTCTCTCAATGCCATCCATGACACTGATTGCAGCATTGAGATGTTTCTGCAGAGTATCTATGGATTCTGTGTCAGATGCATTTTCCAATCTTTCCTTCCAAAAAGGAAATAGATCGCATTTTATGGAACAAACAGGGCACAAAAATTCACCATCGATGTTTCGCTCCTTTACAACTCCTCCAATTTTTTCTTTGATGATACATCCCAAATGGAAAATATGATAACAGGAACACTTTATATAGTTCCATGTTTCATTTGGCTGAATAGATAAATTACAGATATAGCACATGCAACCTGGACAAAAATGCATGTTTGCAGAACAAGATTTGCAATTACAAGGGCTAGTTGCCACTGCCAGCCCATCTTTTACACTGTTGTTATTGTTAGTCATTGAGGCATTCATTGTCCAAGCAATTTCCCCAGCCTTGTTCACAATCTCCAATATCAACACTAAGTTTTAGGTCAACCAGATCACCATTTTTAACTATTTAAGTTTTAGTTTTAGTTTATTTACAAAGATGACACATCTACCTGGGATGTAGATGCGCCTTGCTTCTTTTAGTGCAATTAAATCATAATGTCAGGAGAAGCTCTCTAATATAAGGAACATTATTGTTCTTTGTATTATTAGATCTTTTACTTTATTGTGTGTTAATTGTGTTGCAATATGTTTTCTCCAGCTAGCATTTGATCCCAACCTTTGTGTATATCAATCTTAGCGTAGAGCTGACAATCTTTTCAAAAACAAGTAATATAAAATAAAATTCTGAGATTGAACCAAATACCATTGTTTGGACCTGTATCTGAAGTCCTTCAAATTACACCGTACACGACTTCGGTAAGAAGACCTAACTAATATCCTTGGGAACCCATGGATACAACGAATCATCGTATGTGATGCCATGCTCTTATAAATTGCTAAAAGCCTTAGGTGAAGAATATATGTGTCTTTTTTAGTTTTCCTCAAATTTCAAATGCTGAAGCTTAAGGATCATACATAACTCCATACCTTTTATAACTTGGGAAGTTGGCATTGAACATTTATCAAAACCCTGTATTTAGGTCACACTTGGGTATTCAATTTTTACACAGTACACTCATTAAAGAAACAATTGAGAATGAAGTTATACATTTAAAAAGGATACATGTCAACTCGAGGATAAGCACAGAAGGAGTTACACATTCCCCTACTGGGTTGTAGAATGCGCCTCTTTGACACAACCATGTGGGTAAGAATGGGTTATGTAACAATGATAAGAGAAACCATCACAAGGATAATAGTTTTAAACTCCATGCAAATAAGGCATGCTTAGCTCTTCATGGAAGGGGAGGCACATTTAGCACATTTTTAAATTGCATGCAATATAAGGCAAGATTGCCAATGTATTGAATCCATGAAACAAAATTTCCAATGTATTGAATCCATGAAGCAAGATTGCCTTTGCTTCATGTGATTATGGTTTTCAATTATCTCCATCCTTTGTGTGTCTCTGATGTAGCACCAGGCGTATTGGAATGGTATGTTGACTGGATTCTTGAGAAATGTGATAGACATGTAGGATTGTTACAAGAGGATCTGAAAGGTAGCTTTAATGATTTTACATCCATTAGACTGAATACTTAGGTATCAACCATTTCTTGTTTGAAAGTAGACCTCATTCCAAACAAATGCATAATTACACAACATCATTGCGGATACAATTTGGTTGTCATTGCCACCTACTTCCATAAGCTCTTAGCTTAATGCTACAACTCATCTTTTTCATCAAACCTACATCCCCATTTTTTGCCAAAACCCACGGTGATTCAGGCTCCCCCCATGCTGAACACTATTTGTAGGCATGCCAAGGATCAATGTTTGTTAGTGTATTATGTACCAGTGAATAACATTGACAAATCCTACACACCGTGTAATTAGTTGGGTTTTAGAAAAGCTTCAGTAATGCTAAAAACAATTTGTTTGATGCTAATAGATGTAAATGTTTCATAATGGATAATTATTACATCATCAATATTATTCAAACATTTTCCTTAGAGTCCATATAAAAAATATACATTTATACTTGAAATTGAGAACAAGAGCAGATATTGACACTCACTGCTAATCAATAAAACTATCTTTAACTAGTATTTTCCTTTACTAAATCAACGCTCTACCAAAGGGGCATAAAGAATCAAATCAAGTCAAGCAGTGAAAAAATCAAATGTTTCTTGACTGAACAATATGATGCATTTGCAAAAGTGCTTTCAGTATATAGTTGTTGTAGCATAATCAGCCTCACTAACAAGCATATTATACCAAGTATGTCGGATCTAAACCTTTCAAACATCACCTGACATACATTGGATGTATCATTCTTGCATGTTCTAGGCTTGGCTTTGCAAGAAGGGAATGGATGCAGTATTGCCTTTGACAAATCATTTTCATCTCCAAAGTTGTGGCGAACTTATCAATCAAATCTGCCATCCGCCATTCGTTCATCATAGATAGGGCCTTCCATTTGAAAATGACCTACCCCATGTACAACATGAGTTTCAACACAACTAGCTGCCATCTTCAACTCATTTTCTAGTTGTTTTACACTAGTGAAACCATCACTTGTGCCCATCACAAACCTGCAGAATTATAACCCTTATATTGAAGATCTCCAAAGGAGTGAGCAACATTCATGGACCTCCTAGAGGAGGCAGTCTCATATAATCCAAGCTACAATTACTATAACAACAATTGACAACCATTACATAACTTTGTGAATTTTCAGCTTTAGAGATGTTATGAAATATCGTAAATTAGTTATGAAAGGACTCTCACCCTCTATATATATATGAGACGTAAGGGATACCAACAAAATATATGTGGGCCTAATCTCTTATAAGCAACCTACTAAGCCACAGGTAGGCTCACTCATGTGGAGCACTACATTCCAAGGGTACACATGTCAAGCTACAACTCTTCCCACAACATATTTTAGAGTCAACATTTTTTAGGGTAGAGACCTTCAACATGAATGATAAAGAATAAACATAAATCCAAGAATCCAGTCAGCTTTCAATTTGATATGCAGGACTTAATAAAAACAATGATATATGAAAGGTTTTCATTGAAGAATTGTTCTCAACAATAGATACGAGACATTGAACACAATACTTTCAGTTGTGACTTGAAAAGAGATGGGAAACCTCAAAATAGGCACATGTTATTCAATAGGTAAGGATGTTTCATGTTACTTAGCAAAAATAATTGAACCATGTGGTTGTTTATCATTTTGCACTTTCAAAAAATTACCAAATTTATAGCAAGTGCTAAGCAATATATGCATTAGATTTAAAGCCTTCTCATGGGGGATTTATTGACGGGTGCGATGACTTCCACAAATGATAGAAATGGAATCCAAGGTACATCATGAATCCTAAAATGTGAATAGATTTATTGATATATAACATCATGGGAAACCACTCAATTAGTGACCAATGATGAGTGTCATCTGTTGATTGCAAGGTTACCTTTCAATGATGTAAACAGGGCCAAGGTGAAATGAATCTAGTTGAATGCCTCAAAGCATATGACTTGTCGTCGATGAGACACAACCTTCCTGTGAGAATTCAATGGAGACCTTCCACATATGCACAAGTTTGAACACTGGTTTCAATGATACTTGCTGAGAATAGTCTGACATTAAGGAATGGCATGTTGGGTATGTGTTATATTCTTGGCATGTGTGTGGGGGACGGGGTGTTTCGATGCCCTCCCCATTCCACAAAGCGAATATTGGAAATGGTCATTAGCCCATTTTCGACAGGATCCGAAGGTGACTTAGGAGTGAAGTGAGTTCAAAAAAATTTGTCCTATTTTTGGGTTTTTTTTCTAAAAACATGCAATTTAATCATGGTTGAGTGATTGGGGTCTATTTCTAATACGGGTTAATGGATTAGGATTTTGGATGTTGTGGAATACCTACATATTGTATTGTGAGTGGTTAATAATCATAATGAGAAAGTAGGAGGTGAGGCTCTAAGTTTTGTTGGTTTTCTCGGTTAAGGGTTTCCAAGGTAAATATGTGTGAATGATATGGTGTAATCTCTATTTTGCTTAAAATCTCTATTTTCTTAAAAGAATCAGTATGCTTTGCTTCCCTACATAGGTTTAAAACTTACATGGCCGACACATGAGGTCAAGGAAATTGCAGAATGGTTGACACAGGATATATCCTTGAACAGTGAGCATGACGCAGTAGTGACTTGGGCATATTTTGACACAAAGGGAGCAATGATATAAATCTGTAATACAAGAGACATTAGCAGATTCTCCATATGATTGGAAGAGCAACCAATCAAAGGAGTAATAACTCTGAGATCAAGGTTTAAACCCTAAGGCCGAAAACTAGAACCCAATTTTCTAAGAGACTCAATACTAGTGTTATGTTCAAGGATAACTTGACTTGCTGCCATTAAATAACATATATTTGAGATCTCCCCCCCCTCTCTCTTTTTATATTATTTTATTTTTTTATAAAAATAAAATAAAAGAATGCTATAATACATTAGAGGAGACGTTGCATGGCGTACAACTAATTTCCAAGCGCACGAAACATACCTATGTAAAAAACACAAAAAAAGATATGCAGGATGTGGATGTTCTTGAAGCATGTCATCTCTAGTCAGGGTAGCAATATGTGATCTCAATAAGTAGAAAAGGAGAGCGGATTGGGAGAGTGCATAGGCAGTAAGAGACTAATGGAAAACTATAGTGAGCATTAGACTTGAAAGCATAAGTAGTGGTATGCAAATGCAATAGCACAAAATGCAAATTTTTGAGATTCCCTGAGGGTAATGGCTAGAATAAGATTAAGAAGAGTCATGAGGATTCAACTCGCTGACGTGGCGGGAATAATCAAGGACTCTCAAACATAACACAAACTTCTACATGGGCACCATAAGACAACAAGTGTTCTAACTAGGGTACCCATGAGTTGGTAAGATCTAACATTAAAGTTATGAATTTTCTGAGAATAGAGGGCTAATCTCGCAACTCCATGTGTTGGGATCCTAACGAATGAAAATAACGGCAAGGATGATGCAAATTGTGCACGGTACGAATTCCCTACCCTATATGCCAGTTTGAGATCACAAACCTTTTAAACATAGCAATAGTTGGAAAATTATGCTTTGGTTCTTATTCTCCTGTAAAATTAGTCAAACAATTGGCAAAATGGCATTAGTATTAGTCGTCAATTGTTAAAATAGGGCCAAAACTATATAAAATGGCTAAACAATTTTATATAAACAAATTATATGGTAAAAAGAAATTATAATTTATTTTCACTTTGGTTTTTTACCTCTTTAGAGCTTCTTTCTCTATATTTTCAACTGCTAATTGTGGAGTCATCAGGCCATCTTTTCAGTTTCCATCAGTTCTAGGTATTCTTCTCCTCCTCTTTATCTTTCATTTTCATCCATTTTTTATTGATTTTAGTTCAATATTTGACCTTTAGGCCTCATTCTAATTCCCAAACTATGCATCCGCGCCTTTTGATCTTGTGCAGTGCAAATTATTGAGGTATTCACACTTGTACAATTCAAAGAGCGTGAATGTTCACCCTTGTTTAAAATAAAAAGTGTGAAAGTGTAGTAAAATGATGCAAAAGTTGCATCATGTCTAAAAACATCACTTTCTTGTGCAGATGGATATCATGTGGAGAGAGTGTGAGCACAATGATCTTGATTGTGATGCCCTGGGAGACCCACTAACATTAAAGGCACTTCACCGTTGTGGATTACTAAAGTTCTTTAGATTCTCCTATATGAGGGACTAAAAGGGCTTGCTATAGGTACTGATCCTCTATTGGGACCCTGATCAGGGTGCTTTTATCATTAAATGGGAAGTTTTGGAAATCATAGTGGATGACATTTATTTCCTTATTGGATTATCATAGAGAGGGTCCTCAGTGAAACTTGAAGGTTCAACTAGAGGAGAGAAAATTTTCACCATGCAAGAGTATGTGAACACCTTTTGTGTTCTAGGGACCCACAAGTCAGGTACACAAGTGCTTATTTCTGGCATTACTAGTTTCCCCTTAAAATTCATTGTGACCATGATCACCAAGGTAGCAGGTTCAAAAACCTTACACTTGTCCTCATGATGATTCATACACATTGGGATGGAGTGTCATAGATCCACGGTCTTTGATTGGTGCAGCGGTCTCTTAAACAACATGAAGACCCAATTGATTGATTGAAAGATAGAGAAGAACAAAATATTCATATATGGAAGCATTTTAGTTTCATTCTTCTTTGAGAGGTTTCCATCTATGAACCTGAGAGTATCATTACCACCATTGGATCCCTGAGAGCCCTGGATGACATGGTGGGCCGATCTTATGCCTTAGTTAGGAGGAAGGGTTGTTTTGATAGCCTATGATGACGAGTTCCTCAAGTGGTGGGGAATGCAACTCCGAGCTATAGATAAGTTTCCATAGGCAGGTCTAGATTTCAAGGGATATACATACCTTGTCCTTCCTCTAAGCTTAGTATGGAGTTAGATTGGTGAGTAATGTATTTTGGTGTATTTCATTTTTTTGTATTTTTGAAATATTTCAATATCGAAGAGGAAAATATTTTTGCTATGTAAGTTTGATAATTTTTTTTTACCATGAGGCAAACATTGGACCAAAGTGCCCTTCCATCCATACCTACTTACATGACATGATCCTAGAGCGGAGGATGGGGAAGAGGCCACCTTCGATTCCATGGAGGAGAACCTCATAGGTGATCTCACCCATGGCATCCCCACTACCAGGATTGAGCACTTTCCAAAGGGCACGCAACAACAGGTGGTAGGAGTAACTACCCGATGGACCATACTATTTCGGTAGGTTGCTACATGTGTCTAATGCTATAGAGACACAACATGAGCTTAAGATTGAGTTCTTAGAGATAGATTTTCATACATTTTATCCAATAGGATATTGTATTTTCCATGCATATGCATCATTGAGGGCTAGGAGCCCCTATTTTGTATTATGACTCACACTTTTGTACTTGATGAAACTAATTTTATATTAATGAAAGTATACTTTTATTGGCCATATATATAGTTTGTACATGCTCTCGTGCTTTAATTGTGCTTGCTTTTAATTGTGTGAAAAATTCCAATCTAGAACATTATTAGCTAATGTCTCTGACACAACATTAATCCTTTTGGGAACATGAATATAAGTAATAAATTTAAAATGGCATTTGAGAATGCATACCCTCATAAACTTGCGTAGTAACATAGGATGACAAACACAATATATACCATTCAACTATGACACTACCAACTACAAGCTTGTGTGGATAGTTAACTATTGGATCCAAGTGAAATTCCCCCCAACAATAACTCAATCACGACACTATAATCAACAATTTTATTGGTATCCAGACCAAGAGACACTCCTCCTGAGCTCACACGTTGGACTACAGGATCATATATTACCTAGGTTGTGGAAGCAATGTTCTGAGTGTGGTGGCAAGCCTCATCGGCATATCCCACAAACATAGGTGCATCTGACGACATCTTCCAATCAAGCACAAAGAATTATGAGCAACAACCAATACTAACAAAAGACATAAAAGTAAAAGCAAAGGCTAATCTACTTATAATACAACAAGTCCAAGCAGATTCTTCTTGGACACAAGTGTCTAGGCATAGTACCTCTTCAAGTAGAGCTCATTCCTATGCCCTAGGATGTTTCCCTTGAAATATTCTAATTCATAAGGTCATTTGTTCATAACTTTCCTTACTACGTAAGGTCCAAGCCATTTCAAATTGAATTTACCGGACCTAAGTTCATCATGGTCCTGGTCTAAGACTAGCACTATGTCTCATGTAGGAAAGACACAAGGACGGGCATACTTGTCATACTAAGCTTCGATGCATTTTTTGCTCGCTTCATTAGCAATAGTGGCATCCCTTATATGTTCATATAATTATTCCAAGTACACTAAATGTTCTTCTATCTACGTAGTATCTAGTAGGAGCTCAACAACTAGCTTTAATGATGGAATTTCATGTAGAATTTGAGCATGTGGATCTAGATATTAAGCAAGTTAGAAATACTCTAAAAGAGATCAACAATCAATCAAATTCTTGCAATAAATGTGCTATACATTAATCATTGCACAAAAGAGAGAAGTAAAAAACATGAGAGAATGTTATATTACATCGAGATTCAATGAATGAAGGTAAATAGTATAAATATGCAATGCAATTCGAATAGGTCATGGAGGAAATTCGAATTGCTCATGCAATGCATGAGATGCTAGTTAGGATTAACTAGAGCTAGATACCCTTAGTTAGCCATGCACACTCTCCAACATGAGTTTAATCAACTCATGAATTCCTAAACACTAGTACTAACTGAAAGAGGTACATGCATTAATAGCACATCCCTAAAAACAAAGGAGGGCACTATTGTCTCATAATAGCTAAAAAAAGAGGTGCATTGAGTCCCTGAACAGTGGAATAAACTCCCCATATTCACTCCATAACTCAAACTTGTAATGTGGGACCCTAAAATCAAGGAAAATAATCCCTAATTGAAGGAATTCACCCTCATATGCCAAAATAGACTTCATGAGTTCTAAAAAAGGAAAATAAGGTAGTTTATGACCCTTAGAGTTTAGAAGTAAGCTCTAAAGTGACTCAAGTGGTCAAATTGAATGATATTTGTCCCACTGTAATCATGAAATTGTAGTCTAAGTCACTAGGTAGGATAATGAAGATAAGGAGAGGGTTATTTTTTTATAACATCCCCCATAAGCTAAACTAGGTGAAATAAATGCAACAAAAATGAGTCTTGACAATTTGCATCCATGTTAGGTACCCATGAACAAAAGATTCTCAAAAAATGAGTAAGAGGTAAAAACCACATGGAAACCCCAACCCCCATAAAAGAGAATGTAAATGAGAAGGATAAAGAGCCTGAGTCAGAAGGAGCCTTCAATTTCAAGTAAATTCGTTACTTGGTGAATGGCTTCTTGATGAAGGGATTTGTGAATATCCCTACAAACTGTTTTGGACTCCTCCTTATTTTGAAGTGCATGTGAGCTTGTTCACGAGGTCTAAACACTTTGAAATGCTTGAAAGATGGTTCTTGACCACCCTTTGCTTCGAATGGAGGAAACCTCTTGAATATTTTTCGCAGAAGTTGGTGAATTCTAGGAGAAAAAGTTGTGGATTGAAACTATGACGAGACATTCTAGAGGTATTCTTCAATGAGAACCTAATTTGGGACAATTTATCCAATGGATAGTAAAAATTTGTTGATCACTTCTTCTTATGGTCTTGTAAAAGGGTCTTCCTCAACTGAGTGGTGGATCGTGGATGTGCATATGTCCTCGTAGTCCATATTTTAGGAAGCTTCTAGGGCCTCTTTCAACATGTCATTTGATTTGAATCTATCCTCATAGGGCATATGTTGTGAAGCTTTTGGGTCCTCCTTCCACCTTCAATAAGACTGGGTCCCTGTAAAACTAGTATACCAACTATTTAGCACACCTGTAGCTATGAAACTATGTAGAATTTGAACATGTGGATATAGATACTAAGCAAGATAGAATGATGTGAAACAATCAATCAAATTCATGAAATAAATGTGCTAAAAATTTATCATTAAACAAAAGAGAGAAGTAAAAAACATGAGAGGATGTTATATTACATCGAGCTTCATTGAATGAACATAAACATTATAAATAGGAAAGGCAATTCGAATTGCTCATGCAACGCATGAGATGCTAGTTAGGCTTAAATAGATCTAGACACCCTTAGTTATCCCTGCACACTCTCCAAGATTACTTTAACTGGCTAACGACTTCTTAAACAATAGTTATAACTAAAAGAGGCACATGCAATTGAGTGCATGTACATGCATGAAATAATAGCTAAAAAAGAGGTGCATGGAGTCCCTGAAAAATGGAGTAAAATCCATAGATCCACTCCATAAATCAAACTTGCAATGTGCGACCCTAAAATCAAGGAAAATAATCCCTAATTGAAGGAATTTTCCCTCATATGCCAAAATAGACTCCAGGAGTTCTAAAAAAGGAAGATAAGGTAGTTCAGGACCCTTAGAGTTAATAGTAAGCTCTAGGGTGACCCAAGTGGTCAAATTGAATGATATTTGTACCACTAGAATCATGAAATCATATTCTAAGTCACTAGGTAGGAGAATGAAGTTAAGGAGAGGTTTATTCTACTCTAGCGCCCCCCCATAAGCCAAACTAGGTGAAATAAATGCAAGAAAAATGACTCTCAACAATTTGCAACCATGTTAGGTATCCATGTTCAAAAGATTCTCTAAAACTGAGTAAGAGGGGGAAACCACATGGGAACCCCCCCGCCCCCCATAAAAGAGAATGTAAATGAGAAGGATAAAGAGCCTACTTCAAAGAAGCCTTCAATTTCAAGGCAATTCGTAACTTGGTGAACTGCTTCTCCATGAAGGCCTTTGCAAAGATCCCTGCAAAATTTTGTGAGCTCCTCCTTCTCTTGAAGTGCATGTGATCCCATTCACGAGTTCCAAACACTTTGAATTGCTTGAATTATGGCTCTTGACCACTCCTTGCTTTGAATGGAGGAAACCTATTGAAGCTTTTGTGCGGAACTTGGTTAATTTTGGATGAAAAGTTGTAGATTTAGAGTATGAAGAGACATTATGGAGGTCTTATTCATTTGGAACCTAATTTGGGACAAGTTCTCAAATGGATAGTAAAAAATTGGCGATCATGTCTTCTTATGGGCCTATAAAAGGGTCTTCATCAGCTGAGTGGCAGATCATGGATGTGCATATGTCCTCGTAGTCCATATTTTGCGAAGCTTCTGGGGCCTCTTTCAACATATCAATGGATTTGAATATTTCCTTGTAGGGACTATTTTGCGAAGCTTCTGGGACCTCCTTCAACCTTCAAAAATACTTGATACCTTTAAAAATAGTATACCAACTATTTAGCACCCCTGCAGCTCCGATACCATGTAGAATTTGATCATGGGGATCTACTTACTAACAAAGATAGCAATATTGATAAAGAGAACAACAATCAATCAAATTCATGCAATAAATGTGCTAAACATTAATCATTACACAAAAGAGAGAAGTAAAAAACATGAGAGAATGTTATAATACATCTAGATCCAATGAATGAAGTTAAACAATATAAATAGACAAGGCAATTCAAATAGGTCATGGAGGCAATTCTAATTGCACATAAAATGCATGAGATGCTAGTTAGGATTAACTAGAGCTAGAGACCCTTAGTTATCCCATGCACACTCTCCAATATGATTTTAATTGACTCGTGACTTCCTAAACACTAGTTCTAATTGAAAGAGGCACATGCAACTGACTGCATGCACATGCATGAATAGAACATCCCTAAAAAAACTCAAGGAGGGCTCTATTGTTTCATAATAGCTAAAAATGAGGTGCATGGAGTACCTAAACATTGGAGTAAACTCCCCATATTCACTCCATAACTCAAACTTGTAATGTGGGGCCCTAAAATCAAGAAAAATAATCCCTAATTGAAGGAATTCACCTCATATGCCAAAATAGACTTTAGCAGTTCTAAAAAGGTAGATAAGGTAGTTTAGGACCCTTAGAGTTTATAAGTAAGCTCCATGGAAACTCAAGTGGTCAAATTGAATGAGATTTGGCCCACTAGAATAATGAAATCATAGTCTAAGTCACTAGGTAGGAGAATGAAGCTAACGAGAGGGTTATTATGCTCTAACATTTCACACTCGATGGGTAACATAGCCTCTACTCCATGTATAAGCTGAAAGGGAGTAAATCTCGTAGTAGTCTTAACGGAGGTTTGATATTCCCCCAAGGATGGATAAATCATGATATGCCAATTATTCTTATTCCTACTCACTATCCTTTGAAGCATGGTTTTCAAGGACTTATTGACTGCCTCTACTTGTCTGTTTTCCTGAGGGTATTAAGGTGAGGAGAAATCTTGTCAAAAACCAAGTTTCTCGGCCAACTCTGCCATCATTATGGTTTGGAAGTGACTGCCATTATAAATAACAATCTCTCTGGGTATATCAAAACATGCTATGATATGGTTAGTGCTATAGTTTCATCATCACAAGTGAATGTTGGCATGGCTTTGTCCCACTTAGTGAAGTAGTCCATGGCCACAATAATGTATCTATGATCTTTTTTCGATGTTGGGTTGCACATTATATAATATATCCCCCATTTTTAAAGGGATTGGCAGTGATAAATGGACTCCAAGCGGAGTAGGATGCGCACACATTTTCCTAGTAAATTTCTGACAATGATGGTGTTGTTTGACTACTTCAACACAGTATTTGAAGATTGAGGTCTGGAAATAAACTACACGCAATATTTTTCGGGCTATAAAAAGCCCTAATATATGACCACCACAGGATCCACCATGGCAATCATTAAATAATTTCTCAACGTCTTCATGAATTAGCCACTGCCTCATAATAGTATAATTTCCTCGATGATATAGAGTATCACCAATGATGACATAATGTCTTGCTTGGTGACAGATTTTATGTCTTTCTTCGTGAGAAGACTGAGATGGGACCCTCTAGGTTTGTAGGTAAACCAAAAAATTTCCATTCTAGCGGTCTTCAGAGTTGATGAGGAAGATGTGTTCATCAAGTAATGACCCACTTTCCACTGTACCTTCACCATCTCAAGGAAGATCTGACATTAACTCAACAAATGCCAAGGAGTTTTTAGATTTAGCTTACGCAAAACCTAGATCAAACTCCTGAAGAATGAAATCCACTTATTATACTTTCCCCAAATGATCCTTTGAGACAATATATGTTGAAATGGATTGGAATTTGATATTACGTTTTTCATCTTAGGATAATATAATGTCAAAGACTTCTCTACACTGCATGCACGACTACTAGCACTAGTTTCTAAACAGGAGAGTACCTCAATTTTGGGCCAACTAGGTTCTTACTCAAGTAGTAAATAACATTCTCTTAATTAGCATCATCTTCTTGCAAAAAACCATTCCTATGGTTGATTCAGATGCTTCCAAATACAAGAGGAAATATCTGCCAGAGTTTAGAGGACTCAGCCGCAGGGTAGTTATTAAGGCCTTTTTCAATGCATCAAATGACCCTTGAGCATTTCCATCCCATATGAATGGGATCCCTTTCCTAAGTAGGTGCATAAAACCTTTTTATATTTAAGAATACTTAGCAATGAACCATTGTAAAAAGTTGTCTTTCCCTTGGAGGCTTTGCAACTAATGCAAATTACGCAGGGGAGGCAACTGGACTATTGCATCAACCTTGAATGAATATACCATAATTTTGTCCTTTGACTCGATGAAACTAAGTAATCGACTCAAAATGACATAGAAAATGCATTTGTGAGGATTCATTCAAAAGGATTAAGTCAAATCCTATAGTAATTACACCTATCAAAGATAGCACTAAGGTGCTTGCAGTAATCCACCATGTTTCCATACTTTCTCATTAGGTCATCTAGATAAGCCTCGACGATTTTCTTAATGTCATGAAAAGCATATGAAATGGAATGTTGAAACATAGCCCTAGAATTCCTTAGGACAAATGGCATCTTCCTATAAGCGAAGGTCCCCTAGGGGCATATGAAAGTAGTCTTATGTTGATCTTTTGAGCAGATATGGATATGGTTATATACTAAAAAGCCATCCATAAATGAGAAGATCTTGTTACCCGTGCACTCATTAATAATATGATCAATGAATGTAGGATACTTACCCTTAGGAAATTCTAAGTACAAGTCCCAAAATGCAGTGCAGACTCTAATATTCCCCTATTTCTTGTCTACGAGTTTTAGATTGGACACCCATTCAGTTAAAGCGATAGGATGGATGAAATTATTGTGGAGAAGCTTCTCCACTTTTTCCTCAACAACAACATCCTTTATAGGGTTTACTGGTCCTAACTTCTGTCGAACAGTATTAACATTTGGATATGTTTTAATCTTATGCTTGATGATGGTTGTTTCAATTCCTAGCATCTCCTCATAGGACTAAGAAAAAATATCTCTTTAGTCCTTAAATAATGCAATGTATATCTCAATCTCTTTTAGTGAGCAGTTTACGCAAATAAAGACATTCTCTACCACCCCAAGGGTCTTGGATATATTGATGGGAATGGTTTTCGAAACGTTATCCATTTTCCCCTTGCATACACTTGAGATGTGGCGAGAGGACTCCCATACCAATCCATGGACAATGGTTTGACAGTTTCGTTCTCATCAATACTTGCAACACTATTGGTAGGAAGAAATGATGCACATTGGTGCATGTATATTCAAGGTATATCCACCAAATACATGGCCTCAATGATATCTTCATTTGAAGGTATGATTGTATCTAAAGGGTCATGACATGGCAAGGAACAGATAGCCCAAATGGGCATTGAATACTACTCATCCATCTCTAGCTGAGAAAATTGAAAATATTGGTCTACATTCTTAGATTCATAGCTTGATAAGCTATCTTGGATGCAGATAAAGCATGTGAGGACTTTATACACCCAGTTCATATAGTAGTTTATAGCACTATCTAGGGGTCTTCAAAGTAGGAAGTATTAAAATGGGAGGTTTTTACTGCATAGATAATGCGAACCGTCAAAATCGCATGTATAAGGGCTGCATTAGCACTTAAGTCAGATGGGGGGATATTAAAAGTCCCCATTAATGTAGGATGCATACCCACTCCAACATTTTCACATTGTCTTCCAGAATGGCCCACTAGGGGGACATTTTCCCCATTATTATGAGTGAACTCATTTCTACAAAAAGATAGTTGATTGATGGTAACTATCTTTCCTTCGTGGGGAAATTTAATCACTCGAAAAATCAAAGATACTACAACCATCATGGAATGGGTCCAACTTATTCCTAGAAGCAGGTTATAGTCTAGTTAAGCATCAACAAATTCTACCCCCACACTGATTTTTTTCCCCCTAGCTCTATTGGGAGAGCCAGGATGATTTCTTGAGGTTGAAATAAGTGACCATCGAAGGCTTTAAGCATGATCGAAGGAGGAACAATGTCTGATGAGCCACTGGATTTCCAACATGATAAGGACATTACACATGTGGATTCCCACTCATCTACAATAGTTCGATATACGTTCAACCTAACAGTCAAGACTCGATACATGTATCTGAAAATTTGCATGGTGAGGTAGGTGGGGCTTCAAATTTTCCAAATCAAATGTTGATAAATAACTATCCAAAGGATCCATAGCACATATGGTCGAAAGTAGAGCCTTCCATTTAGTATGACAAATCTGGAGGAATTCCAGTGTGGACATTGCAAAAGGAACTTGTGCCAGGTATTCAATTATGCTATGATTATGGGTAGCACAAGCATTGGGGTTGTATGTTCCCTTCTTTAGCACACCTTTCAGTATCCTAGACATAGTGTCGTTGGTTGGATTTTATATGTGTAAAATATTACCTACTTCAAGTTCAGGGATATCTTTTTCTTTGGATCTAGACATAGTTGAATCGTAGTTTCAAGTTCTAGTTTGGAGGTTTGTCTCCTGTTGACACATGAAAAATTCATTTTTTCCTTAATTTCTCCCTTATAAGGAGGTACCCTGATTTCTCCCTTGCGAGGTTGCAGGGTTCGGGTTAGTAGTAGCAATCATCTATTGTTGTTGCAGAGGGAATGGATTAGTTAGCACGGCTGGTTGCTTGGTAGCTTCATGTTCTACCAACAATCATTGAATAGCCTCCAATTTGAGGCATAAGTAAGTTAGGTGATCGTCTATGTGAATACTGCATGGAAATTTCACGTTCCTTTTCTCTTTATTAACCCCACCAACATTTTTATTATTATTTTTATTGTTATTGTTTCTCGCATTGTTATTTCCCTTGTTCCCATTCTTTTTATTTTTATTCTTCTTCCCTTCGAATTGTTGCTTGCTCTTAGAATTGGTAATTTATACTAATAGAATGTTTGACGGAGGGTCGGGTTTGGGGTTTTTGGTGTTTTTCTTAACATCTATAGGTGCATTCTAGTTGACACCTTGACAAGTTGTGGCGTTTTCAACTGAACCAATCACGCCATTAGCATGTGGCCCAAGAGTGGGTTTAGCGGGATCGGTATCTACTCTGGGATCAAGAGCCAATATCTCATATAACATTCTTCATTGGGAATAAACCCAGTCAATTTTCTAGGCCTCAATGATGGTTTGCTCTTATGTTTGTACCACAAAGAGGGAGACATCCTTCACGATGAATAGTTGTAATGGCTGAATGAAGCAATTCGTTAAGAACTCATAAAAAATTTGTGCTTTTATCAAAATATATCTCCTCTAACATTCATGAATGTGATCAGAGATGTGACTGGACTTATCCTTCCTGAATGAATTCAAGAGTTGTGTGTTAGTCTCATAGCGGACTAGTAATTGGAAATGATTTAGCATTGTCATGGTAATCGCATTAAAATTTTGAAAGGAAGTTCATGGAAATTCAATATACCACTTCATTGCTACCCTTGTTAAGGTCCTTTGGAAGAGGTGCAACCTAATAGAATCATCCATCAATGAGTTCAAAGAACACCAAAGATGGAATGTCATCACATGGTTAGCAATGTCTTCTTTATGATTCACTTCAAACTTACAAATGTCTGAAGGGATTTTTGTGGGGATGGGAGGCCATCTGGGATCGTCTAACACCAAGTCATTAGTTAGCTTCGTCAGATATGTAAATTCAAAGTATCCAAGAATGGAAACTTCATCTGTGCCATAGAATTCCAAGTCTCGATAGCATTAGCTTCCCATTGATTTTTATTGACAAAATACTATCCCAATATATCAGGAATCCCGAGAATTGTGAAAGGTTGATTGTTTTATCCAAAATTTTGGTTATGTCCAAACTGAGTCTGCATAAAAGTTGTGGTTGTACCTACTAGTATGCCCCCCATTCCCACGAAGGGTTGGTTTCCCTGAGGAGCACTAACAATTGCTAAATTTCCCATTTTTATTCCCCCCTACTCTAGATGAAGGAACATTTCCTTGGTGCACATTGTACCCCCAAGTAAATTCAGTGCTAGTGCCCCCTATTACTAGACCAAACATATTTCCTTGTGGCATATTCATTACAAAAAAATTACCAGTGTTCATACCTCCCATTCCTTGGAAAGGCATGTTGCTCTGAGGTAGGCCAGAGGATGGAATGAGTCTAGTCACTATGGAAGGTGTGGGCATGGACATATGTACACCATGGGGTGGGAAATCATTGGATGAAATTGATGGAAAAATTCTAGGAGCTATGGTACTGGTTTGATATGGGAGGGATATTGGCATTCACAGGTTGAAAACCTAGAAATATCATCCCAAAGGAAAAGGGTCGGTGCCTTGCGGAACATATGTAGACCCACTTAAAGGAGGAAAATTAGATAGAATAACCCCTTTAGTAGACATTAGTTAGGATGGTGGGAACCATCCATATGCTACTGTGGATGAAACATTAGAATTTACTTCTCCAAATGGATTGGAACTAATTGATGGTGTGGTGCCCCAAATAATAGGTACCTCTCTTATATTCTCCAAACTATCCCACTCAAATAATGGATTACTAACTCTAGGGATATGTAACTTAGACTCACGATTTTGAACAAAACCAAGACTTTGAGGTGGATTCAAATTTCCTAATGGGTTTGTGAGGTATTCTATTGCAATATGGATTGAGTTTTCCTCAATTTGGCGAGGTGAATTTCTGAGTGAATCGAAATGGCCTTCCAAATCATTAAGATATCCTTCCTCAGACAACCTCTCAGATTCATTAGATCTTGAATGACTCTTTTCTTCTTTGTGATTGAACTCAGGTTCTTGGTTCTCTTCTTTTTCCCTATGGAGATGGATCGTTGTGATATAGTCTTCACCCTTGGCTAGGTAACACTCTTTTTTTAGGAGAAATTTGTTGAATCCTTCTGTACCTACACAAATTTTGATTAACCATGGTGGCTTATTGAAGACATACAGGAAGAAATTTGCAACTTGAGAAATAAAAAAGTCAACACACACTAGAAAAGTTCCTGAAATATTTAAACAAGCAAAAATAATCTCCCAAAGATAAACACTAGTTGTTTAGAACCAAATGCTAATCAACGAAGAGCTGCAAATAAGGGCCTTCTGGAGGTCATCCTATTGGAATATGTAATGATGATTTGTGTGGTATTGTTGGAATGTATTAATTTGGAAGGTAATAATGTCTACTCCTGTGTAAAAGAATTATCCCACATACATTATGTAATGATATACTATTGTTACAATTTATTATATAAAGAGATGAAATTATATTTATCCCACATGTAATATTGGAATATAATTCCTCCATAACTCTTGGTATATAATAGAGTCAATAGAGTCTTGTCAAGATATATAAAAGACATGAAAGACATCTAATGATCATCTTGTAGACACACGGTGTGTGTCATTTTGAAGATGGAGTGTGATGTGTGGGAGCTCTCTATTGTAAGATTGGATTTTTATGATGAATAATAAGAAGACAAACCTTCCTATGGATTAGTTGAAGATAACAACCTCTTCTCACTTAACCATGAAATTGAACCTAAACCAATTTGTACGATGAGCTCTTGAAAAATACCACAATAGTGTACAAAAACCTTCTAAAGGCCAATACAATAGAACATGTGGCTGAGAGCACCACAACAGTGTACAAAAACCTCAGATGGACAACACAACAAAATGTGTGGCTACAAGCTCCAACTGCAGAATGCTTAGATCTAAAGGAGAATCCTTAGTGGCTAACATATCCAACTACAAAATTCCTAGAACATGTGGCTAGAGATATAAGCACCTTGCAATTGGATCTCTAGCCACATGTTCTAGGCATTTTGCACTTGGCTCTTCTAGCCACTAAGGCTTCTCCTTCAGACCTAGGCATTCTATAGTTGGATCTTAGCCACATGTTTTGTTGTATTAGCCATCTAAGGTTTATGTACACCATTGTGGTGCTCTAAGCCACATGTTCTGTTGTATTGAACATTAGAAGGTTTATGTATATTGTTGCGGTATTTTGCAAGAGTTCATCATACAACTTGGTTCAGGTGCAATTTAATGGTTCAGTGAGAAGTGGTTTTTATCTTCATCTAATCCATGAGGCGAAGTGTGTTCTTATTCACAGCGTATGACATTGTAGAAGTTGTCATCAAGGGGGATGTTATGTAATGCCATCTTCCTCCATTTGTATTATGTCTCCCAGTCATCATTAATGGGGGGTGTTGGAATATGTAATGATGACTTGTGTCGTATTGTTGGAATGTATTAATTTGGAAGGTAATAATGTCTACTCTTATGGAAAAGAGTTATCCTACATGTATTATGTAATAATATACTATTGATACCATTTCATTATATGAAGAGGTGAAATTAAATTTATCTCACATGTAATATTGGGATGTAATTCCTCCACACCTCTTGGTATATAATAGAGTTAAGAGACTCTTATCAAGATATATGAAATAAATCTAATGATCATCTTGTAAACACACAATGTGTGTCATTGTGAAGATAAAGTGTGATGTGTGTGAGCTCTCTATTTTAAGATTGGATATTTATGATGAATAATAAGAAGACAAACCTTCCCATGGATGTTTCCCCATTTGTGATTTTACCATGTATATCTGGATTCTAGTTTACTCTTTTTCTATTGTATCTCTCTATTGCTATGTTTATGCATATTTCTCAATACTCTAACACGGCCGCTAGGATGATTGGGGCCAAGTCCAACCAACGAAGGTTCAAATGAGACAGTTACGTTAACCTTCATGCAATAATCGCTAGAGGTGCAAGTGGTCTCATACGAAGAATACCCTCCCAAGGAGCTAATAAGGAGGTTCTACGTCTGCCTCAAGTACCACAAGATGTTCCCCTTGTATTCACCTATGAGGATCCTATGAAAGGTAACTAAGGATACCACTTCACACTTGATATCGTGCAGAACAGTTGTTAAAGAAGGATTCTCCAAATGGGAAAGGAACATAGGACACAAGTCCCACACCCAAATTTTTCAATGAGTAGTGGTCTCACCCCAATGACTTTCCACATGTGAACAACCCCCAAACATGCATAACCCCAATAATCCAAGCAACAAGGGACAATCTTCCCACTTGGACTAGGTTTACCTACTGCTTGACGCCTGAGTTAGAGACGATTTATCGACAAGTACTTCACACGACTAATGGATTTAACACTTTATTTGTTCCTAGTCTCAATATTATGTGGCCTTGGAGGATTTAACTCTCCACACCTATCACCAAGGCCCTAGAACTTAGACTATTAGTGAGTTTCTAGAAAGAAAATATGCTTCTGCTTTTCAAAAATAGAAATTTCACAAACGATTCAAGAAAAGAAGAAATAAGTTCTACTAAATATATTCAAATGCTTATGCACACCTTCACACCCTTTAAAATAGCAAATGAAGCACTTTTAAATCCAAGCAATCAAACTTTCTATGCAAATGCAATTATCACTCTTTTCGTTTCACAAATCAAATGCAAATTTATGATCCAACTTTTTATTTTCTTTTTTGTGAAAATGCAACTTCAAAACAACATCTATTTTAAATGAAAAAAACCAAACAAGAGTTGATATTCCTCTCACTATGGTGAAAACAACTTCTAAACACTAGACTCTTCGATCAAATATGCAAGCAAACTTTGAGAAAAAAAAATACAATAAAATGTTCTTAAACTCAAAAAATCCAAGTGGCTTACTCTCTAACAAGGTTTTTTTAAGCCAATTTCCTTAAAAACAATGTAACCAGAAGCATAAACAACTTTACTATGCTATGGGGCTCTCGCACTCAAGGCTTACCAAACTCAAAAAGAAAAACACACATCAAAAATGTTTCAGAAAATTTTGACTCAATCTCAAGGCAAAATACTCATAACACAATCCACATCATTCCAGACAGAACATAGAAGACCCTACGATGCTCAAAGATTCCAAACAACCCAAGTCTTTGAGAAAAAAAAGGGAAATAACAAAGAAAAATCAAAGTTCTTAACTAATTTGCACATGTTTAGAAGGAAAGGTGTGAACATTCGTGCCTATCTACACAATAAAGTGTTAATTACCCCTACCATTCGGGTCTATTGTTGGAATATTTTATATTCCTCGGAAGGTAATAATGTCTTTGTATTATGTCGGAAGATATCCACAATCTTATGTAAAAGAGTAATACATTTATCTCATATTCATTATGGTAGAATATACTCTTGATATTCATTATTATATAAAGAGATGTTATTATAGAGAATTATATTATCCCACATGTAATATGTGAGAGTAATTCCTCCTCATATCTTAGTATATAATAGAGTCAAGGGATAGTCACATCACTCATCAAGATAGATACTTTCACAAGTATTGCTATATTGTATTGGGGTTATTGGCATTTCTCTCTGTAAGCTTGAGGAGATATTCTGGAGATAATAGAAGACTATCTTACCGTGGACGTAGCCCAATTGGGTGAACCACGTATATCTGGTATACTCTTTTCTCTTGTTCTATTTATGTTCTTATTTATTGTGATATGTTATTGTTTGCATAGATAGGTAAGCTAGTTTTGTTAGATCCATATCTCTGACATGGTATCAGAGCTTGTTGCTATGATCTAACACCTTCTATTGATTTCAAACAATATTTATCATTTGGGCATTAATTATTTATTGTAGATTTGCTTTCTATCTAGTAGCCATTAGGCTTCTTTTCAGATCTGGGCATATTTCTGTAGTTTTTTATTTATAACCCTAACCTTGTTGTGTAGATTTTTGCATAATTTTTTCAAGGGTTTCTTGATGTTTTTTTGTAGATCTATATGATTTTTTGATTCTCCTCAAGGAGATCTATCTTCCGGTTGTTAAAACGGCAATTTTCGTCCAAGTTTGGTAGACTTTGTGCAAGTTTCCGTCTTCGACAGATTCGACACTGTTCTCAGCCTCATAACTCGGTCAATTGTTATCGAAATTTTTATTATAACCTCTTTTTGGAACTGGAAAAGCTATTCTGGATCCACCAACGCAGACATAATATAATTCTGGGCTTTCCGGTTTCCAAAACGACAACTTTCGTCCAAGTTTGGTAGACTTTGTGTAGGTTTCCGTCTTTGACAAATTCGACACTGTTTTCGACCTCATAACTCGGGTCAATTTTTATCATAACCTGTTTTTGGAATTGGAAAAGCTATTCTAGATCCACTTATGTGGACAAAACATAATTCTGGGCAAGTCTGACATTCAATCAAAAGGGTTGTAAGTAAAAGTTTTTCTTTCCTTTACTGGTTTTTTTCTAACTGTTTTTTTTTTAAGATTTAGATCAGCACGGTAAAGTGCTTTTTTTTTCTTTTCAAAAATTCACTATCTTTCTCTTGTCATTTCTAGCATTTGAGTTTCTAGTCAAAATTTCTATCATTATGACTTCAGTAGTAGCTTATGTTCCTGAACTTGTTGGTCCTAACTATCTTGCATGGAAGAGAAAAATGATTGATGTTCTCAGGAATAAGAATCTATGGAGGATTGTTAATGGTGAACACACGAAACCCGTTGATGCTAAAGCTTTGGCTATATGGGAAGATAAATGTGATCAAGCAAGAAGGCTCATTGGTTAAACAGTTGCAGATAGTCTTCAAGTAAATATAGAGGCAGAAGACAGCCCTGTTGAGGTATGGAAAATTCTTGCTTCCATATTTGATAAATCTTATGATGTTTCTGCTTATTACCTTGAAAATAAGATTTATGAGCTAGATCCTACTAACTTTGATAGAGTAGAATTATATCTTCTGAACTTTAAATGAAAATTAAATAATTGTGGTAAATATTACAAGAAAACAAACATTGCTCTTATAATTATTGTAGAACAAAAATTGTCATCTTCTTTTGATATGTTCATTCAAACTAGGAATAGAGCTCTTGAATTGTCTTCAAATACCACGAAACCTACTTTTGATGATTTTTGTAAAGGATTGATTAATGAGCAAGAAATGTTAATTGTTTCAGGACAACTAACACCTAATAAGGCTCTTATGGCACATAATAAGACTCCTAAGAAAAGTTTTAATAATGGTAAAGGTTCTAATTCACACACTTCAAATCCTACTAATAACTCTGGTAATGCTTCTAATGCACATCATGACAATAGTAAGAAGAATAAAGTGTATGATCCTTGTAAGCATTGTGGTAAAACTAATCATCCTGAAAAGAATTGCTTTAAATTGAAACGTTTAAAAGCTAAAGCTAAAAAGAATGGTTGTGATGAATCACAAGTAGCTTTGTGTGATTCTGTTGTTTATTCTAGTAATTCTTCTAATAATGTGGAATGGATAATGGATTTTGGTGCTTCTAAACATATGACTAGTAATGCTTCTTTATTTTCATCTTATGACAATAATAAAAACACATCTCAGAAAATATCTATAGGTGATGGTAAACAAATTTCTATAATTGGTTCTGGTAATGTTAAGGTTGCTAATGTCAATTGGAAGATGTTTTTCATGTTGAAAATATGCCTATGAATTTGCTTTCTATTTATCATGCATGTCAAAAAGGATTTAAATTTGAAGCTTGGCCTGATAAGCATGTTCTTAAAGATATCAATCAAAATTTCAAAGTAGTTTCTTCTGGTCCTGTTGATCATACTGTTGGTTTATATAAATTTGTTGGTTTTAATTCAACTAAAAGACAACCTTTTTATTCCTATATTGCTCATGCTGATGAACTAAGTAAATTATGGCATGAAAGATTAGGTCATTTGAATTATGGTAAAATGCAAATGTTAACTAAAATGGTACTTGGCTTGCCTAATGTTTCGTCTACTAACGGTGTTTGTGAATGTTGTGTTCTTGGTAAACATCATAGAGAAATGTTTGATAAAGGTAAAGCTTGGCGTGCTAAAGAATCTTTGAAATTAATTCATAGTGACATTTGTGGCCATCTTGAAGTTCCTTTTATCTCCAATGCAATTTATTTTCTTACTTTTATTGATGACTTAAGTAGAAAATCATGGGTTTATTTTTTGAAACATAAAAGTGAAACTTTTTCTAAATTTCAAGTATTTAAATCCTTGGTTGAAAACGAATCTGGTAAAAAGATTAAGATTTTAAGAACTGATAATGGGGGGGAATTCATTAAGAAAGAATTTGAAGTATTTTTATCTAAGCATGGAATTCAACATCAAAAGACTGTTCCTTACACACCTCAACAAAATGGTATTGCTGAGAGGAAAAATAGAACTTTAGTTGAAATGGCTAGATGTATGCTTTATTCTAAAGGATTACATAAGAAATTTTGGGCCGAAACCATAAGTTGTGCTAACTTTATTTTAAATTGAGTTCCTACAAAAGCTGTTAGGCATGTACCCCGGAGGAAAATTGGAACGGTAGAAAACTAGATAATAGTAACTTTAAAGTGTTTGGTTGTGAATGTTGGGCTCATATTTTTGATGAAAATGGAAAAAGTTAGAACCCAAGTCTTACAAGTGTATATTCATTGGTTATTCTGAGGATTCTAAGGCTTATAGGTTGTTTGATCTTTCTAATCAAAGTGTCATCATTAGAAGAGATGTTCAATTTATTGAAGTCTCTCCACCACCTAAGTCTGTTGAACCTCATGTTACTCTGAATATTCCCTTATCACTTGTTACTCATATCTCGATTACTCCTTCCAGTTCTGTGACTGATATTAGTTCACCTTCTTCTTCTTCTTCAAGTATTCCACTTGAATGTCTCGAATTTCCTGAAGTGACTTCTGTCCCTTCTAATCTTCCTGTTTGGGCCCGGAAAACACTTGAATATGCAGGAAGTGATATCGGAATCCCTTCCGATACTCGTAGAACTAGATCTAAGTTTACTCTTATGACCAAAGTTTTGGCCACAGATGATCCTACCTCTTATGCTCAAGCTAAGGGTAAACCTCATTGGGAACAAGCTATGACTACTGAGTATGATTCTCTTCTAAAGAACAAGACTTGGTCTCTTGTTCCTCTTCCTCCGGGAAAGAATTTTGTTGGTTGTAAATGGGTTTATAAAACTAAATTTACTACAGAAGGACAGATTGAAAAGTATAAAGCTAGATTAGTTGCAAAAGGTTTTAATCAACTTGAAGGTATAAATTATAACGAAACTTTTGCTCCTGTTGCTAAAATAAATACAATAAGAACCATTTTATCTATTGCTTCATCTTATAAATGAGAAATACACCAAATGGATGTTAAAAGTGCTTTTTTAAATGGTGATCTTAATGAAGATATTTATATGCAATAGCCTCCTAGTTTTATTAATGTTGAATCATCAAGTTTAGTATGTAAATTACACAAGTCTTTATATGGTCTTAAACAAGCACCTAGGGTTTGGTATGATAAAATTTATGCATATTTCTTGACTAATGGTTTTAAGTGTTGTATATCTAACCCTAACCTATATTTTAAGCATGTTGATGATAATATCATTGTTATTGTTTTATATGTGGATGATCTTATTATAACTGGCAGTGAACTTGTTCTCATTCAAAGTATGAAAAGTGGCCTTCACAAGTAGTTTGAAATGACTAATCTCGGTATATTGCACTATTTCTTGGGTCTTCAAATTTGGCATCTGGAAGATGGTATTTTTCTCTTTCAACCGAAGTATACTACATATTTATTGGCTCATTTCCACATGAGTGATTGTAAACCTGCTCCTACACCTTTTCAGTCCAGTGTAAAGTTAACTGTTGAGTGTACTACTCCTCTTGTTGATGCTACTCTTTATCATCATCTTGTCGGCAGTTTGATATATTTAACTCACAGCAGACCAAATCTCTCTTTTACCGTCAGTATGGTTTCACGGTTCATGCAGCAACCTCATGAAATTCATTGGCAAGAAGCAAAGAGGATTCTGAGATATTTACAGGGGACATTTCACTATGGTGTTTTTTATTCGAGCAGTACTACAATTTCACTTTCTAGTTATACAGATTCTGACTGGGCAGGTGACAGTTCTGATCAACGGTCAACTACTGGTTATATATTTCAACTTGGTTCAGGTCCGATTTCTTGGTCCAGCAAAAAGGTGAAGACTCTTTCTTTATCTTCGTGTGAAACAGAGTACAGAGTAGCCAAAGAAGCAGCAAAAGAGGCAGTTTGGATACGGCATGTTCTCATTGAGCTTGGTCTAGTTCCGAAATCGTCCACTGTGTTGAATGTGACAATCAGGGTGCAATTTAGCTTGCTTATAATCCAGTAGATCACTCCAAGGCAAAGCATCTTGATCTTGATTCTCATTACATTCGAGGTCTCGTTGCAGATGGTGTTCTTTCTCTTGAGTATTGTCCTACTGAGCAGCAAGCATCCGATATCTTCATCAAATCCTTCACAGCAGTGAAGTATGTGCATCTTCGTTCCTTATTGAGGATGAGGGAAGTTGTCATCAATGGGGAGTAGTAATGACTCCTTCCTTTCTTAGTTAGTGGGATTTTCTCCCAGCCATTATTAAGGGGGAGTGTTGGAATAATTTATATTCCTTGGAAGGTAATAATGTCTTTGTATTATGTGGGAAGATATCCACAATCTTACGTAAAAGAGTAATACATTTATCCCATATTCATTATGGTAAAATATACTCTTGATATTCATTATTATATAAAGAGATGTTATTATGGAGAATTATATTATCCCACATGTAATATGTGAGAGTAATTCCTCATCATCTCTTAGTATATAATAGAGTCAAGGGATAGTCACATCACTCATCATGATAGATACTTTCACAAGTATTGCTATATTGTATTGGGGTTATTGGCATTTCTCTCTGTAAGCTTGAGGAAATATTCTGGAGATAATAGAAGACTATCTTCCTGTGGACGTATCCCAATTGGGTGAACCACGTATATTTGGTGTACTTTTTTCTCTTGTTGTCTTTCTGTTCTTATTTACCATGATATGTTATTGTTTGCATAGATAGGTAAGCTAGTTTAGTTAGATCCATATCTATGACACCTATAACTACAAGAAAGTTCCAATGGCAGTTGAGATGAACGAAAAAATAAAAAAAACTCAAGGGAACTTCAATTTTTTTAGGAATTTTAAGATTTATGGGATATGGTTAAGCCTATTAGAGATTGAAACACCAAAAAATGAACTGAAAAATCAATCAACAAGGGCCTTATATATTTTAACTCTCCCCAGCAGAGTTTCCAATTCTCTTGTTCAAAATTAAATCCAATGACTAGGGTGAGGTCACCAACGTACTGAATAAGAGAAATTGAATTTAGTGACTTTGTCTACAGGTTTAGAAGATTCACAATCAAGCATCAAACCACTCAAAAGGTTCTAACAAGCAAATATAAGATGGAGAATAGTTTATAAGGAAGATGAGTATGTACCTTTTTTGAAGTTTGAACCTAGCTTCTCCTTGGACTCTTTTCTAGATCTTCTCCTTATTTCCCAATTCTAACATGGAAAAGAAGCAAATCCACCTTCCTCAAATACATTTGACTACAATGAATAATGTAAATAACTTGAAAAGTAAATATAACATAAACAATGAAGTATTCTTCAATTCAATGATCAACAAATGAACACATGTTTGGGGGGGTGAGATGTCAAATTTTAATTAAGACAATGAAACAAGTACAAATCATACCTTCTCACTGCCAACCACCTTACCAAATCTAAAGATACAATTTATCTACTCTTGAACTCCAACGATCCCACTCTGATCCACTAGATGTATACAAGGGATGAAGTTACTAGAGGGAAGCAACTTCGATACTTAGGGATATAAGGGTCAGCAATATGTGTCAATGATGAATGGGAATGAAGGGTGTGAATGTGGGTGATTAGTCCAGCATTAGTTTGGTATATCTAGTGTCCCCCTCTTGGACCATCTCATCTCCTTTTATGTTTGATGGAGACAACTAGAGATAGTTTTCTAAGTGGTTCAGGGATTTGCAACCAAGTAATTGGTTTGAAAAACTTCCATAACTCCCTTATTTTTGAATTTTTATATTTTTTCATGGAATTATGGGGAATTCGCGCCCTGACCAAAGGAAACATGCAAATGGTTTGCACCTTAATAGTGTGCAAGGTGTGAATTTTCATTTTTTGAGGTATTTGCACCTTAGCCAAAGGCAATGTGTGAATGATTCATACCTTGCTAGTGTGTAGGGCACAAATTTGCTCTTTTGTAGTTGCAACTTGTTAGTATGAAGGGAATGGTGATGGGATCTCACTTTAAATGATTAGGGCCATCATTAAGGATCAAATCATTGGCTATTCCATCCATAAGTGTCCTTTTTTGAGTGAACAATGACACTTTGAGTGTCGCATTTTGAACTATCATCACGAACATATAAGTGTTGATTTGAGTTATAACACTTTGTAGAGATACTCTTATAAGATATATTCATATTGGAAACCATATGTCTTCATTGCTTCCACCACTTCCTGATACCTCTTCAAAATCTCTTCCATTAGTGATTAGGGTTCCCCATTCTTTCCAATCCTTTCTGAAACAAACTTGGGGTCATTCCGATGACTAATTTTTTTGTAGCATCTATGCAATATTTATGTTAGTTTATAGATTTTGGTACTTCGACAAATTCCTTTCTTTTTCCTAATTCTACTTACCTATAATTAATCCTTTGAAATCATAGCCTACTACAATAACATTTCTCGATAACATCCACTGAATTTGAAGTCTTAATTTCCCATCAAAAAGTATAAGAACTTCCACTGTACATGAGGTTTGATACGTGAACCTCATGGGAAACCGTATTTCATGAAGTGGAACATGAAGCTTATTACATCTTGGAAATATTCATACACACTCCATGAAATTTTTATATTTGGGTCTTCTCAAAGGAAACAATATATATTGCACACCAATTGGATTTTAATGCTTTAATCTAATTAATCGGCTATTGGAAAATACAAATTTTCCCTACTCAATGAGATTTGACTGTTAACTTCTCATAATCATATTGCATTCACTCATAACCAATCCCAAAGGATTAGCTCTAGCCTAACTTATTAAAATTATCCTTTAGCTCATAGTATGCATATGGAACTAGAGAAAGTCAACATAGTCCTCATTGAGGCATTTTGTCAAACAATTTACATAGAGCTATTGTAGGTAAAAATATATGATAATATTTACGACATTAAATTATCGACCGGGCAATCGTAGACTTAGAGGTGCAAGCAGTGTGTGTGCAGGATTGAATCTTAGACTAGCCTAATCTAACCTAACCTAATCTAATCCCGGAAACACACTTAAATACAACAAGCAAAACAAGAAATTGAGGATAGCTCAACACCTAGGGAACAAACTCATCATGGAGTGACCATATTTCATAAGTTAGTTCATTAATCTATCCGTTGGTGGTTTAAAGCTATTGGGAAAATTTAAAATGTGAGAAAACTAAAGTGTGGAAATTAATATAAACAAAAAGTCAAAACCAGTACTGAAAATGGCAAACTAGTGCAAGGATCTATATTACAAGAATTAAAACTAGGCTAAAAAGAATAAACAAAACAAAGGAAAATTGAACTAAATGTAAATGATCTAAGGAAAACTCTATACTAAGTGTAATTATGCTCGGAATCTATCCTTTGTATTAATAAAGGAAAAAATACAAAAGACAAGATAGCTAATGACAAAACACGAATCTATTTACAAGAATAATCGACATAGTATAAGAATTTATCTACACATTATAAATTAAACAAAATACAAAGCATAAGTTACAATTAATAATATTTATTACAAAATTAATCAAAATTTAAAATATTATTTACAAAATATGTATTAAAAATTATTCACAAAATGTGTATTGCAAAACTTAGTTAAAAAAATGTAAAATATTATTTACAACATGTATATCTATCTATCTATCTATATAAAGTTTATATATATTAAAATGTTATTTACAGGACATAGAGTTAAAACATATATTAATACAGATTGAATATATAAAAAGTATTTACAAATTGTTTTATTCACACGATATACAAAGTCTCATATTATGGTTTCGTGTGCAAGATATACATAGTTCCTCCCATCTGTAACTTAGAATCACATTAAAGCCATATTAAATATGTGTTAACCCATGAAAATCACAGGGAACATTCTAAGATTATTTGTAAAGGTTCAATCAAAGAGATGAAACTACGAGCAAAGCATTTGTTAATGGAATTGCATAGAGCTCGTTAACGGAATTAGAAACCAATCTAACAATTTGAACAGTGGCATCATTTCAAAATACGGAATAGAATTCTGAGCTTGCTAATACAAAAAGAAAACAATTAACCTTCAGACAGTCAAATCCTATGATCCTACAAGAGCTTCAACTTCAAACTAAGCCTACGAACTACATAATATATTTACAAGACACTAAAATGTACAGAGCATAATTGATCCCTTAATTCAATGCTTCCAAACCTTACAAGCGAAATAAAATTCATATGAGCTCAAATCATCATCGATCTTGGTGCAAACTACAATTCTTCAAGCAAATTCTTGAAACGAAAATTACATACAAGGAGCAAAGCTAGATTACAAATTCAAAAACATTTTTACTTGAAATCAAATTTTGCAATTGGAAATCGATTTTGTGGACATAATATTTAGTCTGTGAACATAATATATCTAATCTAATTCCCACTCACACAACAAAATAGAATTTTATAAAACAAAATCTATAATTATCCTCAATCTGAGTTCTAATTACACAATTAAAATTGTTGAGAAAAACATCAATTGAAATAGAAATTATGTACACAATCTAACGTATTGCTCCTACAGGAATAAATGATATCGCTTGCAATTAAACCTATAAACATAACATCTAGTTAAACAAAGCAATGTATCATTAGTTACATGGATTGAATTATAATTTCTACAATTAATCTCTATCAACTTGTAATCATATAAACTGAATTTACAAGAATATGTTGAGTACAGGAAAGAAGAATAAAATCGAGCAAATCGAAATTATTTCTCTATGTAATACCAAACTTCACATTCAAGAATCAAATTTAGAAACAAATTATGCAATTGAATAAAAACAAATATGTACCTGTATAAGCTGTGACCAAACTTGTAAGAACGAATAGAGTACAATCCATAGGATGGCCAGTCCCAGGAATTTCACACACATAAACAGCAAACTGTTCAAGAATTTTATTTCCGGAAATGCAATCCTTCAGTTGAAAGAAATCGAGTTACAAAATTATCAAACTTATGTTCATACTCCAGTTTCCAACCACCGTTTTACATACTGAAATGCACATATTTATAGCTTAAACAAGAGATTCTATTTTTAATACACTTCAACGGCCTCATTAAAACATTCATTGTTTGATCCCCAAATCCTTGAGTTGTCACAACAAATTCCCCAAATTTGAAAAACCGGCCACCACAAAAATCTTGGAAAATCATGTTTGTTCTAGAAAATATTTCTCCAAATTCGTTGAGAAATTCCAAAAATTTCCCGCGGTTAAGGGTAAATGACCATATTTAGGAAGTGGGTTTTGAACGGTTTCTCCATATTCCTCGTGGATTTCTCACAAACTTAGCATGGAAATTACTTCCTGGCTTAATGACGAGAGTGCCAGACGATTGCTGAAATATCAGGATTATGGGTTTGATTTCCAACACACATGATTTAGTGTCTTCCTTTGGTTGCACCATCTGTATTCAGCCCTGTACATAACAACTAAAATGTAAATACATTTTATTCCACCACAACTTTAACATAATTAAAATACTTGTTAAGAAATCATGTTAGTGAGGTGTATTTATTTGATGGTTTTCATATTAGAAATTCCATCTGTATGTATTTTATTTTGTTTTAAAATGCATTTGGATAGTTTTAATGCCATTGTGGGTGTTATGTGATCATTTACAAGATGCTAACCATCAAATACTATCAAGTAGATTCAACAATTTAAACGAGAGTGAAGAAATGATGTTGTGGTGATGAGTGTAGAGGCCACAATTTCTTAATTACTAACACAATTCTCTTATGTTGGCAGTCCTATTAAATTAAAGATTTTGAATGAATTCCTAGCTTTCTTAAATAATGATCCACATAAAAAAAACCCAATGATTCTATTCTCGGTTTCATAATATGAATAAAATTATTACCAAACTAGGTATTGGAACAAGTGTTGGCTGCCAAAAGAAAATCTATGGTTATGTCTTATTTATGCAAAAAGATTGTAGATAGCCACAAGCCTTGGGTCCCATGTCCGATAATATTCTAAGTACACTACTTGCTAGCGTGATGACCAATTTAACATCGTAAAAATCGTATTTAATACATTAAAAATAATGAATTAGGCATACTTTACTTTTATTGATTTTAGTTATTAAGTTAAAGTGGAAGAGACTCTTTTTAATGGTGAATGTATTAAATTGTGGTGAAATGTGATGCCAAGTTAGTGGAAAATAATTGGGAAAGGAGCAATTTTAGGGACCCATCATCCCCCCAAACCGAAGATATGGCACGTCCTCGGGCCATCAATAAATTGAAACTAGTTTGTATTCATTTATGTCAACACTCCAGATTATCAACAACACTCAGCAGAGAATTCTAAAAATCCATCATTATTATTCTAAGGAAAACTAGAAATTTTTAGAAAAAGAAGTATGAACTACGTTATGATAATGATCAAAACATTTTTAAGATTGGAAATAGTCCATACATACAATTTCATCAATTAATAACAGTGCTTACGAAGACCATATAAGTTATGATAGGGGATTTTCCTCATGTCCCCAAATAGAAAACATGAGGATATAGATGGTATGTAAAGCCCATAGAAAACCAGTCATCCCTCTACATTTTTCAAAGGCTTATTGACATCCAAGTAATATGGATAAATTTTATAATGGAGTTCGTAAAAATTCTACAATTAGACGATAGGGTCTTAAGATCATCTTATGGACATTCTCAAATGGCATTTAAATTAATGATTGGCTTAACCATGTATATATGCAGTCAGAGTCTTCATTTGATTGAACTATGTGCACGATAATGTAATTATGATGACTCTTTTACCCGGCATAGCCCTGCTGCCAGCAAGCCTGTTCAGTACCTCGACGGGTTTACCTTGGTACCATACAAGCATGGCCCCGTTGCCAGTGAGCCTGTTCAGTACCCCGGCGGGTTTGCTTGTATTTACTAAACTTCCTTATTTATGTTTTTACTCGGCATGGACCCGCTGCTAGCAGGCCTGTTCAGTGCCCCAGGGGGTTTTCCTCATAACTATACAATTATTTCAAAAGATATCAAAGTATGTGGAACTTGGTTGGTACTAGAGTATATTAAGCCTTGCTAAGCACATAATTCAACATTTAAATTTAATCCCATGAGTAACATTATTTATAATAGCCTTAAATTATAATTCATGTCAAAAGAGAATGACCTAAAGCTATTCTCTAGTCCCTAAGTCAATCTTCTTCATATAAGTTTTAGTAGTGGTCCTCCACAAGTAGAAATGTCACTTACTCTCCTGCTACTATTTAATAAAGATACTTAAGTAAAAAACTTTGATAATGAATCTAGGATGTACAAGCTACCTATAGGTATCACTATGTAGACCTTAAATTTTTAAGTAAATCCCCATAGTATTAAAGATTAGTCTTCTTATAACTGTTTTTATTAATGGTCAGAAAGATGCATGTATTAAGAGGAATAAATATTTTAAGTTGTTTTGGATAAATTATTAATATTGTCTTCATATTAGTTCCTTTATTTAAAAAGGAAAAAAAAAAGTGAAGTTTCATGAAACTTAAAGCTAACCAACCACATGCAACTGCTTATTTATATACATATTTCCCTACTTTCCCTAAAAGAAAGAAAAATCTTTAATTAATTGAAGAACTTTTCCAATGTAGCCATGTGTGAAGCAAGATAAGAAACATACCCATATCGACATATGAAGAATTTATCGTAGTGATTACCTGGATATGAAGAATCAACCGACCTACTTGTTTTGGAAGCAAGAAGTGTCGAAGGAGAGGATGGTGTTGTGGCTTGATCACCTCTTGGAACCCAATTTCAATATAGTCTTTATGCATATCCTCCTTTTCTGAATAATTGATTTATTTAGTACATGAAGGATCTGTTGAGATGCATGTAGAAAACTCCTCAATCTCAAATCACTCTCCATCGGGTGTAGTCCCTAATTTTTCATCTTCCTTTGCAGTTTGGCAAGGAGAATATTTTTGTAGCTTGTGGGAATTTGGTTCTTCTATCATGTCAAGAGAGGTATATAAGTTCTTGGTTGTTGTCAAAATATGTGTTTCTTGAGAAGGAGAAATCCCAGCAACTGCTAGGATTTGAGAGAGTTCTTCCAAGCTTATCATCTTCTTTGAATCCATCTGTTTGGTTGATAAGTCCTGTCTCACACATGGATTAGTGTTTGGGGTTCTTACAGCACCCAATGAAATAATAATTGAAATTTAAGAATCCTATTGAAACAAAAAGTGAAATGAGACTAATTGCATAATTAAATTACACTACTCAAAGCAAACTTGAACTCCTCCTGCTACTTTAGACCTCGTTGTCATCGAGTTATATGTTCACAAGAGTTAGCTCTTTGCAAGAAAGAAAGCACACTTGCAGAAAATTAAATTGCATGAAAGTAAACAAACTCAAACTTGCAGAAAGAAAAAACAAGGCTTTGGGGCAACCCACTAAAGTGGATGCGTCAGGCTATTACACTACAGAATATCCGTAGTGAGATCGTCTTTGCATCTTACTGTTTCCTCCTCCCCCTTGTTGTGTAATGTAAAGGCAACCTATCTACCTACCCTTCAACCCCTTTAGCACCTCCCCGGCAATGACGCCAAAAATGTCGGTAAAAATATATGATGATATTTACGACATTAAATTATCGACCGAGGAATCGCAGACTTAGAGGTGCAAGCATTGTGTGTGCAGGATTGAAGCTTAGACTAGCCTAATCTAACCTAACCTAATCTAATCCTGGCAAGACACTTAAATACAACAAGCAAAACAAGCAATTGAGGATAGATCAACACCTAGGGAAGAAACTCATCATGGAGTGACCATATTTCATAAGTTAGGTCATTAATCTATATGTTGGTGGTTTAAAGCTATTGGGAAAATTTAAAATGTGAGAAAACTAAAGTGTGGAAATTAATATAAACAAAAAGTCAAAACCAGTACTAAAAATGGAAAACTAGTGCAAGGATCTATATTACAAGAATTAAAACTAGCCTAAAAAGAATAAACAAAAAAAAGGCAAATTGAACTAAATGTAAATGATCTAAGGAAAACTCTATACTAAGTGTAACTATGCTCAGAATCTATCATTTGTATTAATAAAGGAAAAAAAAAGACAAAAGACAAGATAGCTAATGACAAAACACGAATCTATTTACAAGAATAATCTACATAGTATAAGAATTTATCTACACATTATAAATTAAACAAAATACAAAGCATAAGTTACAATTAAAAAGATTTATTACAAAATTAATCAAAATTTAAAATATTATTTACAAAATATGTATTAAAAATTATTCACAAAATGTGTATTGCAAAACTTAGTTAAAAAAATGTAAAATATTATTTACAACGTATATATATATATATATATATATATAGTATTTACAAATTTTTTTTATTCACGCCATATACAAAGTCTCAAATTATGGTTTCGTGTGCAAGATATACAGAGTTCTTCCCATTTATAACTTAGAATCACATTAAATCCATATTAAATATGTGTTAACCCATGAAAATCACAGTGAACATTCTAAGATTATTTGTAAAGGTTCAATCAAAGAGATGCAACTACGAGCAAAGCATGGAATTGCACATAACTCGTTAACGAAATCAGAAACCAATCTAACAATTTGAAAAGTGGCATCATTTCAAAATACGGAATAGACTTTCGAGCTTGCTAATACAAAAAGAAAACAATTAACCTTTAGACAGTCAAATCCTATGATCCTACAAGAGCTTCAATTTCAAACTAAGGCGAACTACGGAATATATTTACAAGACACTAAAATGTACAGAGAATAATTGATCCCTTAATTCAATGCTTCCAAACCTTACGAGCGAAATAAAAATTCATATGAGCTCCAATCATAATCGATCTTCGTCCAAACTACAATTCTTCAAGCAAATTCTTGAAACGAAAATTACATACAAGGAGCAAAGTTAGATTACAAATTCAAAAACGTTTTTACTTGAAATCAAATTTTGCAATTGGAAATTGATTTTGTGGAAAAAATATTTAGTCCGTGGACAGAATATTTAGTCTGTGAACATAATATCTCTAATCTAATTCCCGCTCACACAACAAAATGGAAATTTATGAAACAAAATTTATAATTGTCCTCAATTTGAGTTCTAATTACACAATTAAAATTGTTGAGAAAAGCATCAATTGAAATAGAAATTATGTACACAATCTAATCTATTGCTCCTACAGGAATAAATGATATCGCTTGCAATTAAACCTATAAACATAGCATCTAGATAAACAAAACAATGTATCATTAGTTACATGGATTGAATTATAATTTCTACAATTAATCTCGATCAACTTGTAATCATATAAACTGAATTTACAAGAATGCATTGAGTACAGGAAAGAAGAATAAAATTGAGCAAATCGAAATTCTTTTTCTATGTAATACCAAACTTCACATTCAAGAATCAAATTTAGAAACAAATTATGCAATTGAATAAAACAAAATATGTACCACTATAAGCTGTGAGCAAAAATTGTAAGACATAATAGAGTGCAATTCACAGGATGGCCAGTCTCCGGGATTTCACACACATAAACGATGAACTGTACAAGAATTTTATTTTCGGAAATGCAATCCTTCAATTGAAATAAATCGAGTTACAAAATGATCATACTTATGTTCATACTCCAGTTTCCAACCATCGTTTTACATATTGAAATGTATATATTTATAGCTTAAACCAAAGATTCTATTTTTAATACACTTCAACAGCCTCATTAAAACATTGATTGTTCGATCCCTAAATCCTTGAGTTGTCACAACAAATTCCCCAAATTTGGAAAACCGACCACCACACAAATCTGGGAAAATCACGTCTGTTCTGGAAACGATTTCTCCAAATCCGTTTAGAAATTCCAAAAATTTCCTGTGATTAAGGGTAAATGACCATATTTAGGAAGTGGGTTTTGAACAGTTTCTCCATATTCCTCATGGATTGATCACAAATTGAGCATGGAAATTACTTCCTGGCTTAATGACAGGAGTGTCGAATTGAGTGTTGGACGATTGCTGAAATCTCAAGATTATGGGTTTGATTGCCAACACACATGATTTTGTATCTTCCTTCCATTGCACCATCTGTGTTCAGCCCTGTACATAACAACTACAATGTAAATACATTTTATTCCACCACAACTTTAACATAATTAAAATGCTTGTTAAAAAATCATGTTATAGTGAGGTGTATTTATTTGATGGTTTTCATATTAGAAATTCCATCTATATGTATTTTATTTTGTTTTAAAATGCATTTGGATAGTTTTAATGTTTGTGGGTGTTATGTAATCATTTCCAAGATACTAACCATCAAATACTATCAAGTAGATTTAGGAATTTAAATGAGAGTGAAGAAATGATGTTGTGGTGATGAGTGTAGAGGCCACAATTTCTTAATTATGAACGCAATTCTCTTATGTTGGCAGTCCTATTAAATAAAAGATTGTGAATGAATGCCTAGCTTGCTTAAATAATGATCCACGTAAAATAAAACCAATGATTCTAGTCTCGGTTTCATAATATGAATAAAATTAGTACCAAACTAACTATTGGAATAAGTGTTGGATGCCAAAAGTAAATCTAGGGTTACATCTTATTTATGCAAAAATAATGTAGATGAAGACAAGCCTTAGGTCCCATGTCCAATAATCTTCTAAGTACGCTACTTGCTAGCGTGAGGACCAATTTAACATCGTAAAAATCGTATTTAATACATTAAAAATAATGAATTAGGCATATTTTACTTTTATTGATTTTAGTTATTAAGTTAAAGTAAAAGATACTCTTTTTAATGGTGAATGTATTAAATTGTGGTGAAATGTGATGCCAAGTTAGTGTAACACAATTGGGAAAGGAGCAATTTTAGGGACCCATCAACTATAATGTTTCCATTCAACAATTGGCATCGTCATCTCATAATAGCCTAGTATTGTAGCTAAGATATTCAACATAGGCCCATACATATTAATATTGAAGTGGATTTGTGCTCAAACTCCATCCCATGATCTAACATATGTTTTCATCAATCTTTAGCGATGCATTTTATCAACACTTTGTGTGCAAACTCAATTTTCTTCCACTAGAGTCTATTATAGTTGATACAGCCCTAGCGTTGTAACCAATAGCTCTAATACTATAATGTAAGATACCCAGTACTATTTGTACCACTATTAAGGTGATAGGTGTTACAAAGCAACCCAAAAATACTCTATTAAGATTGTGTAGCATTCACAAGAAGTCTTCCTTGGCCATCCAAGCCAACCCACAAATTTGTTTTTCCTCATAACAATCCATGAGGCCGAGTTTAAATTCGAACAACTATAAATACACAATTTGTATAAAGTTATAAAACAACAACATAAATAATAATGCATACTCAAAATTCTTTCATTGTCCATTAAATTCCATGCATTAGCAAAATATAAAAACATCCCACAAGGAAACAACCATGAATACTTATATGCAAATAATCCATGTCCACCAAACTTGTTGTGAAAGGTAATTTTTCACCCAAACATAGGAATCTATTAAGGGTTCAACTCCCAAGACATGCCATGATACCACTAGGGTGAAGGAATCCTCCTGCAAGGATCTAAAATCACTCAACCCAACCCATTACTCACTTGACAAGCCAAAGTGTTCACTATAGATCTCTCCGAGCCCTCTTCCAACACTTACAACAACCATGGCACTATTATCCACTACCCCACACAAAATAAAGAATAACCACTCCTTTTCTCCACAATCCCTCAAAGTGTTATGCCCTTCCAATGCTCTTCAATGTGTGTAGAAAGAGTCCAACTAGTTTTCTACCTTCTGGTAATAAATTGGGACAACAAAGACACATGGCTTCTGACAATCAATGAGTGGTAGTCACAAGGTTTCATAACTAAATAAAATTCCTCAACTACCGTGAAAATTATGTGCATGGTATTTCTCTCCAACCATCCTCTTTTTTTCCATATTTTTAGTATCAAGTTTTCCCAACTTCTATGTGTTCTTACTTGTCATAATAACATGGGAATCTTCAGTTGTTTACATACATAGCAATCATGAGAAACATTCATATGATATGAGATATTCCTTCCTCCCCAATTCCCACAAATAGTTTCCCTTTCTCGTGACAGATAGTAGAAATATACACGAAAGAGATAATGGAAGACATTTTCTTGCATGAGACCTCTCCCTCTCTTCCCATGGACATGATAGATATGCCACTTCACTTAGACCATACCCACAAGTCCAATATTTATGGGAAAATTATAATAAGCATGGACAAGAAAGAGTAGTACTCCAAGGGACAATGACAAGGTCAAATCATCCCACAACCTCACTCCCATACCCACCCCACCCTCCTCTCCCCCTCTTATTGGTATGATATTCCCCTTGTTACTCCTTCAAGTAATCATTTTGGTGGATACTATATTATTATGCATTTTCCCTTTTTACATGATTTTACATGCACACAAGCCTCTCATGGGAAACACAACCACCACATTGTAAACTTAACACATCACTTGGATTCTTATGCATTCACTAGTCGACATTGGCCTTGAGCCCAATCCCCACAATAGGAATATTTACAATGCATTTTACATATTTACAACATGGTATTATTATAACTCAACCCACATGGTTTGACTCCCATCCCATAAAGCACATCATTCAATAATACATTATATATTACAATATAATTTAGGGGTCAAAACTAGGGTATTACATGATGCTTGGTATGAGAAATGTTTTGAGTGCTACTATGCACATTACCATGTATATATTCATTTCTCCTTGAAATGGAAATAGACAATTTTGTTTATTGAAAAAATGCTTATGATAGTTGATTATTAATTGAAATGTGTATTATTATAGAGTTTAGGGAAGATGGGGGGGATAGATCAACCAGTTGTTGGGCATTTGGCTAGTTCTGTGTTAATGGGTGCTCAAACAAATCCCCTTGGGTGAGGTGCATTGGTCTATATCGATGTGTTTACTAAGGATTCCATAGGGAAGCATCTCTTAGGTTTCCTCACAAAATTTTCCTTGAAAAATAATATTATTATAGAGTTATATCGATGTGTTTACTATGGATTCCATAGGGAAGCATCTCTTAGGTTTCCTCACAAAATTTTCCTTGAAAAATAATATTATTATAGAGTTTATGATGTTGATCATTTTGTTTTTTCCATGTGGTTCACAGCCCCAGAGGATGGAGGGTTTGCTACATCCACAATAATAATTCTTAGGGGGGTCACCCAAAGGGGCCTCACCCTGTCGGCTCTAGGTTGGAGAGCCTAACGCTGAAGGACCTAGAAATTTGAACCTCCAACCTCGACTACTTTAGATGTTGATCAATTTGTTATTCATTAATTTCTTTAATATTACATAATATATTATTAGATAGTTTGTTAATAAAAAATTGAATCTACACATTTATAAGATACCTACAATATAATGTTGGCATATTCTAGTAATAGAACATTTTTAGTATTTCAAACTGATTTAAAATAATATTTTTTTAGTATTTCCATGTGATTTCACAAACAATAAAAAAATATTGCCCTTGAATTCTTTTTAAATAGTTTAAAAAATAGAGAGATTAAATTTTAAATAGTTTAAAAATAGAGAGATTAAAAAGGTAGGGAAAGATCTAACCATAGTTGATTATTATTATTATTGAGGGAAAGGTGATGGAAGCAATGATGACAAAATTCATCAAGTCATGTTAGTATTGGAACTCTTGAGATAACTTATAAAGGAAAATTCTAATAACACGAGTAAAAGAATTGGAAAACTAAAGTTGGGTGTTAAGAATGAGATCTTAGTAATCAACGACATGATTCACAACAGACTAGGGAATTTATTATTCAACATTCAACAAATCAACAACTTAACAAACTTGAATGTTATTATAAAGTGACATTGAGACCACTCTTTGAGACTCTTTTTGCATTGTACATATGGAGAAAAATCCAGCAAATATAAACGTTTATAGTCAATCAATTAAGCCACTTGTCTATATTTATAATTTATCTTAATTTATCTTAACATGTGGTCAATGATCTCTATGTTGATGTCAAGGCCACCGATCTATCTTTTTGGTTTTATAGTTTTTAAAGTCTCCAATCATAAGAAAGATAAAGGTAGTGGAAAGGACTGAATGAAGTGGGGACTTGAATCGACCTAGAATATTAGTGTTTTGAGTACATCAAAGAAAGAAAAGAGATGGTAGAAGGAAAATGGCTAGTAAAAAATATCATAAATAAAAATTAGAATGAAGATAAAATTAATTAAGAAAGAAAAAAAAATAATGACTAGAAAGAAGATAAAACTAATTAAGAAAGAAAAATAAAATAATGACCAAAGAAGTAAAAGAAGAGAGTTATATTATATAAAATTAAAAAAACAATAAGAACACAAAATTAAAAAAAAAGTAATTAAAAGTAATAAAAAAACTTATAAGAAAGAGGAAAAATATGACAATGAGATGTAAGAGAAACAAAATCAAGAATGTTTGTGTCATTGGTTTCAATTCAAGGAAATAAAGAAAACCAAAAGAAAGGAGGAAAAATAAGACAAGGAGACATAAGAGAGGAACAAAATCAAGAATGGTTCGGTAGTTGGTTACAAATCAAGGTTATTATTGGTTTCTAATATTATCCAAATTCAAGGTTGCCTTCCTTTTTATTTTGATAGCACATTACCTTCAAAATTTATAGCTTCCTTTTAGGTGGTGGTTACACCTCTCCATGCCGTGATAGCCAACATCAAAGGTTTTCAGTGGGGAACGATTCAACATAAAGCCTTTGAAGAGTTCAAATGAAATATTAGCTAAGCATTGATTCTTGCATTTTCCAACTTGTAGAAGGCTTTCAAATTGGAGTCAAATACAAGTGGATATGCTATGGGAGCGGTTTTGATGCAAGGAGGAAGATCACTATACTATCATTTTGGAATGTTCCATGGCAGAGTCCTGAACTACCCTACATATGACAAGGAACTCTAGGTATTGGTTCAAGATGTTAAAAAATGGAAGCACTATCTAATGGACAAGGAGACCATCATTTACACGGATCACTAGCCACTACAATATTTGTAGGCCCAGAGAACGCTACAAGAAAGTTGACACTACAAGTGGATGGAATTTTTATAACAATTCTATATAATTATCAAATACAATAAGGGAAATACAAACAAGATGGCAAACATGCTCTCAAGGCCACTTACAACCAAGATCACAGCTTTGGGTACTTTTTTACATATGGAACCTTTTAGCCATGATGCATACAAGGAGGAATACATAGAAGATGAGGACTTCAAGGGGGTATTCCAATAACTATAATGCCAATTCCATGTAGAAGAAGGTGACAACAAGGCTAACTATCATCTCCAAGATGGGTTACTCTACAAGATGGACAAGATCCTTGTTCCTAACTTGGTGAGAGAGGATCACACCTCTGAAGTTGCGGGGCATTTTGGTTCTTTAATGGGGCTCATGGAATAATGGTCGAAGTGAATGTACACATAAGAGATCAAAAGTGGAATGATTCTCTGGCTGGATTGATAGAAAGAACTAACAAACTAGCTTGAGCTTAATTTGTCTATCCAATAGGTTTGGAGTTGGCTAAAACTCTATTTTTGTGAAACAAATATGGTGATTTGCATACAAAGAATGTTCAACAATGGCAGACTTAGATATATACATATCATTAGTGTTTGTAATGTGTTCTTTGGGGTGAGCTTCCCAAAATGAATTTTTGCCAGAACATGGGATCTCATACACGCCTTGATGTATAAGAGGTTTAAAAATTGTGGATAGTTTCTTTTAATAATTCTAGAAATTTTGTTAGTGGTTCCCTAAATGTATGGGAGGAAGGCTTGGGAGACTATCCATTTAGGGGAATGAGTAGGAGGCTTAAGGTGACTTTATTTATGGAAGACCTAGTTAATTTGAACGAAGGAGTAACCATTATTATTAAAAACGCATCTAAGGTGAGAGTTATTTTTATAAGATATATTTGGTTAGAGATGTGACCTCTAGAAACTAAGGTGTCCAGGACAACAATTTCTGAAGCTCGATGGTGATGAGAATTGTCATGTAAACATTTATCAATGTTAGTTTTTTAATTGTGTAAAAGGGAACCATGCTAACAATGACATCCAAAGAAGGAAAGAAGAGGTTTATGAACCTCAATGGTTTTTAAAGAGATTTAAATACTCACAAACAGATTCTGTTAGAATTTAGGGTTACACAATTAAAAAACTGGCGTTGATAAATGCTTTTTAACAAGGCTAGTAAGCTTAGGGTTGATAAGGTTGGAAATAATAGAAAGGGCTTCTTTAAAAAGAATTTTCATGAAAATGGAGACAATAAACCTTTACAATTTAAACAAGGAAGACTACCTTAAACTTGGCCATACCCGAGTCATAACTTTGACTCATAACCAACAACCCAATTTTTTTTTAATTTTTTTCTCTTGTATCTCCCTATATTACTTGGGACTCCTTTGTTATGTTTTTTTAATTTATTTTTTGTTTATTTCTTCTAATTCCCTAATTTTATTTTTTTCAACAGAAATGGGTAGGGATTTATGATGTTGTGGATAAACCAAACAGATAGAAATTACAAATTTACAAAATTTCAAAAAGAGATCTCTTTCAAGTTAACCCATCACACAAATTTATGCATAAGAGTACTAAAGGTATAATGAGACTACAACTTATCTCCAATATCTCAAGGTATATTATCTTACATACTAACCAAGAATGTAAATGCAAGTAAAAACCATATACAAAGACTAGTTTGAACCAAATTTGTGCCTACTATGGGATTCTTTCATAGAAACATCATCTCAATCCAAGCATGCTCTCCATGTACCTATAGTTGCTGTATAAATGCAACAACAATTTGATATATTATTTCTTCCTCAATATATCAAAGATGGATACATTGGAATGACTGGTCAAAGACCGAGAACCTCGTGTTAGCCCAATAATTATATTTAAGTGCATTTATGAATTGATAGCAAGATTGTCACATTTCAGGCCATGATCATTCAACTTTTCTTCCATTGCTTCATGTTTAACCTAGTGCTTTCCCATGTGAATCTCATGGTACTCTTATGGATTGTCTCATTCCCTCTAGCTACCCTGGCATTCTTTTTGAAAATTTTCTTGATCTCCACATTCTGATCTCCTTTGGTCCCTCCCAAAGCCATAAAATATCGAGATGGAGAAACCAAATTCCATCACCAATCCTTGCCTAACACTAAGAAAAAATCTTGCAGATACCCAAAAAATTGAGCAAAAGAGGCTTGGAATCCTTCAACAATGACAAAAATGAGTCTTGACTGCAAATTTCCAATAAATCAAGTAGAAGTAGGAGGACCCAAGGCCCTTATACTTGGGACAAGAACAACAAGAGATGAAATTAAGGAGACTAGTCAGAACAAAAGAGCATACCTTTCCCAAGGGACTACCGATCACCACCTTATGAAGACTAAGACAAATCACACTTAGGAGGCTCCACTAGAGCGCAAGTTAAACCAACACAGAGAACGCACAAGTTAAACCAACACAGAGAACCTTGAACCTTAACATTATGTCGAAGGATAGTATAATCCCATCTGCACCAATAAAGAAGAGTAAATGCTCCATAAGTTCCAACATGCCCATGATTCTAATCACCTTGTGAAGGAATAAATGGCATAAGTGGGCATTAATATGTCGTCGGACTCATTGAAAATGAAAAGACTTGAATACCTAGTTGTATTCATAGTATGGAAATTGTTTACTATTCCTCCTAGGCTATGATCCAGGAGGATCTTAAGATATCGATCGATATAGAAGTATTCAAACAGTAAAACAAAGCTTGCAGTGGTAAATAGCTCGTCCAACACTCTTTCATGCGAAACAGCCTCCGGATGCAGAAATTATCAGCCTTTGAAGTTTCGGCAAAATGGTTCAAAAATGGAGAAAATGGGTTAAATTGGCAACAAATTATAATGTAATGGTTATTAAAAAAATTGTGGAGTGCATGGGATTCGACCCCATGACCTCCAAAGTTCACCAAAGTCTCCACCAAGCTCGCCTAGCCAAGGCTCCACACATTAGTCCTTAACCCTATAAGGTGAGAACTTGTATTTAAATTTTAGTTTGAAGTTGGTTTGGAAAAGGGGCGGGATCGAGGGCTAGGCCCTCGATCCCATGGCCAACACCAAGGCCGTAAGTTTTAGCAGTGGAACCAACAATATAGTGCCAGGTTGCAAGCCAACTAATGGAGCCAAGTCACAACTTCCAACACAACACCAAATGCCAAGCGGTCACAGTGCCATCGCATATCCAAAACCGCCAACATTTCAACGTTGCAACGTTAACGCTAAAAGGGGAAGGCCCACGGGTTTGACCCCATGACCTCTTCCCACTAAGCGCAACTACTTACCATTGGGCCACGGCCCATTCGTTATGTGGTAAATGATGGATTTTGGTTAAGAATTGAAGCGGATTTTTGGGCCAATAAATGGGCGCGTGGCCCCCTTGCCCGTGACCCAAAAAAACCCAAATACCACGATATAAACCACGGTTTGCACAAATACCGAGGGGGATGTACAGAGTATTTTTTGCACAGAGTTCGGGGAGATACAGAAAGGTAGTTTGGAGAAATCCCGAGTGTCACATCCCCATTTTGACCCTTGTAATATTTTGGGCTACAATGTAAATATTGTATGCATATTATGTATGATTCCTAGTGTGGAGCTCAAGGCCAAGGCCCCGCTAGTGAATGCTCGACCTTGAAGCAGCAAGTATTGGATATTATGCTACCCATGTGCTAGTGAACCATGGGGATTGTAAATATGCATTTTAATATAAATGCCCACAACTAGCTATGCAATGCAACAAGAGATGGGGGCATGATATTTACAAGGAATTGGGGGGGGGATATTCAAACCCTTGAGCCAATCAAGTCATGCCAAGTGTTAATGAGAGAACCCATGAACCCTCAACTACCCATGTTGAATTTTGTGCCCAATCATTCATTTCTCCCAAGAGTTGGTTGAGGTAGTTAATGCCTTGGGGAATGGAGAGGTATGGCTGTCCAAATTCGAGTATGGGCAAGCCACCCTTCCTAGAAATTCGTGTTTGGCTTCTTGGGCAAGAAAAGAGCCACGAAATTGCTTCCCAAGCCATTCTTTACCCATCAGTTTTGCTCTCTCATGAGTTTGGAGTCACCTGGGCATTTTCCTCCATGGATTTCCTGTGTTTTCCTTCATTTTCTTAACTGGGAAGGGCGTTTTTGTTGTGTCTAACAGTGGGGAAAAGAGTAAAATGATTTTGGAGTTTTATAGAGGTCGTTTTGGCCCACTGTATCCTCATACATTTGTGGGAGAAATTGGTTTTCTTCCCTGGGGTTGGATCCCTCTTCCCACAATCCGTTTTGGGTGTGCAACGACTTGGGGAAAATCCATAGATCCTATTATGTAAATCCCATTGTTGAATTTTGTATCCATGCCCAGTTTTGAGTGGCTGTGTGTAAAAGAATGTTGGGGTTAACATGGGTATCCATTGCTTTGGGTTGTGTTGAGCTTGAGAGTCCCCTTTTCCTTGTAGATATCATGCCCAGCTCGAGGGTGGTCTCTGAGTGTTGAAAGAATATAGGCTGGACAGAGACCTATGGTTGGGTGGAACGTTGCAGCGACATAGCTAGTTGCTTGGGACAACATTACAGTGAGATAAGTATATTATCTTATGTGTATTTACTTCTGCCTTGTTTTAATTATTTGATGGTTGTTTTTAATATGCTGAATGCATGTGAAATGTGTGTGGATGATGTTTATTCCGTTGCGCATGTATGCTTGATTTGCATCTACACACATATGCATTTTATAACTAATGCCAATTGTTTATATTTATACAATCATGAATATTGAAATGGGCTAAGTTTTATAAAAGCCCAGATTTTGGGTATCATGTTCCCTTCCTTGCGTTAATAGATGGGAGGGGACGTGACACCGAGACAAAGTGAAAGCACAGTTACCGAGGCTTCGTGCAACCATTAATGGGCATGGATCCCGAGGTGGAATCCGTACAATCTGTACTGTTTTGTCTTATATGCAGGCATATTTTCTCGATTTGCATGCCAGAGGAGGCCTCAGGCATATATAGTCGACTTTATACTGATTTTTCTCATAATTTCAAGAGGAACGCAATGGTGTAGTATGTTTTTGAGTCTAACTAACAGAACCCGGAAGTGTTTCTAGAAACTTATATTTGTAAGCTTTAAAGACTTAATAAGATCGACCTTCTCATTGGAAGTGGCCCGGAGACGTATCCCAAGAAGGGTGAACTCCGTTATCATCTGTTGTCTTCATTTTCTGGTTTTCATATCTCTTTTATTTGCTTATGTGTTGATTTAAAGCATTTAAATTCATCTTTAAAGCCATTTTTATGAGTATTTACATGCAATTTTATGGTTAAAAAGATCCTGAAAGATTTTCATATCAAGTTTGGTATCAGAGCAACTTAACCATTGCATTGTGATTTTTTTTATGTTAACAAGAGAAAGGCTTTAGAGAGGTGAAGGAGAGCTTGAAGAGTTTGATCCAGAGATTGGTTCAAGAAGAGGAAGAATGGCTTCAGAAAAAGGAGAAGATGGGACTTATTCAATCCCTTATGAAGGAGATTTCCTTAAATCTTTCATGAAGATGCAAAGTATGGCGGAATAGCTTTATCAAGATTGAAATAAGGGAGAACAAGGTGTTTCTTCTCATGCAAAAGGTAAAGAATAAGGAGGTGGTAGGGAACCTCCTAAAACTCCTCCATCTTCACCATATTTTCTTAATGGATCTTTAAATTCCTCACCTAAAAAACAAAAAGTTGATCTTAATATGCCTCAATTAAAGCTTGATATTAAGTTTGGTTTACCTGTTTATAATGGAGAACTTAATGTTGAAAAGTTGGATAGTTGGATCCGTTAAATAGAAGTTTATTGTAGGATTCAAAATTTCATTGAAGATAGCTTGAAAATTCAATTAGATTCTCTTTGACTTGGAGGGACTGCTCTCATATGGTGGGAGAGTAAAACTTAAAAGGATTTGGCCTCAAAAGGAAATATCATATCCTCTTGCCATGAGTTCAAGTCAACATTAAAGAAGCAGTTCTATCCATTAGGTTACATGCAGCAAGCCATGATGGATTGGAAAAATTTGAGGCAAGGTAAGGGACAAAGTGTGCAAGAGTACACACAAGAATTTCGAAAGAGAGCTTTAATACTTGGTATACCTCTCTACACTCAAGAAATTCTTCTCAAGTACATAGGTGGATTACATAGTTATTTGCGTCATATGATACTTATGTTTAATCCAACTAACCTTGATGAGGTATGTGTTCAAGCGACTCATATGGAGTCAAAAGGGAAGAATACAAATGAAAACTTTTCCAAGAAACCTTACAAACCTGAAGGAAACAAATTCAAAGTTAAGGGGAAAGGTAAGCATATAGCTGCAGTGAAGAAAGAAGGAGATAAACCTACATGCTCACATTTCCATAAAAAGGGTCATGATGCATCCAAATGTTGGAGGCTTCATCCAGAGCTCAAGCCTGAGAAGTTTCGGAATAAAGAGGACAAGAAGACCACTGCTATAGCGATCCAACATGATTTGGGATCTGACTCGGGGGATGAGAATAAGATTGTTGCTACGGGCATACAAGGTAAAAATCCTTCTACTTCTAATACAAAGCATGAATTTGTTGTTAATGAAAGAAAGAGAAGTGATAGTATTTCATATAAGAGTGATCTCTAAGCATACAAAGATAGATACTATTTTTTATAGTGGATCACAAGCCAATCTCATTTCAGAAGAGATAGTTAAGAAACTTCATTTGGAAACTAAGTTACACCCAAATCCATATCCACTTGGATGGGTATGTGACAATGCACAATTACAAGTGACAAAATAGTGTAGACTTAGGTTTTCTATTACTTCTGGATTCATTGATCAAGTAGATCTGGATGTGGTTCCATTTGATATTTGTGGTATTGTTTTGGGAAGTCCTTATCTTTATGATAGGAAGGCTATATTTTACAGGGAAAAGATAACAGGTATCAGCTCACTAAAGATGGTATTGAATATGTTGTTCGTGCACATTGCATAAAAAATAATCTTTCATTAGTTTTTGCACGTCAAATGAAGAGGCTAGTAAATGCTAGTAAGAATTTTGTTCTTATGATTGTTAAAGCAAAGGATGTTGGTCAAAGTGAATATTTTAAAGGATGTGATCCAAGACTTAAGAAATACTTAACTAAAGTTGTAACTGATTATGATGTCTCGTTTCAAGAACCTAAGGGATTGCCTCCAAAAAGAGAAATCCAACATGAGATTCTCTTACAGCAGGATGCACCACTTCCTAACATTGGCATGCACTGGTCTTCAGTAATTGAAAATGCAGAGATAAATAAACAGGTTCACGAATTGCTTGAAAGAGGGGACATTCGACCAAGCTCCTCTCCATGTGGTTCACCAATTGTTTTGGTGCCAAAGAAGGATGGCACATGGTGTATGTGTGTTGATTACATGGCAATAAACAGAATCACAATTAAGAACATGTATCATCTTCCTCGGATTGATGATATTTTGGATCAGCTTAATAATGCAACTTATTTCACTAAGTTAGACTTAAGAAGTGGCTATCATCAAATTAGAATTCATGACAATGATATTTGGAAGACTGCTTTCAAAACTAAATAGGGATTGTATGAATGGATGGTAATGCCCTTTGGATTTGTAATGCACCCGCAACATTTATGAGGGTGATGAATGATGTTTTTAGGCCCTTCATTGATGACTTTTTCATAGCCTACTTAGATGATATTTTTATTTTCAGTCATACTTGGGAAGAACATGTCAAACAAGTTATAGATGAACTTGTAAGGGAAAAATTGTATTTAAATATGTCTAAATGTGAATTTGGGAAGACATCTTTAGTATATTTAGGCTACATTGTAGGGGGTGGTGAATTGAAGATTGATCCCTCTAAAGTTGAGGTCATTGTGAATTGGCCCAAGCCAAATAATGTAACCGAGGTAAGAATATTTTTGGGAGCAACCCAATACTGGAGGAAGTTTATTGCTAACTTCTCCTTCATAGATTCTCCACGACATGCTTTGACAGGTATGAACAAAGTATTTCAGTGGGAAGGAAAAGAACATAAGGCCTTCGACACTCTGAAAGAAAAGATCAGTACAAATCCAGTACTTGCACTGTTGGATCTACAACAGCCATTTGACATAGAGACTGATGCTAGTGGTTATTCCATGGGGGAAGTCTTAATGCAACTTAAAAAACCAATATGCCATCATTCTGAAACCTTTTCTAAATCTATAATTAACTATCGAACCTATGATAAAGACCTGTATGCATTAGTACAAAATGTGAAGAAGTGGAAACATTACCTAATGGGTAAGGAAACAATTATACATACTGATCATCAACCACTTCAATATCTTCAATCTCAAACTAAGCTACAACAATAAAGACGTTTCAGGTGGATGGGTTTTCTACAACAATTTCATTTGATCATTAAGTATAAAAAAAGTATTCATAACAAAGTTGTAGATATGTTATCAAGACCTCCAACAAATGCTTCTATTGTTATTCAACAAAGTCCTTTGGTACATTCAAGTTATGTTTAACAATACACTAAAGATGAAGACTACAAAGAAGTATATGAATCACTAAAAGATGGCTCTCAAATGAAGAATCGAATTATCATATTCATGACAAGTTGTTGTATCATCTTGGAAAGATCTGTATGAACCACAAAGTGAAAGAGTACATGTGATAAGAGAAGCTCACACTTCTCTCATTTCAGGACACTTTGGTGTAGGAAAAACAGTAGCACAATTACAAAAGTTTTGTTATTGGTGTTAACACCTAAAAAGTGCTCACTAGCTCATTCCCTTACTCACATGACCCATTTGTCCACTTTTCCACCATCTGAGCCTCTGAAACCAACAAAAGGTCACCAAAAGACCTTAGTACACCCCTTTTTCCATTAAAAAAGATTATTTTTCCAAGAAAATCATAAAAAACCCTCAAAAAGGGTCCAAATTCCCAAAAATATTAAAAAGGGAATTAAAATATTATTTTTATTCAAAAAAGGAAAAAGGAGGGAAAAGTACCTAAACCATGTTGGTCAATACCATTTGGTTTCCACAAAACCACAAATGGTATCTCCCACCACCAAAACCTATAAAAAGGTGGTAGGGGCTCCTCATTTCACATCCATCCATTATCTCATCCTTATGCTGCTGAAATCTCCCCTGAGCACTTTTAGCCATTGAAGCAACCTTGGAGAAGGAGACCTCTTGGAGTTTGGAGCTACTCATCTTGGGAGTTGCTCAACATCAACCTTCACCATTGAAGGTAATATCGCAAGCACTTGCTTGCCCCCCATTTTTCAATACAAAAAATTATTTCTTATGTTTCTTGTTCTTGATTTTTAAAATGTTTACATTATTTGCTTAATATCTTTGCTTAGATCCATGAATAATCTTGTTTATTTAGTTTATTGTTTTTATTTCTATTGAAACTGCTGCTACTAGTTAGCAGGTGCCCATAGCACTAAGCCTGGTTGCAAAACCGGGCCAACAGTTTTTGGCGACTCCGCTTTGATTTGAACAATAGATCTCTAGTTTTTGCCTTTAATCTTAGTTTTTTATTAGTTTTAACCTTTAGATCCATAGATCTGCGATCTTAGACAGCAGATCCATTGCTGCTCTAAGTTTTGGCCTCATCTATTGCCATTAACAGCCCGGAATTCTTGATTTTCGGGTTCGTTTTTCGGCTTCCGTGCATGGCTTTCGCCTCGCGGCTTTTAGCCTGACAGTCGCGCGGTCCATCGCGGCTTTCGGCCTTTTTTCCGCGCGGTTCATCGCGGCTTTTCGGCCTTTTTCCGCGCGGTTCCCCGCGACTTCGCGGTCATTTTCCGCGCGGCTCATCGCGACTGTGCGACAGAAACCCGCGCGATCCATCGCGGCTTTTCTGTCAAAACCTGCGCGGTCCATCGCGGCTTTCGCCCTTTTTTCCGCGCAGTCCATCGCGACTTTTAGCCCAAAACCTGCGCGGTCCATCGCGACTTTTGGCCCAAAACCCGCGCGGTCCATCGCGACTTTTGGCCCAAAACCCGCGCGGTCCATGTGATTTTTTGGCCGCGCAGCTCAATTTTCAAACGACCATATCTCCCTTTCCCGAACTCCGTTTGAAACGATTTTTTTTTCTTCAAATTGAGTGTTTTTGATCAAGGAATCCAAATATGCTATTAGATTTAAGAAATTTTCCATAAAAATTTATCTAATATTGTATTTTAGTGTTATTTATCACTTCAGTTCACCCATTTTGGCTCATATTTTACAGTACTAAGATTCCAACATTGTTTACAGCCATAGGAACATTTTCCTATTTAGAATGCACATGTGAAAGAAGTCTTTTTAAAAATTTTCATCAATTGAAAGAAAGATCTATTTTTGCATTTTTATCTAGATTAAAAAATTTCCTGTTTACTTCTTTAAAATCTTGCCCTTAGCAATTTCCTTGAAAAAAGAAATCCACTTATTTCTTTTAAAGAAGTCTATTATTTGCTTTCAGAAATCAAAAAATTCTTTGTTTTTTGAGTTGATATTTGCAAAGCAATTTATTTGAAAAAGTCATAAATATTTGCTTTTTTATTTTCAAGAAGCTCCTTTGTTTTCTGAAAATTTCCTATAAAGCATTTCCCTTTTTCAAAGTTCAGTTTCAATACCTCACGTGCACTCACTCGATCACTTAATTGAACTAAGCCTTAAAACGTACCATAATCTCAACACACTTTTAACCCCACTTGGGGAACACTAAAAGAATTCTTGTAGCTAGGTAGTATTGGGGGGATAGGTGTTCCAATAACACCCCTCAGTTCTTACATCTGAGACATAGAAGTTGTCCAATTAGGGAGCTAAAATCTCTTAGTACTTTTTGGCGCGGTCACAACCGGTTTGTGGGAAGGCCTCTCCCTTAGGAGGGTTGAAGTCGCGAGGATGGTTCCGGAAGCCTGAGTGGAATACCGAAATCCATTCAGTAACCGAAGGGCTACCATTCGCAGTTCTCGGGATATCCCTGTATTGGGATATTGCGATCAAAGGACCAAACGGCAGATTTACCTTTTCTCGACGCGTCATGAACGGAGTATCCTAGTAGCCTGTCTTTAGGATTGATTACCCGGTGTCCCTCCCGGTAGGGGGATATCTAGCCGTTGTCTCAAAATTCATATTGTCTGACTTGGATTTCATCACCTTGCAGAGGATATCGTCTGTTTGAGTCACAATACTTTTAGATTAGGTGTTTGCATTATTTCAACCTACCTGTGGTCTAGTTACACCTATTTTTTCTAGGAGCCGCTTGCATGTTGGTATTCTGACCAGTTGTTGCATTCCTCCACTTATTGTAGCACAGCTGCTAGAATAAGTGCCTTTTTTGAGGATTGATTTTTGGCCTGAGAGCCTTCTTTTTTCACTCCCCTTCTTGCACCCTTGGTTGCATTAGGGTTTTGAGTCTTTTATATATATCACCACCTGATACTTAAATAAATTTTTTACCCAAACACATATTCTCACCATTGAGAATTTTAGACGCTCTCGTCGTCTACAGGGCGAACTCCCAGAGTTTAGTCCACTTGGCTCTCCACGTCACGGACGCAGAGCCTTATCCCTTGATTCGACACATCGTTAATCAATTAGGCAGTCATCCGATTCTGACACACCTCACTTCACCTTTGATTTGGAGGTAGAATCCGAAAACCCCACAGAGTTACCACCAACCACCATTATGTCTGGAACACCATTTGATCCACTATTTACAACTACCATAGGTCAGACATCCGCAGACCCTTCTGCTGTAGTACCATCCACGGCAGCAACCACCCCCCTGGGTATGCCCAATATGGGAAACACTCCACATTTAGGAATGCCCAACACAGGGCCATCTCCTGTTATAGGAATTCCCAACACAGGTCCACCACCTGTTATGGGCATGCCCAACATAGGGGTCACACCCCCTCTGGTTCCCACAAACCCTATCCCAGGAATCCCCACTGCTATTCCTAACCCAAGTGTAACCCATGTTGCACTTGGAGGCGCTGGCCCATACCAGACCACACCTATTGGAGGACACATACCTTCAATAACGAGCATACCCCTAGGCGCTACTGGACCCCTACACAATGACAACATTACTGGTTATGTCCCTGTCACTACGCCACACCCCTCGGCCAGTCTACCATTTCTAGCAAGTTTGAACTTGCCAGACTTTGCAAGACTAACTAATGATCCTATTCAACATGACCCCACTTGGCCTCCCATGCCCACCAAACTCCCCTCCGACGTCCCTAAGTTTAAGGGCAAGGCAGGTGAGGACCCCCAGAACCATATCATGTCTTTCCATCTATGGTGTTCCTCCAACTCCATAGTGGACGACTCTGTCCGCCTCCGTCTATTACAGCGCACCTTCACTGGCTCTGCGGCTAAGTGGTATATCGAGCAGCCCCATGGGACACATGCCACCTTTACCTCCCTTGCTTCGACCTTCCTGCAGTTCTTTCAGTTACCCGTCCGCTATGATGCGGGCGTCGAGATCCTACTGTCTTGCAGACAGAACACGGCCACCCACATCACTAACCACATTCATGAGTGGCGTCGACGCCGAAGCCTCTGCAAAATCAAATTAGACGACCGTATCTTCCTAGATTGGTTTCTAAAATCCCTCCTCCCTCTCATTGCGAAGGATGTGGCATCCGAAAGACCCCAGTCTGAAGAAGAGGCCATCCTCAAAGCCCAACAATTTGATCTGATCTACGCCCAGTGTGGCTACCTGTATACCATTTTACCTGACGCTCCCCGTGACGATTCCTCTTGGACTGACGCACCGGGGGCATCCCATGCCACCAACGGCATCATTGGACAAGTTGCGTCCCACAACCAACCATTTTCCATTGTGCGCAATAATAACGGCCCTGATCTTTCGCGGGCCACATCTCACTCTGGAGCTACAACTTCGTATGCTCCCATGGCCCACCCCCACCACACTCATGGACCCCCATGTCCACCACAGTGTTATGGTCATGCACCTTCAGCCTATCCACCTCTGGTTGCACCCCCTACATATTTCCATCAGCAGGCCACACATGCTCCTGTTTACTCACAAGCCCCAATGGCTTATTTCCCACCACAGGTAGTCCTTGCTGCACCACAACCTCCAATCGCTCAGACTTATCCTCCAAACAACAACAACGCTACCCCCGCCAACGAAAACCCTGATCGACCACCGAAACAGGGTAAGAACCCCAATTTACGAACAAACCACCCATGTTCCATATGCGGGGTATACGACCATTATACACACACTTGCCCCCATTTGGGGCGAGCACACCAACTGTGGTCTGATGACGCCCAACGCCAAGGGCACGCGGCACAACCAGCGCCACCTCCTCAACCACAACCCATGGTGCTACAAAATCCTTTTCCCACACAAGGAGTGGTGAACACTCGTCTGTTGGATCCTCCTCAAGGAACCACAACACCACAACAACAAATCACATATGCTGCACACACAAACCAACCAACGGATTCAAATACTCATCATCTCCTTATGATGTCATCGTCCGACATGGATCTCCAAATGCGTCGAAACCCATACGCTCCCATTGCACCTACAAATGTTCTCCCTATGATTGAACAACCAGTTCAGAATGCACCTACATCGTTTGTCCCCACAGTCAGACCCGGATTATACTCAGATACACCAATGACCTCAACCTTCCAGGCCATTCCACCACCATCACCCGCGCCCGCGGTATCTGACCTATGTACCATTTCCCACAATGCACAAACACCCACAGTGCCTACACATATTGGCACAACGCCAATTCACACTATCCCATTCTTGTTCCCATTTGCCGGAGTGGTCAGTTCGCCAGTGATGGCTACACTCAACCTTCCTGGCTTAACATTAGGGATACCCGTATGGTACTTACCAGCTCCTAATCCCCCGCCGACACCAACTGTCATCCTACAACCAATGCAACCCATTGTCACCACTAGTCAACCACCTCCCGGGGTCACAATCCCTTCGTCCTCAACGAATCCCCCTCCTCTTATCAAGCCCACTGGGGGCAGAGGTCCACAACCATACACTGTTGTACCACCTCCCAAGGCAGTTAAACCCCCCCCCATATTCCGTGCTCCTCCAAAATGCTCGCTGTGTGATGAGTTAGGCCATCCAACCCATCAGTGTCCACAGTTACCTGCATTGCAGGAACACATGCAAATGCTGGACGACGACCCCAACATCCCGGTGGTCAAGCTCGATCCAAACCCCATGCCTCGTGATAAATCACTGCGTACCAACCACCCATGTGCGATATGCGGTATTTACGGCCACTACTCCCACAACTGTCCTGACATCCCAGACTACAGAGCAGCTCTCTACGAGATGAACAATTTGGACCTAGAGATGGCACCCCCTACTATCGAGGAGATCTACCCTCCCGCATCATCCTCATCTGGAGAGATTAACACCATCTACATGATCTCTTCGATTACCACTACCTCATCACTCGATTTGACCACTCAAAGCTCCCGCAATGATGAAGAGGTTCTCGAGACTCCTACTACCTTTGATTATCCCGGGGAAGACATGCACCATCGTCCATACTTCCTCTCGGAAGAGACTTCATCCACCACCGCTACCCAATCCGTGGTTGAGTCCAAGGATTTCCTTCCTACTAAAATCGATTGGTTAACGGATCCCATGGCCGATATTTCTCCCGTCATCCACATTGACATCTCTGACCCACTTGGTGCCCTTCATACCATCACATTAGGAACCTCCCACAGTGAGCATGAGATCGGAGAATACCAACAACTGTTCCAAGAATTCACTGATGTCTTTACTTGGTCAGATACCGAAATGCCTGGCCTTGACCCCGCCATTTATACGATCTCCACTGGATACCCCTCTGTCCAGTCGGTCCCTTCCATTGATCCCTTTGACACACAGGTTCAACCCTTTCAAATCGACCAGGAAACCACATGTCCACAACATGGGGGCAGGTCCAAAACCTTGCCTACTCATCATCATTGTGATCCTCATCGGAGATACTGGGGGCATCCACACCACAAAGGGAATCCCCCATCATCATATCATCACTTCAGTATGCCACCACAGCCCACAGCCTCATGGTATAACACCCAGCCAGCAGTTGCTCAATGCCCTATTGATCTCTCTCTGAGACAACATCTGCACCACATTGACACCTCTGAGTTAGGGGGCATAATAGATTACCTCAACCCCGGGATAGGGGGCATGATCAATCATTTAAAACCTTCCCCATCATCTCTATCTCAACACCTCAATGAACCCATCGTTCAAACCAACACATATGTGATCCATAATCATAAACCCCATGCACATAGCATGGGGGCAGGTCATTAACCCTGCTCACTTTTTCATATTCGTGATCTCAACCATTTTTGAGCTCACGTGTCACTTGTATATTTCAGTTGATTTGATACACCTAGTATTTTTCCCCCACGGGTCATCATTTTTCCCCACCACTGCATCCTTCGCTTGGTGAGATCACCTTTATTTGTAGCCATTTTTTAACCTAGTTCTTTTCTTTAAACCATTCCGGAGTCCTTATGACCTCCGTTTTTCTCACCATTTGCACTGCCGAATGCATATTTCCGTGCCCGTGATGATGCTTAAGATCATTTCTCGCTCTCACCTTTATATTTTTCGGGCATTTTTTCCACGCCCCCTTGTCACCTCGGTTTGCGTGCCACATCGACCGTTCTCAGTTCGGGGCATGCCTTATATCGTCGGATTCAATTTTCCGCGCTCGTGATGATGCTAGAGATCATTTCTCGCTCTCACCTTTATATTTTTTGGGCATTTTTTCCACGCCCCCTCGTCACCTCGGTTTGCGTGCCACATCGGCCGTTCTCCTTTTTCGACAATCCTTATGTCACCGGATCCATTTTTCCGCACTGATGACGATGCTTGAGACCTTTTCTCGCCCTCATCAATCCATTTTTGTTCGGTATAATTTTATCCCTTTTTCGGGCCGAGCAACCCCTTTTTACGAAAAAGGCACTTAAGGAGTTTCGGTTAAGCTCTTTTCTGACTCCTAAAACAATGAAAAGATCGCCGAGCAATCTTGCTTCCTTTTATGCTCGATAAACGTATCTGAAAGGGCATCTACCTGGTATAAGTTTACCCCTTTTCCGGACCTCGTAGACTAATTACGAAAAAGGTATACTCTAGTCACATCGGCTAGAAGAGTTCTCCATCCGCATCATTTTATCCTTTTTCGGGCCTTGGAGACTAAACTTACGAAAAAGAAACACCAACAGAGTCCACTTACCGTTTTCAGACTCTCTAAACATGAAAGCAACCATGAGCATGAGCCGTCCTGGGCTCACAAAATCCACAGGACCGTACCATTTCAGAGCACACTTTTATCTCTTCTTGGAGCTCATTAAAACTACGAAGAAGGAATCAATGGTGCCTCTTGGCGCCACAACAGATCATGTCTACTCACATAGCAGCTTCCCCATTATGGTCGCCTTTGTTCAGAGTATTCTGCAGTATGTCACTCTAAAACTCCCTCGACAGCTACCATCAGCTTCACCCCCCCCGGAGTCAGTACATACCCTTCAGTCCCTAAAAAAGCTATGATCCCTGCACCTACTAGTCAGTTCCATAAGCTGCCAGGTCAACCATGTCATCATGCTCTGAACAAAGGAAGTTTGAGTCTACCCATTTTTTGACCCAGTTATTTCCCATTCCCACAAGTATGTCAGTCCTACCATCAGTACTACAACACTTCAGTTTTACACCTCGTGCTCCTATCAAGGAAACATCATTGCCTTGTTAGTTGCTGGTCTCCCTCTGTCGACAAAACAACCACATTCATTCCAGAGGATAGACCTAGAGGTCCCTGTGTCTTGGACTCATTACCATTTATGATGAGTGCCTACGAAACATTTCGAGAGGAATCCTCAGTGCCTCTCCGAATGGTTGTTTCTCACATGCTCGACTTCAACACCTTGATCGCATCGTTGAGACTCGCACAGGGTATTGGTCCGTTCAGTTATTAGTCGAAGACCCCGGATACCACCTGACTCCTCCACATTTGAGAGTCTACCTTTGGATACAACCAGTTACATTTTTTCTATAGATATCCGGGTTGCGTATGGCGACAGTATTCAGATGTACCCCAGTTTTTATGCTCCCTCGAGTATACAAATACAAATACTTCCCAGAGATGGCTCACAGTCATTGAGTCCATACAGATGTTGGACACCTTCAGTTTCAGCAGTTCAACAGTTATCCCAGTGTATCAGTTATTGAGATCAGCCATGATCATGAGTATATCCCACAATAATGTCCCCTCTGGACCATTATGATGTACCAGTATACTTCTTTATGTATTAGATCCCCCTTCTTGGGACTAATTGTTTTGTATATGTCTTGATACGAGCATGGGAATGCCCGCCTCATCCTTTATCAGAGATTATACCTCATTCATATTGAGGCCATGTAATATTTTTTGTTTTTGCAGCTTCCAAGGGCCGTGGCTCCAGTCTCCAACCGGTCTCTTCTCTCCCCTAAACCCCAGAAAAAAAGACAAAAGAACTATGATGTCTATCGGCCATACGATGAGCTCCTGCCCTCACACATCAGGGGGCAATCTGTTAACACCTAAAAAGTGCTCACTAGCTCATTCCCTTACTCACATGACCCATTTGTCCACTTTTCCACCATCTGAGCCTCTGAAACCAACAAAAGGTCACCAAAAGACCTTAGTACACCCCTTTTTCCATTAAAAAAGATTATTTTTCCAAGAAAATCATAAAAAACCCTCAAAAAGGGTCCAAATTCCCAAAAATATTAAAAAGGGAATTAAAATATTATTTTTATTCAAAAAAGGAAAAAGGAGGGAAAAGTACCTAAACCATGTTGGTCAATACCATTTGGTTTCCACAAAACCACAAATGGTATCTCCCACCACCAAAACCTATAAAAAGGTGGTAGGGGCTCCTCATTTCACATCCATCCATTATCTCATCCTTATGCTGCTGAAATCTCCCCTGAGCACTTTTAGCCATTGAAGCAACCTTGGAGAAGGAGACCTCTTGGAGTTTGGAGCTACTCATCTTGGGAGTTGCTCAACATCAACCTTCACCATTGAAGGTAATATCGCAAGCACTTGCTTGCCCCCCATTTTTCAATACAAAAAATTATTTCTTATGTTTCTTGTTCTTGATTTTTAAAATGTTTACATTATTTGCTTAATATCTTTGCTTAGATCCATGAATAATCTTGTTTATTTAGTTTATTGTTTTTATTTCTATTGAAACTGCTGCTACTAGTTAGCAGGTGCCCATAGCACTAAGCCTGGTTGCAAAACCGGGCCAACAATTGGTATCGAATGAATGATATTGTATCCAAGTATATAAAAGGATGTGTTATGTGTGCAACAAGTCAGCCAAGTAACCTTCCCGTCCATTGGAAAGTGTTTCAATGGATTTTGTACGAGGGTTACCAATGTCTAGAAAAGGATATGACTACATATATGTTGGTGTGGAAAGATTCAATAAAATGTGCATTCTAATGCCTTGTAAAAAGCAGATCACAGCTGAGATGACTGCTCATTTGTTCTTCCAGCATGTATGGGTCCATTTTGGATTGCCTACTTCTATTATTTATGATCGAGATTCCCGCTTCCTTGGAAAATTTTGGTCATCTTTACGGAAACTTATGGATAAAAAGTTAAAGAAAAGCACAACATTTCATCCACAAATTGAAGTGGTTAATCGGGCAGTGGTACACCTTCTTCAAGGATATTGTGCCAAGCATCCCAAGTTGTGGGATGAACAGTTGCATTATGTTCAACATGCCTACAACGGAGCTATGCACTCTTCAACACAAAAGTCTCATTTTGAGACATGTTTTGGTTATTTTCCAAAGTCTCCCTTAGACTTTGTTTATGGGAAAGATCCAGTGGGATATGGTCAAGTTGATACGGATAAAGCTTTGAATTTTATTAAGCAGATCCAGTTAATACATCAAGTAGTACAAAAACAGTTGGAATCAAGTCAGGCCAAGTATAAAGAAATACATGAAAAACATCGGGTGGATCATCATTTCCAAATTGGTGATCGAGTATGGCTTCATATCAGCAAAGACCGACTCCAAGGTGAAGGTAGAAAGTTGAAACCTTTCAGGTATTGACCTTTTACAATTTTGGATCAAGTTGGCAATAATGAATTTTGGTTAGATTTTCCTCCTTATATGCAAATGTATTCCATTGTTAATGTGGAAAACTTGAAACTGTATGAGCCTCCTATGATTGTGGACCAAGATGAATAGGTTCAAGTACCTTCTGTTGATGAGTTTGCTCCTGAATATCTCAATGAGCTTCAAGAAGATGTTATACTTGGAAATAAGGTCAAATCTTCACGAAGAGGTGACATGGAATTTCTTCGTGTGGGGCTCAAAGGAATGCATCCAACCAAATCACGGTGGCTAGAAACCGAAAGAGTGAGGGAGTTGTACCCTCACCTATTTTCTGAATGATCTCATGCTTTTGGTGGCCCAAAAGCTTCCCAGTGGGAAGGTTTGATCCAGGAGGATCTTAAGAGATCAGTATAGAAGTATTCAAACAGTAAAACAAAGCTTAGAGTGGTAAATAGCTCGTCAAGAGATTTCCGTCAACTCTCTTTTCATGCAAAATGGCCTCCGGATGCATAAATTATCAGCCTTTGAAGTTTCAGCAAAATGGTTCAAAAAGGACAAAAATTGGGTTAAATTGGCAAAAAATTATAATGTAATGGTTATTAAAAAATTGTGGAGTGCATGGGATTTGACCCCATGACCTCCAAAATTCGCCAAAGTCTCCACCAAGCATGCCTAGCCAAGGCTCCACGCATTAATTCTTAACCCTACAAGGTGAGAACTTGTATTTAAATTTTAGTTTGAAGTTGGTTTGGAAAAGGGGCGGGATCTAGGCCCTCGATCCCATGGCCAACATCGAGGCCGTAAGTTTTAGTTGTGGAACCAACAATATAGTGCCAGGTTGCAAGCCAACTAATGGAGCCAAGTCACAACTACCAACAGAACACCAAATTCCAAGCGGTCACAGTGCCACCGCATATCCAAAACCGCTAACATTTCAACGTTGCAACGTTAACGCTAAAAGGGGGAGGCCCACGGGTTTGACCCCAGGATCTCTACCCATAAAGCGCAACTACTTACCACTGGGCCACGACCCATTCGTTATGTGGTAAATGATGGAATTTGGTTAAGAATTGAAGCAGATTTTTGGGTCAAAAAATGGGCGCATGGCCCCCTTGCCTGCGGTCCAAAAACAACCCAAATACCACTATATAAACTACGATTTTGCACAAATACCGAGGGGGACGTACATAGCACTTTTTGCACAGAGTTCGAGGAGATACAGAAAGGTAGTTTGCACAGATCTCGAGACAAAGTACAGTCATAGTTCCTGAGACATTGTACAACCATTAATGGGCATGGATCTCGAGGTGGAGTCCGTACTGTTTTGTCTTATATGCAGGCAGAGTTTCTCGATTTGCGTTCCAGAGGAGGCCTCGGGCATATATAGTCAACTTTATAATCATTTTTCTCATAATTTCGAGAGGAACGCGCTGGTGCAGTTTATTTCTGAGTTTAACTAGCAAAACTCGGAAGTGTTTCTAGAAACTCATATTTGTAAGCTTTGAAGACTTAATAAGAGCATCCTTCTCATTGGAAGTGGCCCGGAGACATAGCCCAAGAAGGGTGAACTCCGTTATCATCTGTTGTCTTCATTTTCTGGTTTGCATATCTTGTTTATTTGCTTATGTGTTGATTTAAAGCATTTAAATTCATCTTTAAAGCCATGTTTATGATATTTTTCCTGAGGCATTCTACAACCATTAATGGGCATGGATCTCGAGGTGGAATCTATACAGTCCGTACTGTTTTGTCTTATATGCAGGCAGAGTTTCTCGATTTGCGTTCCAAAGGAGGCTTTAGGCATATATAGTCGACTTTATACTCATTTTTCTCATAATTTTGAGAGGAATGCACTGGTGTAGTTTGTTTCTGAGTCTGACTGGCAGAACCCTTAAGTGTTTCTAGAAACTCATATTTGTAAGCTTTGAAGACTTAATAAGAGCATCCTTCTCATTGGAAGTGGCCTGGAGACGTAGCCCAAGAAGGGTGAACTCTGTTATCATATGTTGTCTTCATTTTCTGGTTTGCATATCTCGTTTATTTGCTTATGTGTTGATTTAAAGCATTTAAATTCTTTAAAGCCATGTTTATGAGTATTTTTGGAAGTGGCTTGGAGACGTAGCCCAAGAAGGGTGAACTTCGTTATCATCTGTTGTCTTCTTTTTCTGGTTTGCTTATCTCATTTATTTGCTTATGTGTTGATTTTTACATGCAAGTTTATGGTTAAAAAGATCATTAAATATTTTCAGATCAGGCTATGATTGAGGATCTTAGGAATAATTAAATTCATGATAAGAGGTATCATAATAATGATAAGGGAGCCAGAACCTCTTTGGGAGGTTCCCATTTTTAACCGCGACCCCCTTATCTAGATAAACTGGCTCATTCATCATCCAATCTACTAGCCTATTGTTAGATCATTGAATATGAAAGATCTTGAGAAGGCATCAAAATTTGCAAATAGTCTTTTATAAAATAAGTTACTATTTTAAGTTCCATGATGAACTGCATTCGGGATCATTTAATTCGGGATTCCCCCTTTCGTAAGTCCCCTCCAAGATCCAGTCTTCAGGTGCTTCAACATCGATGGCTCAGGTTGGCAAGGCGATTTCTTCCATTGGTTTAACCCAAGTCATCAAAGAGGGCACCCCTAAGATTCCTACTGAGGATGCAATTCCTTCCTTCGGCGCCTAGTTTTGTTTTTTTTTATAGATAGAGGTGTGGCTACTTAACTAAGTGTCGGATAAAAATTTACAAATAATCTTTGGAAAGTTCTAAATGACAAAATCCATTTTTGGCCTTCTTTAAGAAATTGTCAATAATAATTACCTACTAAATATTAAGACTATACAAGAATTCATCCATAGAATAAATCATTGTTCATTGATATCCCTAATCCCAAGAACATATCATTGTCAAATTAATAAGGAGAACCCATGCCTACCACCCCCTTGCTTCCATAATTTGCTTACTTATTTTTTTATGCTTCTTTTTCAAACTTTTCTTCTTCTCTTTTTCCCTTCACATTTTTTTGTATTTTTATTATCTCTATTTTTTTTAATATGCCTTTCTCCATTAATGTTACTCCATTTCTTTTTTCCACACTATCATAAATGGTTTTCCTTTCTTGATTAGTTTTGTCTTTTTATGGTCCACTTGTTCATGTTCCTTAATAATGGGCATGACGTCTAGGAGACTAAAATACTAAAACACAACTTTCAATCCAAAAGATTTATTTGGAGAATTCAATGTATTGTGAAAGCCTACATCATTTAATTTATGGTTTATCTTAATACGTGGCCATGGTTTATCTTAATACGTGGCCACTGATCTCTATGTCTATATCCATTAGTGGTCGATAGATTGCCTATATCCATTAGTGGTAGATAGATTGTAAAGGTATTTTGGTTTTAAGGAGCGTTTGATATCCCCATCATCTTGACGCTAATTTCATTGATAGCAAGTTTAGTTGTTAGTTGTTGTTTTTTAATTAGTTACTTCTTTGTTATTAATATACAAAGAGTTGTGCTAGAGTATGGAGAGGGTTTAGGGTTTGGATTGCCATGAAGGCCGGCGATGGAGACTAGGGTATGCTGAGCCGAAGGAGGCTACTGTGCAGCCCACTGTAGGCGGCAATAATGTCGTCAGTCTTGTTAGATGGGCTGCACGGATCCCGAAGCGGTTTATTATTGACTGTTTGATGTTTAGCATTTACCTGTGGGTTATTTTATTTTACTGTTTTTGTTTAGCCCTAATCATTCCTCGGGAAGGCTCTTTGAATTTCCTAGTATGGATCCACTAGAGGAGGTGGATTATGGGAGTGACACCTTGCGGCATCAGGACATTTGGAGATCGCCACCTGGCATTTTCCGGGAATTTGCTGGAGATGGTAGCTACGGGGTCTGTGGCGTTGGAAGTTGCCGGCCGTCAGACAATTTTCCAGTCTTTGAACCTAACCCTGCACTGGAATCTAGTATCTCGCCGGTACCGTCGAACTCCCCGCGTTGGTATGGCTCTGCAGTTGGTTTTGTGCCGGAGGTCCGAAGTGAGAGCATTTGGGGCGTCAAGGGATTCAACACCTCACTATCGCAGGACGCTTTGAATGTAGGGTTAGGGGATTTACCGGATTTTCTCAATTCTTCGGGTGGTTCTCTTACAGCTTCACCTGCTCAGGGTTACAGTGATGAATCGGTGGCTAGGGTAGATAAGGAGGAAGGGTTTTGTTTTATTTCTTCTTCAGGGTTTGTAGCAGCTAATCTGGACACTGCCGAGCAGCGAGGGTTTTCTAGTCCGTCAGGGGATTTGGTGCAGAGGGAATTTTCCTGTGAAGAGGATTTTGCGGGGTTGAAGCCCGAGCAAAGAATAGGAGAAAATGGATTAAAAATTCAGGTAAGGCTCCGAATTATGCGCTAGGAGAAGATATTGGTTTTCAGCAGATTATAGTTATGGTTAAATCTGTGTTGGTGGGTAGGGATTATGGAAGGTCGGTGAGCCATAAGACGATTATCCAATGGGCATTTGGGGCTTGGTTGGGCCATTGTGGGTATGTTCCTCGTGTGGTGGGTCTTTCAGGGGGATGGTTCTCCTTTCATTTCTCCTCCGACGCTCATGCGCAGTGGGCTCTAAGTATGAACTGGTCGATACTCAAAGTTTCGCTCTTGCTTAAGCCATGGAACCCATTATTCGATGCAAGTCGCGAATGAATGGACACCATTCCGCTCTGGGTGCGGCTTCCTGGGCTGCCATTACACTACTGGGCCGAGGAACACTTTCGGAGGATTGGCAATTTGTTGGGAAATTATTTGGAGGCAGATTTCTCATTTGTGGCAACATCGATTCAGAAGGTTGCACGAATACTGGTGAGTATTAATGTAAGGGAGGGGTTGTTTGATGGTATGGACTTGAAATGGGGGCCATATACCTTTGCCCAAACCCTTGATTACGAAAAATGTGTTGTTCCATTGTCATGAATATGGTCATCCGGTTGTTGAATGCTCATTGCCGGTTTGTATGAAGTTTGGAAATTCTATGAAACGCCGGATTGTGGGGAAGGAGGCTGGTGTGGACTTAGAATTTGATGTATTGGGTCAGCCTGAGAATGAATGAACTGATTTGGTGGTACCTTCGGGAACATTGGAGGAAGATGGCTTCTTGGGGGAGGAAGGTACAGTGCCGGACGCTGGTGCTACCGAGGACACAGCAGAGATCGAACTCATTCAGCCATTGGTTACTGTTATGGAGGGCCCTTAGCATTCTGTTCTTCAGTCACCGGATTTGGCAACTGGTACTTCTTCTGTTCCTTTCTCAAACCCTTCCTTCAATCTTTTTATTAAGATATCTTTTCCAGGTTTTGATTGGGTGGATGGGTTTAAGCATTTACATATATCCTCACATATGATGTCTTCTTTCTCGGTTCCTTCGTGTTCTGTGGTTTCATCTCCTATTGTTGAAACTCTATTACTGGCTTGCCCTCCTGAGATAAATCCTGTTGATTCCCCGGTTCTTCAGCCTATTGTTCCTGAAACATCTTCCCCCTCTGGCTCCACGGAGTTTGGTTATTACCTGCGCTCATTGAACAAGCTTTCAGCGGGGGGGTTAGGGAAAGAGAAGCCTAAACAGTCAAAGATCAGAGGACGGAAGCATTTCATTTCACATGCTAAGTCTCGAGCATGCTCGGATCTTAGGAATGGTAAACAACTTTCTATTGAGAGGGCACTTAGAGTAGTGAATGCCCATAAGGAAGGGTTCCGATGAAAGTTATGTCCTATAATTGTAGGGGTCTTGCTGGTCCCTCCAAAAGACCAGCTCTACGGAGGATGTTGGACCTTGAACATCCTGATGTTTTGTTGTTACAAGAAACTATGTGTGGAGGTGCTGAAGCTATTGGTAGGTTAAAATCATGGTTCCCGGGATGGTGTTTTGAGGCCTCGGATGCTAGGGGTCGTTCCGGAGGATTGGTGATTGGTTGGAAAGAAGCTAAGGTCTGTGTTTCTTCTCTATGGGGGATGCATTCGGTCTTAGGGATGTCTTGAAGGTCACTGGATTTTGATAGGGAATTCACCATAGAAAACATCTATGGTCCTTATTGTGATAGGGAACCTTTTTGGAACTCTCTGTTGGATAGAGAGTTGCTCAAGGGGGATTCTGTGATCCTGGGGGGGGATCTCAACTTTTCTCTAGGTCAAGCAGAGGTTTGGGGGCCACATGCTCATGTGGATCCCTTTTCAAACTTTTTTATTTGGAAATTTACTGAAGGTAACTGGATAGATGTGGAGCCTGTCTGCTTAAAACCATCGTGGAGGAACAAGAGGATTGGTTTGGATAGAGTGGCGAAGAGGTTGGATCGTTTCTTGCTTTCTGAGCAGATTGTGGAGAATTTTTTCTATGTCAGGCAATGGATTGGGTCTGGAGGATGCTCTGATCATGAACATATTTTTCTGGAGATGAAGGCAGGCCCTGCAAAACCCCCTGCTCCCTTAAAAGTTAATAAGGTTTGGTTGGAGGACCCTACCTTTGTTGATCTTTTCCATCGGTATTGGATCCCATTTCAACCAGGTTTGGTTCACTCTGTAGCATTCCACTTTGTTGAGAATATTAAAACACTCAAGGAACCAATCAAAAAGTGGGCTATTGAAAAGAGGAGTAGGGACGATAGGGCTCTTAAGACTATTGAAGAAGAAATATCTTCCATTTTAGGAGGGGTAGGAGGAGGATTCTGTTCTCTGGCATCGAAGGAGCATCTGGTTCAATTGGAGGACCAGCGGAATAGGATCCTGCAGCAAAATGAAGAGACATGGAGATTGAAAAGCAGGGCCATTTGGTTGGAAAGTGGGGATGAAAATTCAAAATTTTTTCATGCCTATGCAAAAGGAAGAAGATCTGCCAACACTATTTGGAGCCTCAAAGACTCAGCTGGTAATTCTCATGCTACATTTGAAGGGTTGGCTGGAGTAGGGGTTAATCATTTTCAGAATCTATTCAAATCTTGTGACAGAGTGAACATTGAAGAGGTCATTAGGGTAGCACAGCTATTCCCCCGGTTTGTTGAGGAGAAAGACAACAGGAAGTTGTTGGACATCATTTCGGTGGACAAACTGAAGGCAGTTTTGAATAGTTTTCAGAAAGATAAGAGTCCTGGGCTTGATGGATGGACAATTGAATTCTTTATCGCTCTTTTTGACATTATTGGTGAAGATCTTTTACAGCTTGTTGAAGATTCAAGGAAGGAAGGCAGGATTCCAGCTAGCATTAATTCCACCTTCATTGCACTAATTCCTAAAGTGGACACTCCTTCTAATCTTAATGATTTCCGGCCTATATCCCTATGCAACTGTGTCTATAAGATTGTTACTAAAGTGATTGCTCGTAGGTTCAAACCTATCTTATCTACACACATCTCAGAGGAACAGTTTGGGTTTCTTGAAGAACGACAGATTCATGAAGCTATTGGAATTGCTAAGGAAGGATTACATAGTATTAAAACTAGAAAATTGAAAGGAGCAATTCTTAAAATTGATCTATCAAAAGCATATGACAAGGTTAGTTGGTTATATATCCATCTCATGCTTACTCATTTGGGTTTTGAGATAGGTTTCATTCGTTGGATCATGAGCTGTATCTCTTATGTTTCTTTCCCTGTTTTACTGAATGGAGCGGCGACCCCCTTCTTTCATTCTGGCCGTGGACTGCGTCAGGGGTGTCCACTGTCCCCCTAGTTATTTTTGCTGGTGGCTGAAATTTTGAGTCGGGCTATTAAGGAAGCTAAACGAATGGGTGATTTTGATGGGATATTGGTGGCATCGGGAGTAACTCTTACACATCTGCTTTTTGTGGATGACCTTCTGATTTTTTGCTCCGGCTCAAGAAGGGATACTATTAAACTCAAGGAACTACTGGACCTTTTCTCTATAGCCACAGGGATGGAGATAAATGATGGGAAATCCTCTCTTATGGTATCTCTCTTGAGGGAGGAGGAATTACATACTTATACCAATTTGTTTCCCTACAAACTTCTTACCCTTTCGGAAGGGTTAAAATATTTGGGTTTCAACTTGAAGCCTAATGACTATCTGAAACAGGATTGGGTTTGGCTTCTGGAAAAACTGGAAAGAAGATTAAAAAGCTGGAGCTTCAGGTGGCTTTCCCGAGCTGGAAGGTTAGTACCGGTTAAGTCTGTTCTGGAAGCTATCCCAGTATACTGTATGTCACTAGAATGGATTCCTATGGGCATTTTGAATGCAACGAGGAAAATTTGCTTCAGTTTTCTTTGGAATGGCAAGGAGGATGCTCATGTTACTCCCTGGGTCAAGTGGGACAGAATTGCAGCACCAAAAGCTCTGGGCGGATGGGGACTGAAAAACATATTTCATTTCTCCAAAGCTCTGGCCGCAAAGTGTGGATGGCGGTTAATTAAGTTTGGGGGTTTCTGGGAAAGAGTCATGATCCACAAATATGTTGAGCCTGAATCAGTGGAATCTTGGATCAGGTCCCCTCACAAGTCACATAAAGGTGGTTCATGTATTTGGAAAGCAGTGGTATCCTCTTTTCATGTTATTGAACAAAACCTGGTATGGGATGTAGGTAACAGGAAGAGGGTGAGGATTGGATGCGATCCTTGGGTGGGATGTGAAGCACAACACTTGTTGTCAGTTGGTTTGATTGAGGAGCTGGGACGGAGAGATCTTTTTTATCTCAATCAAATGGCAGATATGGAGAATGTTTGGATGGGGTGCCTTGTTTGGAGGAGGGCAGAATCTTTTGGATTGGAAGCGGCTTTGGAGGTGGAACTCAGACAGTACTTGAGGGCTCTCAGCAGGGATCATATTTTTCTGAATGAAGACGATGACACTCTTGTTTGGGATGGGGATCCCTTAGGTAATTATACTCCAAAAGGAGGATATCAGTGGATTAGTGAGAACAACTTGGATAGAGAATAGATATGGTGGTGGAAAAATTTATGGAAATTACAGTGCCCACTCAAAGCAAGATTATTCATGTGGTGTATTTTGGCCAACAGGATCCCGACGTGGGATTTTCTGCAGTGTAGAAGCCTCCAGGGTCCAAGCAAATGCTACCTGTGTAATCAGGATGAGGAGAATGTTTTACATCTGTTTCTTCAGTGTAGCTTTACAACAGAGGTTTGGAGTATTGTTTCTAGGATTCTAAAAGTAAATTTCCAGTGGATTGGGAACTCACTAGATGAAGCTTGGAGACGGTGGTTTCTCAATCCGGTTTTTTCCTCCTTTAAAGCCCTTCCTCCTATAGTAATCTGGGGGATTTGGCTCTCTCGGAACAAATGTCTGTTCTCGGACATTGTAGGTCTTCCGGCTCTATCAGCTATAAACAGTTGTGGGATTTTCTTAGCCCTCAAGCGTCTCAGACCATCCTCTATTACAAGAAATATTCAACCAGTGGATATTGATCGAACACAACCTTGGGGATTCTTTGATGGGGCTTGTCAAAATGATCAATGTGGGGGAGGGGCTCTTCTTTACTTGTCAACTGTTCATTTCTTTGTGATGTCATTTGGTTTTGGGAGGGGGACCAATAACTGGGCTAAGATTCTCAGTCTAAAATTACTTATATCCTATGCCATGGAACGTACAGTCAGGAAAATTACTGTGTACGGGGACTCTATGAATGTGATCAAGTGGGTTTTCGGCTCTTATCAGTGCAACAACAGGAGGAATGTTGTTGTATTGGAACAAATCCAGAATGCCTCTCTCACTTTTGAAACTTTTAATTGCAGGCACATCTTCCGAGAAAACAACACAGAGACAGACAAGGCCTCGAAAGAAGGATTGTTGCTGGGGGTCGGAATATGGAAAATATTTGAATATGTAGATGGGGTGGGAAGGGAGTTGTACCACAGGCCTTTTATCGAATGAGGATCAGAAAAGCTGTTATATGATGTTACTATTTTGTGAACAGTTGGATGGATATCAGCATATTATATTTTTTGTAATACTCAGTTATTTAGCACTATCAGTCTTGTATAGGAAGGTATTTTATTTTTTTGTAAAAAGACTTTAAAGTCTTGAACACAGTGATTAAGTATAACAATGTATCTGATGTTATTGTTCACATGGTGAGAACATCTAAGTTTATAACAGACTGAAGCAGGAAGCTTAACTTAATAGCTCTAATTTCCACTCTAAATGAGTGATGACGATCAATGTAATTTCGTACTCTTAAGGATGAAATGAAATTACGCTTTTTTTTCCAGGAAAAAAAAATATACAGAGAGTTATATTATTTTTACCCTAAAGATTTTATTTTCTATATGGTTTTATGAGATTATTATAAGTTTGTATATTAAATAACATCATATTATTATGTGTTTAGATTGAAGAAATATTTCTTTCAAATTTGAATAAAAAAAGTATTTTTTAGTGAAAAATAAAATTATAAAAAAATTCTTAATTCTTTTATAAATTTATGGCAAATTTTATCACATAGTCTTAAAAATTTAGCATCTCTTGAGGTTTCAATAATCATTCAAATATCTTTCAAATAAAATAATTTTATTTTTCTTTATCTAAACAAGTCGAACCCACTAGTGAAGAATGAGGAATTATTCACCAATAATCAATTCCTGTGAGGACTTCTAACAACCGACATTGTCATGGATGTATTAGAGGTAGTGGTTGAACATGTAGTTGCACCCAAAAGGATTATATTGAATGATATCATTACTTATGCACATATAAGTGGATAAAACCCACCCTTTTGTCATCCTTAATATCAAGAACTAACTATTATGGTCCTATTAAAAGGCCACAATTAAAATCATTTGAGAATAGTATTCATCATGTTAGGGTTCATGTGCAAAGGCATCTCCCACTTTGGGCAATGATTGAGATCAATGGTGGATGGTCTCTATAATCCCTTTGCTTTATCCTTGATTCTTAAACCCCAATCATGGGGACTTAGTGTGTGACTTGGGTGTTCCTTTAGGTTTGTGAACCTTTAACAATCATCATCCTCGACATGTGCTTCAAGACGATTTTCAGGTTGGCGTCAGCTCCTTCACCATGGTTTTCTTCCTTGGTGCTAAGTATCTCACTCGCTTGACTAGGTCCAAGTTCCAAGCTAAGGGCCTCCCTCCTCTACCTTAGTTGTGCAATGCTTTTGGCATGTGCTTCGAATATCCTTCAAAGAGATGGTAGCCTTTGAAGTTGGAGGTTCTTCATGCCCTCCTTCTATTGGTTGTGTCAATGTGGAGAAACCAGTGGAAGCTTTGGTTCTCTTTCTTAGTGAAGAGGTAGAGATGAACTTCAATTTCTAACAAAAAAAGTGGTCTAATATTTCAATTTAATGGCTATTGGATGCAGGATGTTAGACCTCCACATGTGTATTTTCATTCCTAGAAACCCTTGTGGGAGGAAGCCTATATTCATCCCTACATTTGAGATTTTTTTAATATTGGAATTTGATTCAACAAAAGCTCATCATTGGACTTTTTCTTATGTCCTTGGTTCATGAATTATGTCAACCTTTGCATGAAACCTTACTTCTTTTCTACTCCAATCTGGTTTAGGCTACCAAATTTTCCATAGACTAATGGGGCCCTGAATCATTGGAAGCCATTGGCAATGCTCTTGGTAAATTTCACTTTACATTCAAAAAGACAGCCAAAAGGCATATGACTACCTTTGCCCCAATATGTTTTGTTGGACCTTCTTAAAGGCCTCCTTGAGGAAATATGGGTGAAAGTTGTCAATGAGAGTTGGAATAAATTAGACTATGAACATGTAGTGTTTCGATGTAGGTATTGTTTTTTCTATAGGGAATTAACCACATCATGCCCCTCAAAGAGAACTCGAAATAAAATTTTAAGAATGTTGACTTGATGACAAGGAGCAAATGAGATTTGTCATCTAATTATTACAAAACCAATGGAGTCTTTGTTGGATCATGAGGAAGAGGTTTCCCTTCTTTTGACCCCTTTGTGGAGGTGCTCTCTTCTACTCCTATTTGGGTTAGGCTACTTTCACTTCTAGGGCCTCGAATGATTAGAAGCCATTGGCAATGCTCTTGGTAAATTCCACTTCACATATGGAGAGACAAACAAAAGACCTATAACTACCTTTACTCAAATCTATGTTTTGTTGGAAATTGTTAAAGGCCTCCTAGAAGAAATATAGTTAAAAGTCATCAGCGAGAGTTGGACACAAAAATTGGACTATGAACAAGTAGCCTTTAAATGTAGATCTTGTTTTTCCTATGAGCACTTGGCCACATCATGCCCCTCAAAAGTAACTCAAAAATGAAGTTTCAAAACACTAACCTAGTCGCAAGGAGTGGATGAGAGCCATCATCTGATTATTGGAGAACCAACACAATCCTCATTGATTCCTAAGAAAGATGTTTTTGCTAGTGATAGTGTTCCATCCATGGACCAACACAAGGAAGACTTATATTCCCACTTGTCTAAAAAAGAACCAATCGAAGCTCTAACTCCGTAGTGAACAAACAAGGTCATTTTCCCTCCATAAATCAACAAGATGGTGGAGGAAACAAACTGCTTTTGTAGTTTTTGGCTTGGAGAAGAAGTGCTTCACTAAAATGAAGGCTCCTAATTGCTTGTTGAAGGATAAATTGGAGTGAATACAAAGCCTTGGAATTAGGAAGGGGTATCCCATCGAGGAAGAATTAGTTACTCCTACCTATGAGTTAGGCACAAATTTTAAATAAACACTGGTAATTAATTAAAATTTTGAATAAGAATTACCAACCCATTTCTATGTATATGACTAGATCTTGGAAGATGAAAGATTAACACCAAAACATTTGGATTTAAATGTTAAGTTTATTTGCATTATTATAAAAACAATTTTTAAGGATCTACTCTAACCATCATGGTAAAGAAAATCAAATTCTTGGAAAACCAAAAAAATTGAACGAAACATCTTGTTTTTATAGACACTCTTTTGCACTAGCCCAAGATTGTATCATGTTTGTATGAGTTTAGACAACACTGAGTTTTTAATAATTACAAATAGTCATTGTCGTAAAATAAAAATTAAAAAAATATTTTATGTATAGCTCCTTAAATTTTCTATCCAAAAGCTTTCATTTAAGTGGAACCAATTTTTATTCAAAATAATACCAAGGTTAATTACTTAACATTTTTAAGAAGAATATTCATTTTCTTCTTCTATTATTTTGCTAAAGGTATATCATTTCATTAATATTATTTCATCATACTGTCATTCATTGCCATAGCCATTAATGTTGACATCACATTAAATACTTTAAATACTTGTATCTCAACTTCCATCAATTCCGTCTTACTTGTTAATGGTAGGTAGCTACCAACTTGCAAAAAATTGATATAACCACCTTTTCCCACAAACTTGATAGTGCCTCCTTGACACAACGTACACACTAGTTCACATGGATTAAATATGAAACCTACTTACAAACAAGATTCTGCAAGAATTTGTTTTATTTTGCATTCCCTCGTTTATTTTTTGCTATTTGCAATTTGAATCGTATGCAGTGCCACAAGTGAAATCTGTCCGTGGAAATTGAACTTGGCTACCTGTTAAGATGGTAACTTGTCTTTATCTCTTGATCAACCTAAAGGTAACATATTCATAAAATGTTATTTTCTGATCATAATAGATAATTGTAACCATCAAATGTTCTACAATTAGATTAGCAGCACTAGTATACTCACGTACCTACCAAGTTCGCCGATTTATTTTGAAAATGTTTTAAGACTTAACATTTCAGGACTGGCCCTCATTGTATGCCATATTCAACCACAAAACGTTATATGTCAAGGTCCAGATTACTGGAGGGATCAGCATCTCATAAATTTGCACAATCTCCTGTACAGACGTGACAAGAACATGTTTTACAAGATTCAAGCAGATTGAACATAATGGAGAATTTATGATATTCTTTTGCACTGGCAATTGTTTTTCCAAAATTCACCGTGGCCAAATTCAAACACAAACCAGGTGGCTTAGCATACCCACAGCGATAACATGACCTATATAGCATATATTGATTACTGGCTGGCAAGAACTATTATTTTGGTTTAGCTAACAAGTTAACAACAATGCCAGGATGGAGTTACATATACAGGTAATGATACAGCATTAAAAAATTCAACAAATAAACAGAGATCTTTACCGTTTAATGGATAAAAGATCAGAAAATATATTCAATTCCATCTTGTTTCTTGAAGCGGAGAATTTACAAGTTGCCATGATATACCAATAAATCCAGGTGCAGCATGTGAATGTCTAGTCCCAAGTTTCAAATAATTTTGTCTTCTGCCTGTGGCAATCAAGTTTGAGGGCTATTTTGTCTTATAGCCAAACACCTATTTGATATTGTTGCAGGAAGAGATGCATACCATGACCAAATTATTGTCCATCAGCAAGACCGGTTAATCTTAATACTTCAGTTAAGGGTCTTCTGCTAAAGTCCAAATAGCCAAAGCAGATTAGATACCGTTATTGGAAATAAAGCTTGCAAAAACTTAGCCCTGGATTTGAACAGATCAGACTTGCTATCATGTTTGTAAATAAAAGAAGAAAATGGAGCATGCATGCATGCAGCATAACAGAGACACCAGTAACAGCAATAGAGGTTTACTGATAATAGTATCTTTAGGGCAGCGGTCCCACCATACAAAGAAAAGGATAATTCCTTGGTCTTGACAGAGGTTCAGAAGCAATCCATTGCTTTTGGTGTTATATCATTTTTCCCTGCTTCGATGTTAGTCCCACTTCTTTCACGGTTGCTTCCAGTTGGAAGGCTTGCTTGATGCCTTGGAATGGTTAGAAGTGAAACTCCCTGCATCCATGAAATGTCATCCACAGCTTGGCTAGCAATGTGTAACTATGGTATCAACCAGAGGTCAAAATTGTAATATTAGTTTACAAGAGGACTGTACGGAGTGTGATAGTTGTCATATTATGGGACACTCAATTACTGATCATTGCTTCATTTTTTCACTAACCTTTTCAACTGCTCCAGAATTATGCATAGGATGTGAAATTGAACTTGGATAAGGCAAAGAAACTGTATTTGTATTGCTAACATGCTGCGGACTTGAAGTTGCATCATTGCGGCTATGTGGAAGTACATGTCCATCGCTACTGTTTATTTTGGAATCAGGACAAGGTGTATTGGTTTCTCCTGTTGACTTTGCTGGAGTTGTCACTCTACTAGAAACTACACTAAAAGAAGCATGTCCTGCATTGACAGACCCTAGATTATGCGAGAGATTCCCACTTACAGTGATCCCAAAAGATGCTGGAATAACTGGCTGTACTTGTTTGAGGTGCTGCTGTTGTATGTTCCCAATCTGTTGGGACAAGGGCACAATTTGCCTTGACGGTTGCTGCAAATGTTGTGATGTTTGTTGCTGATGCAGTGTTGGTTGTTGAGGTATAGTCTGTGATTGGACTTGAGATTGTGTCCGAACTTCATATTGTAGAGGTTGGTGAATGAGAAGATGCTGCCCAACCTGAGGATGTTGTTGCTGTGGTGAAGGCTGCTTGAGTATTTGGTGAGAATAGTTCTGATTCAGAGGATAATTTTGTAGTACAGTCTGCCCATGATGCTTCTGTTGCTGGGGCTGTTGTATATTGTAATAATTTTGATTTAGCTGTCCTTGTAGAGGTGTTCCTGGCGGGCCTGAGCCCAACATTGATACCATATTCGCTGCTGAAGAACCCTTGACTGAAGTGGAGGCCACAGATAATTTTTGCTGAGATAAATGAGAATCTTTCCGAGACACAGAATTTTTGGTAACAGCACCAATCCCTGACTTTGAAACAGGTGGGACACAAAGCAATGTAGTGGCAGTGGCAACAGCTGAAGGTAGAGATGGACCTGGCAATATCCTTTGAACTGGACCTGAATTCATTGTAGGCTGTTCACCCCTTGACTGTTGTCCCTGACTTGTGCCCCTCTGCATAGCTCGAGTTGAATTACTATATATTTCAGGCAAAAGTGATACTGCTGATGCAATAGTAGTAGCTTTCATCTGAGGTGAATCCTGAGTAGTCTGGCCACATCTTAACCCTTGACTAGCGACACATGCATCTTGCCCTGGAAAATGGATCCCCTGTTGAGTAGGAAGCTTGGAAAAGGTAGCAGCCTTAGGGACTGATACTTCTGAAAATGTAATTGGTGTAGCATTGTTTAATATTTTTGGGTCAGCATTTATTTGAGAACCTTGCATAATTTGAGAAGCCTCCCATTCACACCTTAATACATTTGATTTGTCCAAATTGCTTTTAACAGATGCCTTTTGGTTTTCTTCATGACCACCATTACCATAGCTTCTGTCACTGTTGGCTATCCCACCATCTACAACTGCAGTTGTTACCACTCTCTCTCTTAGTGCCAGTCGCTGTTGTTGCTTCTGTTGATTGTGACTACCAGGCATGCTATATTGGTGAGCTTGTCCAGAGATTGTTTGGTTCTGGATAGTCTTTTGGGATGGACTCTGCCCTCTTGCAAGATCAACCATGCTCTGACCTGTCCGTCCTGGAGATGCTATTATTGGTGCAACACCAGGTAGCCTCAAATCAGGACTATTAAGCCGTCTATTTATATTAATATTCATTGAAGATGGTTGTGATTTAGAGTCAAATTCTTTTGACTGTGTTTGCAAACCAGGAGCAGTTGCATGATATTGTGTGGAGAGATATGCTTTCTGTGGTTTCTGTACTTGTGCTGTTAGCTGTTGTTGGGACTGTAAATGTGATTCTGCTTGTTGTTTCATTTTGCCTGTTTGCGTTATTCCAAAGGTTGTCATCAAGCCAAAATCCTGAGAATGAACCGGCAATGCATGCGTGGCTACTGCTGTAGATTGAGAATTCAAACTTGAGACCTGCCCTGAAGGAAAGTTTTGGCCATATGCATTACTTTGAACCATTGGAAGCTGCACTTTTGCAGCCAATCTGCTATCTGCTGGAATGATCTTTTCATTCGTATGATTTGAATTTTGTGATACAGATCCAGCTTGTGATGATGATAATGCCTGTTGATGTTGCAGCTGGGAAGATTCTGAGGGAGGAAAACTGCAAAGACCCTGAGAATTCTTTGGGTCATTTTGACTAGTGGTTATTGAGGTTGTATTAGCTAATTGTTGAGACATCATATGAGATTCATAGAATGGGTGATTATAAATATGAGGCACCTGCAAAAGATTGCGCATTGTTATAAGAACAGATTTCCATAAGACGAAATCTCATTGATAGATTATAAAATTAAAAAAGTAATATAGTATTTGTCTGTCAGAAATATTGCTCAAGACTGAACCATCAACCTGTTGTGGTACCAGAGGCCCACTGTATGCTGTTCCAAAGAGAGCAGGTGATATAGAGAAAGGAAAAGTAGGTTGCTGGATGACAGAATTGAGTAGTTGAGCCTGTAAAACTGCAGCATTTGCGACACTTCCATCGAAGAAGCTGTTCCCAGCACCACTGGCTGAAGAATTGCATGTAGATGTAGTGCTGCTAGCAGAAAACATAGCTGCAGTTACCGGAACATTTCCTCCTGTTGTGTTAGCAACTCCTGCACTAACACCACTGACAGAAGTTGCACCAGTAAAAGGCAAACCGAAAACAGATCCATTCTGCAAAAGAAAAGGAAATATTACACTGCTGCAGTTTGTTATCAGCATGTGTATCCATAAGATTAAAGTTTTAAAATATAATTCAACAATCCATAAAATGTAAACTTAAATTTCCACCATACCTGAAATATTGGGCTCTTTTTTTGTGCTGCTTGAGTTTGCTGTTGTGAATTAGACTTTATTTCTCGTGCATCCATGCATGCATTACCTTCCCTATTCTTTGCCCCATTTACATTGGCAGCTGCAGAATCTCCATCAGCATGTCCTTTATCCTTTAGACAAGTCCACAGTAATTCATGGGACCTACCTCCATGTCCCAGAGCAGTAGTTGCAGATGTTCCTATTAAACCATTTCCATATAGACCAGTTGAGCTTCCATAGGAAGCAGCCCACAAGGGATTAGATTTCATCTGCCGCTGGCAATCAATGAAGTGGGTAATATACACATGTGTTGCACAGCGCTTCCGTGATTGGCGTGTGGGGCACAGAAATGAGGGAAGCTGCACAAAAGATTTGAGTATGCAATAAGCACACCATGTAATAGCTAAAACTTGACTGAAATGAATATATATTATAGAAAGTTATCTATGTAGGTAAACCAATATATAGAAGTTTGTAATTAAAGACTTTTCTTCAGGCTATGATCTCTATATTTTTGAAAGCATATGAAAGTTCTCACAAACATGAGACAAACAGCTGATCCTTGAATCCAGTGATAAGTAAAAAGTTCCTTTACCAAGTCATCATTGTGATTGCAGATCATCATGCCTCACTCTCAAACTTACTTCAGATTCATTTTTACAGATCTTTTAAAATCCAATGTTCCAATGCTTAAATAAGAATCTATGATGTAATAGCGAAGCAGCATTGCTTGGTGCAATGGCCTAGATGAAAAGCACCACCATGGTTCTCTTACAGCTTAGATGAACAATGTCAAAGAACAGTTCATAACATTCTTCACATAAAATCAGAAACAAAAGCATTCCACCAAACAATTTTAAAACTTTGATGCCAGAATCCTTAAATAAGAATCTATAATGTAATAAACAAACAGAATTGATTGGTGGGATGCTCTGAACGGAAAAACACCCATGGTTCTCTTACAGTTTACATGATCAATGTCAAAGCAACAGTTTAAGCCTTCACGTTACTCAAGATCTCAAACTAGAGCATTTCATATCACCTGTAATGCTTCTGTACTGTTCTCTGTTGAGGACATTCCGGTCATAGAGACAGGTGGCAGCCATGAAGCAGCCATAGCAGCAGCTGCTGCTGCTGCCACAGGAGAGTAATAACTGTCAAGTAAAATTGGAGGGGTAAGTTACATGTTAAACAAGAAAATATAACATGCCTTTGTAATACTTACAATCCTAGTCTCAAGAAAGTAGAAAGTGACCATAGTCCAAATACATTACCCCAAGTGAGGAAATCCTCCAGACCAACCAGACATTCCCATGGAAACAGGTAATTGTGTGCTTGGAGAATTACTTTTTGTGGTGGCCATTACTGAAACATTTGAATCTGGATCGCAAAAGAGCCATATTAATAAAAAGCTGAATCATCAAATGCAAGAAATGGAAGAAACAATGCAAAAGTAAAACATCATTTACACAATATTAGACCTATCTGACCTCCACCCTATCAAATTACACACTCTTCAGATAGAACAGACATTCCAGCTCTATTTATCCTCTGGGTACTTAAATCACCTTTGACAATTTTCCCTGTTCCCTTAACTGCTTGTTTATCCATTTCCTGCTTGCCCTTGTCCTTTAAAGTATCTATCTTCTTGCTTTTCTCTCTGAATATACTACTATCCTTTTCAGGTGGACATTCATTGTGTTCATCATATTCTGTATTCTGAATTAATTGTTTATTTTCTTTTTCAGATTCTATGTTCTTAGAAGTTTCCACTTTATTTGTCTCCTCTACTGAACCAATTTCTGCTACAGGAACGGTTGCCAAGTCCATCTGCCAAGAAAGCACTTGTCAATGTTAGAAGTTTATTAGCATGAAGATGTCCTGACAAAAAATACACTTGTAAACATTGTTTGAATATCTATAGTTCTGAATTCAATACTAGCCCCAAAGAATGAACCATCAACTCCAACTTGGCAATAGCATGAGTCAATTAGAGATCATAAGTTGACTACCCCAATCAGAAAACTGCACTGGAATATAATGTTTGAATGTCAAGAAGCAACAATAGGTAATAAAATTAAACAGCTGCTGAGAAAACTGCATCTAACCTTGACAGGAGGAACAACATCTATTGCAGTGATCATAAGGTACTGAAAACTGAAACAGAAAATAGATAGCTTCCTATAATAAATATTATAGCATATTATAAAGTTGTATAACAAAAAACCAACAAACCTTGTCTGTCTCCTTGGCATCAGCCATATTGGAATCCAGAATGTCATCACCCTTTACACTATTTGGAAGCATCTGCAAACAAGAGAGAAGAACAAATGCGCATGGTACAAGAAGAGTTAAAGCTAGGTATACAGAATGAACGAGCAAATGCTTTAGTGATGCTGATATGAAATAAGCATTTCTAAGCCATTTCAAGTTAAGCATATTAAGAAATATATTGCAGATGGATAAACCTTTTCTTTCTCCTTTGCATCAGGAATGTTTGGATCAAGAGTGCTGTTGGTCTTGCCAATATCTTTGGGAGGTGACTGCCATAAAAAACGCAACGAAATGCACAAGCTATAAACAAACTCAACCAAATATATATACAGAATTAAATGAGTCTAAAAGTTATAAACTTAAGCCCTTATCAGTGCAGATGCATTTATCATTTTATTATATACAATTCTGTATGAACACAAATCGATGCCATTTTAAAGGAAACATAGCAATCAAGACCTGCAACGAAAATAAGCGAAAGAAGGAAATAAAACATACCATCAAATCTATATCAATTTTGCTCCAGTCACCACAGTCCATTGGAGTCAATTTTAATGCTCTGTCAGCAATTCAGAACAAATAGTTAGACAGAAATGCTGGCCTCAATGATATCTTAGCGCACTGATAGACTAGTCAGTTTTTAGTATATACAGAGTGCTGACATAACACAAAAGTACATCCAACAGTCACTTAGAAAACTGGTCATGTGTGATCTATAAAATTTTGTGGGTAACAGACTGCTAGAGACTTGGGCTGAATATATGCATGTTGATCTGCATCCTCTAAACATGCTAGAACATGTGAACGTCATAAGTACAGGGCATACATTTGAACCATAACTGAAAACATAATTAAAAGAAAAGAAAAGTAAAAATAAAAATGGTTAGATCGGACTTGCCTCTTCTTGTGCTCTTCTTCATGTACAGCTTCTTCCATAACTAGGTTTTCTGTAAGTTCACTATCCACATGCATTGGGCCATCAAAGTTTGCAACTGTGAAATTTTCTTGTGGATCAGATGTGCTTTTGATCTCCTCTGATGCAGAACTGCCGGTGTCTATTCTTAGTTCTTTTTCCTCGGCAGTTGCATGGTTCTCTGAATCAGCTTTGGTGTCAGCCATCACGCCTATCACAGGTGGAACTAATGTTAATCCTTGAGGACTTACTTTTGAGTCCATGTCTGATAGGCCTTTGTTGGAATGGAAACAGAGAGTTTGCTCACCAACAGCCAGTTCTGGTGACCAGCAAAGATCTGAAACTGGCGTGGGTCCTTCTTCCTTTGTTTTAGAGGTCATTCGATGACGTTTTCTTTTCATAGCTGCATACCCAAGAACATTATTAATATTAAAAAGTTACAGATAAAACTTTGACGTTGAATGGAAAACAGTAAGGACCTCCTGGTTGGCTCAGAGCAACAGTGGATGACGGGGAGGATGCATCAACAGTGGATGCCCCAGGACTCAGCTTCATGTCCAATAATGTAGCAGAATCTGCTGGTGCTGACTTCACTGTTAGTTTTGGCTCAGCTTTTGCGTCTGTAGCAGAGGGCATTGAGTGAGCTGTGAACATTCTCGCAAGATCAAAGAGTGTTTCTGCAACCTCCACTTCGGTTTTAGACACTCTTGTGGAAGATGCCTGTGTGACAAAGTCCAATGTTTAGAACTCTAATAAAAAAGACTGAGTGAACATTCAGGTCCTTCCTTGAAAGGCAGCGAAACATCAACAGACCTTGACCGATTTTGAAGTTGAAGGCTTCTGATTATCAGGCTTCTGCAAGGAAAGAAGACAATATCTGTGACAAAATGTTTAAGAGAAATTCAATTGTAATTCTTTAGTATATTTTGAGAAAAAATGTTGTGTACTGACCCTCTTACGACCAGGATTCACAGCTATATTAGAACAAGTTGGTGCAGATGTTGGAGCAGCATCACTGGAGGCATGCCGCTTTGCATTGTCAGCTACATGCATATGCAGTGTGGATTCTTGTTGGCGTTTTGTCATAGCTGTTTCAGTTGGGAATTAGCACTATAAATCCACATAAGGAATCCATCCTAGACTGGCTTAAACCTTGAGACCAGAGCTTGAAGAGATTTAGCAAACCTGTGCGCAGCCTGCGAGGAACTGCTGCCGGGTCGATGGGCGTCAAATCTTCCCGAACCTGACAGCAGATTGCAATGAAGTGTTATTAAAATGTTCCATGCCAAATATTAGCCTATGAGTTCTCATCTTAAACATACTTCACACTTGTATGTTTCTCAAACAACCACCTTCGTGTGAAGTTTCAGTCTCCAAGGGCGACATGGAATTGTTGGGGGTAGCAGATCATCATCATCCTCAGACCTAGCCATTTCAGCGTTATCGCTGTTATAACTTTTGACTTTGGCAGTGGCAATGCTAGATTCATCATTATGTGGCTCCTGTGAACCAAGACGCTTTCTCTTGTGCTGAGATCTGTCCCGGTCTTTGCAGCAGTCGGATTCCTGAAATAAGATGCGCCCACTGTGTTTCTTTGACCTATCTTGCATTCTGGGATTAGGACTCGGTTCGTTCTCCATCAAGTCATCTCCGTCTTCATTGCTGACTGCCGAATTTTAAAACAAACGCAACTGAGCCAGATTAAAACAAGTTCCAAGAAAACATTCATAAACAACTTGATAAATTGCACAATCGTGGCAATCAACACATAAGGCAAACTATAATCAATGAAAGTAAGAGAACTAAACTCAAGCAGGAAAACCCTCGTATCATTTCTAAGAAAATTTCAAACAGAAAACAGCATATAGCTAATCTATCTGGAAAGGGTTGGTCTTTCATTTGTTGCAGTGGTACTCTACCTGAAGAGTACTTAGGTCCAGCTGCCCTTGATCGACGGGTTGCAGAAACATGCCTATTCTTAATAGCTCCTCCACGCCGACCTTCACGGTTTTTCTCCATGAAATTTCACACTTTCCAGGTAAGATTAGGGAAGATTCTGTCTCGAGAAGAATTTAATAGACAACTATCCCCAGATGCACTTCCAAGCAAAATCGCTGCATGACTCCATCATATGAGGGGGATTTCAAAGGCTCGTAATGCAAGCAAGAGATATACTCCCTTCAGCGAGCTGCGGAACGATTCCAAGAAATCCAAATAATTCCTCTAGACGTCTAAAGTTTAAACTACTCGCCGCTGACATCAAACCGCAGCAGGGAATGACAAAAAATTACTGCAAAAATCACAAGAAAAAGAAATAGGCTGATTTTCCAGCAGAAAAAAAAAGATGTTGAAAAGAGCTCCGAATCTCATGCAGAGAAAATAAATTCTAAAACAAGGAAAGTCAATCATGGAATGAAATTGAAAGACTGTTGGATCTTTACTGAACCAGTTTTAAAAATGCAGATATATCCTAAAGAAAAACTCCAGGTAATCGCAGCCAGAACCGTCAGGGATCAAACACGCAAGACAGGAAGCGAACTATAACGAATCACCGCATAAAACAGTAAATATCCCGAAGTTGATTGAAATTCGAAATGAAAGGTCTATAAAAAAATAATGGCGGCCGAAATACATATTCCAAGCGCAAGTCACAAGAAAACTACATTCCGACAAAATGAAGAGATATTTGCACAACTATTCACTATGTAACTAGGAGTTGAAAGCCTTTTCTTTTTCTTTCCAGTCCTAAGAAATATACAGATTTAAGGTAATTTGAGCAGAGGCTTCAGAAAAAGAAAGTGGCAAGGTTTAGGTTGCAATATCGAAGCGCATTTAAGGTTTTAGAGGATTCTTTAAATATTGATACGGATATCAGACCTTTACCATAATCTTTAATAAATAAACTCATATTTAAGACGATTTTGAGTCAGCTTTAACGTGTTCGCCAGTATTCAAGCTTTTTAACATGACATTTAACAAATCCACTTCCAGTTAAGGTCTTGTTCGCAATCTTTACCAAAACTACTTCTGAAAATCCAGCAATTTTCTCAAACTGTCTGAGGAATCACAGCAAGAGCCGAATCGCAGCGAGAAAGGAGAAATTCTAAAAATTTCGAACTCCAAAGCACAAAAGAAGACAGAAGACAACTGCAAGCCTCCGGCCTAGCGACTCCCTGGGAAAAAAAACTCCAGAGGAACACAAAACGCCAGTGAAATTTAACGATATTTGAAGAAGCTTTACCAAATATCTGTCTCGAGAAACGCCGAAGCCACCAGAGTTGGCCGCCATAGCCAAATCCTGGCACGAGTGCACGAAATTGAACCAAAATGCAACAAGATAGTGCAAAACGAGCAGAAAAATATACCTCATGTCGAATTTCGAACAGAAACGTAGCCACAATGGCGCTCTGAACACCGCGAAAAAGGACACACCGGCTCAAAATCTCGCCAGGATTGCAAAAACGGCGTAAAAATTCTGGAGAAGTTGCAGATATCAGTCTCCGAATCAGCAATTTAATCGATTAAAAAAACACAAAAGAAAACCATTCCCGGTTTCCCCTGCCCCTGAGCTTGTTTTCATGCCCTCAGGGCATCGGAACAAACAGGCCTAGAAGGGACGTCATCCTCCGCATCCTACGGCCCAGATCGTCTTAATTGTTTCCCGCCTCTCTCTGCCGTCCGATTGCCGACCAAGCGAGTCCCAAAATCCTGCGTGGCGGACACATGTAGAGAAAGAAGGCTATCTGGTCAAACAGAGAAATGGACACGCTGGCGGAGCCCACGTCCGCGGGCCCAGTATTCATCGCTTTCAGTTTACTTATCCTCTTAATGTCCTGTGCCTTAAAAACAATCCGACGGTGTAAAATGATCCTCGGGATCGCAGATTGATCTTGGCAGTTAAACTCCTTAAAGTAACGGACGAAGTTGTCACTGTACATAGATCGGTGTGAATCGTTCGTTAGTCAGGCGGATAAGAAAAACAAATATATATATATATATATATTTTTAATTAAAAATAATCAACGTTGCATATGAAAAGATTCGGCGATCGGACGGTTCAGATATATTTCAAGATCCTCTTCGAGTACATATGCAATGATGAATCATTATTCTTCTCTCTGTCGCTTTCTACCACAGAGACCGGTAGAGGACTGTGGGACTCCGGTTTTTACTGGGATAAATAAATTAAATAAAACAGTTTTATGGAATAAATAGTACACGTGGCATTCAAACAACCGTTGAATGGCATAGTGAGTGGTGGCCAATAAAGAACAAAAATAACGGTGAGGTGAGAATTGGAACCGAACAGAAATAATTTCGCTTTCAAACTTTTAGTGCTGTATTTACCAGTGTTACCTAACTCTATAGGTTTAGTTTTTTTTTTTATATATATATATTCAATTTCAACAAATTATAAAATATTCGGTGTGCATGTTCTCTTCTCAGTTCCGTGGATTAGGGATGTTTTATTCTTCTAAATTTTAAAGATTAAATAAAATAAAAAAATAATTTATCATCATAAAAGAAATTTCAAGAAGATTACCACTTTAATATTTGTTTGATTGAAATTTTTTATTTGTGATTGTATTATAAAACTAAAATTTAATTTGCATTAAAATTTGTTAAGGTGTGGAGAAAAACAAATTTTCAAATTGAAACTTTTAAAAACAATGTAAATACTTTCTTTTGTATATACAAAGGTTTTAAATTATTAGATAATGTGAAGTGATGATAGAATTATTCTCCATTTGCAAATAAGTACAATGAATATGATGACATATAGAAGATTCTCAATTGACTATTACATTTAAAGCATGTTTTGAGGGTATTTTCCCTGGTCACTTTATGGATATTTAGATATTTTGGCATTAAGAGTAAAGGTATTGGACAAAAGTTTGCCAATATCCAAGTCAAAAAGTCCCAAAATAAATAAAGTGGACACTTATGTGTGGAAAAATGCAAAGAAGATTGAAGCTTAATAAAATAATATTCCTATTTTCTTTTTCATTGTATTTTTTACAATTGTGAGTATTATAAAAAGATGAGAATATTGTGTTGGGTATTGATTTTTCTTAATGTTTCAAACTTTTCAAATCGAGTCATTTAAGTTTTGTGACTTATTTTATCATTTCGATATTTTGAGGACGAAAAAAGCAAAAAACCCTAGAGTGGGTTACATTACAGAACAAATGATCTAAATAACATATGAAATAATATTATTATGAAATGGTATGATATGACAATATATTGAGAATCCTTGTTCTTATAAAGAGCTTGAGAGACCAAAACCCTAATATTTAACCTAAGTCACTTAAGTGACTTTATAACATGTGTAGTTTTATACCTTAACACCCCCCATAAGATGTACCTTGCTAAAAGATAACAAACTAAAATCAAATACATATACTTGAGTGAAAACACATTAAATGAAAGCTAAACATCAGATACATCTATTGGAGGCTTCTTCTTTGAACATAGTTTCTAGACCAAGTTGAGCTCCATCACATTGCCTTGTAACCCTTAGAAAGGTGTAGTTCCTAAGTTGGATTCTTGAGTTCCCTAATTCTACAATCCACATGCCTGTCTCAACCAATGAGGGATCGATCCCTATATCCTTAGTTATTGAACTAACTAGGCAACCATCTGTATTTAATTTCTCCCTTATGTTTCTTCAAAGCACTGACTTCTTAAAATGCAAAGAAATATAGTTTTCTTCAATAAGGATAGCACTAGTGGCAATGTCTAGAGGTTCTCCTTTGATAAACCTGGAAATACGGGTTATGTGACACATCATCATAAACCTTGTCAACATTGTAAATCTCTTATTAACAACCTCTTCAAAATTAAGACCTACATTGGCATTATAAAAGGTATTCCCTTTTCCTTTGAACGGATTCCTAGTTGTTGTACCCCCAAAATTACGCCCAAAACGAATAGACTCCTTCTACAGTATAAGATTCAAAAACTACATATTCTTCTTCATGTTTAACTTGATATTTAAATATGTCCCCTTGGAAACTAGAATTGAAATTCCTTTTGTTGAAAAAGAAATGACACAACTAGAAATTTTGAAATCAAACCCCTTTCAACAATTTATAAGCTTCATGGCTTAGATCATTTGTTGCATAAAGCTCCTATAGTGATCCTTAATGTGCTCAGTTGGCATCTATATGATGGACTCGATAGCAATTATATTCTCAATAGTAGTGACTATAGGATCTCATATGACGGCTGGATTTGTGAACCCATGCGACATATAGCTCTCATTTTCTTCTGGCATTTGTAGAGCATTGTGTCACGTTCTACGCAGACATCCCCCTCATTTGTCGCGGAACACTAGAAAAGCACTATGCTACAAACCTTCTTCATTGACGGTGGCTCCTCCCTTTTTTTCTTCTTCTTTTTATAACGATGGTTGTGTAAAAATAAATCGTGGGCAGCTCTATCCTTTAAATTTAACGGTGGTTGAGTAATGACAGCTAGATTTGGTGGAGACTTCTTTTTAATTTGTCGGCTCCAAGATAAAAATCGAAAAATTGTGTGTCGACTGCATACAAGCGGCTAATGTTTTCTTCATGTAGCAGAGGGTGACTAGTTGGTTACGATTTATTTGAATCTTTCCTCAACTCTTTTAATCGATTGAATTCTAATATGGAAACTGGATCTGGCTCATATGGCGACAATTTCATATATTAGTGGCTCATACAACAACCTCTACTAATCATGGTAGTAACAAGTGATTTAAAATCGTAATGGTGATGACTATATATGGGAAAGATCAATAAGTGATTTCATCTTTAAATCCTAAATATTAATTCATAGCAGTGGCTAGCAAAAAATCAAGAAATGACCATGGAAAGATATGTTGGCTCAAGATCTCGATCTTCATTAATTGTGTTAACCACTAACTTGATCCCTTGGCAATGCTTTCTCCCTTCAATCGATGGTTAGGCCAGTATTCTCATCTGCTTTGATACCATATTCTGAGAACCGAAGAAACAAGAAACCTAGAGCAGGTTACATTACAAAACACATGATCTTAATAACGCATGAAACAATATTATTATGAGACAATATGGTACAACAATACATTGAGGGTCCTTGCTCTTATAAAGAGCTTGAGAGGCCAAAACCCTAATGAATCTAAAACCGTAATATTTAACCTAAGTCACTTAAATGACTTTATTACATATGTAGCCTTATATCTTAACACTCGAAAGCCAAAGGGAGTAATAAATTTGTATATTGATGCTTCCTCTTGAGGTGTCCATGTTCAAGAGGTTGGCCTTGGTAGAATAGTTCACAATCCTCACTTAGAAAGCAAATGTTGGTTGAATTGGATAAGTAAAGTATTGTTTTCAATGTATTATTGCATTAATATTGGTGTTATTATAGAGTTGCATGCATTTGAAGTTGCATGCATATCTTATGTATATGTGTATTGATCTATTGAATAGCAAACTTCCAAGCATTTTTTTTCTTACACCATCATCACTATTTAGAGTATTAGATCATTCCTCGATTCTAAAGCATCCCTTGCTCTTTGTTTATAATAATGTTGAATTTGTGCAATCTCCTTCATATTTGTAGGTATATATGATGCTTGGGAGTAAGAACATTATCCACCAACACATGTTTCTTAATTTAGTGATGTATCATATCTACATGTGTTCATTAAGCCTAATTTGGATCAAGCAACCTTTCTCATCGATGTACAATTTTCCACAGGAAAACCAAATAACATAAAGACCCTTCTACACTCTTGGATTTGTGGGATATTTCATTGGCCCTAACATGATTCTTTAAGAAATCAATGGAGAGAAAGAAACCCTCATATGCCATTTTCTTAAAATATTAGCAATTTTGTTGGTTGTGCCTTATTTATAACAATAATGTTGAATTTGTGTAATCTCCTTCATATCCTCCAAAGATATGATATGCTTGGAAGTATGAGCATTCTCTACCAATGTGTATTTTTTAGTTTGGTCATATATTAATATATCTGCATTGTATTTATTAATCATTGTTTAATTGAGTGACAAATCTTAATGATGTGCATTTTACCATAGGATTGGATGGATCTTTGATCGAATCTAATATGTGTCTTAACAAAATTAGTGAAGAGAAAGAAACCCTATATACCTTTTAAAATCTTAAAAATTTTGTTGGTTGTGCTTCATATGTAAGGAAGATAAGATTTATCTTGGACCCAATGATACTTGTATCTTACTCTTCTCTATGTTTTTTTCGAAGATGGCAAAACCTACTATAACTTAGTTACCAAACTAGTAGTGGGACAATCATCACTGGTTGTTATATGCAAATCCAATTTGACTCGTCACCATTATTCAAGGAAAACCATGCCACCTAAAATAACCCATTGGTGGTCCATAAGGGGGAAGACTTCCACTCTTGCCAAATGCCTATGCATTTTGGGTTGTTAACATGTTTCCTTATGTTTGAGGAAGACAAACTCTTAGCCAATTAAAAATAGTTTTAGGTCTTACTCCAAGAGCATATTCTTCTTAATGTTGTCTCCATAAAAAATTTCAAAAACCTTTTTATTTTATTGTTTTTTGTTTTCATTATTCTTCAAAACTTTTCTTACATCCTTATAACCCAATTTTCAAACATTTTATAATGATTCCAAATTTTTGTAGTAGGTGGTGGTGATACAGTTTCAAATATTTTAATGACTCCAAGTTTTTGTGGTAGGTGGTGGTCATACTCATTGTTCAAGTATTTATGTATACACATTTTCTTCCTATAATTGGGTAGCCAATAAGTCCTTTTATTTATGTATACACATTTTCTTCCTATAATTGGGTAGCCAACAAGTCCTTTTGACTTTTTGGTAATTAATACATCTAAGAAGGAAATAAACATGTTTATACTCTTCCATTTTCAATGTGACTTTAATGTGTTAGATTAGGCAGTGAGATGATTAGTATCTAGTGTTTTCTTGCCATGTGGGCAATTTATGTTTTTATCAACTATGAATCTATGCACTAGCTAGTACTCCATAAATAGATTTGCACCCATAGCCACTATATAGTACTCCATATATGTAAATTTGCACCCATAATTGAAAGGAAAAATCCCATTTTGAAACTTTAGTTTGATTGTAAATCTTCATGTGAATGATTCATACCTCCACCAAATCCGGTTTCTTGGTTCCATGAAAGTGACCTTTTTAACTTCCATATCTTTACTTTCATAAAAATTGAGATAATGTCATAAATAATTGATATATCACCTTCGTCATTTCATTTACAAAATGAGCCTGGCTTTTTAAATGAAGTGTTGCTTCCCATAAAAGGTTTCATTTTCATGGTGCTTTTTAAGATTGTAAGTTTGTAGATTATTGGAAAGTCTTTGGTTTCATTCTCATCCACTCACTAACTCGAATTATTGCAGCGGATCTCCCTCTTAAGATGAAAAACGATTTCAAAGCCAACATTGTGAAACCTATGAATCGATGCTTTATAAAGAAATGACTAAATCAATTCACCTTTCCCTCATTGTTCTTGTACGTTATCAGTCATTGAGGGCTGAGGATACGAGTCACTCACCATAAGGGAGAGGGGTTTTGACTCTCAACCAACGAGAGAGGAATACTTGGGCCTTGATTAAGTAGAGGCAATCCTAATTCAAACACGTTGCATTTGACTGAAATAATCGAACCATGAGGCTATATACAGGGCTATCACCTTCTTTGTCGAGATCTTCCTTCCTCGAGGGAAAGCATTAAAACCCAACCTTTTCATTCACTATAATTAATGGTTTGTAAGGTATAATACTTATGAAGGTTTACAAAATTAGCTAGGTTTTTATGAATGAGGTGTTGTTTTTTATAAAAGTTTTTTCTTCAGGGTTAAATTTTTGTAAGATTGTAAGTTAGACATTAAGGGTTTGTAGAATATTATATTTATAAAGGTTTTGCGAATGAAGTTGCAAATTAAGTGGGATTAGCTATAAAAAACTTCATGTTTAAGTGGATTTGAGCTAGGGGTGTACATGGATGTGTGACCTTTATAGAAACTCCTTTTACTAGGTACAAGTTTCAAAGGTGACAAATAATGCTAGTTGTAGTCACAACTCTTCACCTTTTGAGCATCAACTCATGCAATGAGTGCCAATTGGTCTATTCAAACTCATAAGAAATTGGTCATTAAGAAATAATGCTCATGGGAGATGGGTCATAGTGAATGGTTTGACTATTTAAAATTCAATGTTGTTAATCCAAAAAAGAAAATGTAATACCCCCAATTCGACCCTTAGGATATATGAGCCTTTAATGTAAATAAGTGTACATGTGATATATGTTTTCCTAGCGTGGAGCTCAAGGCCAAGGCCCCGCTAGTGAAAGCCGAATTTTATTTAAAGGGCAAGTATTTGATATTTTGATACCATGTGCTCTTAAGCCATGGAAATTGTAATAGGATGTAAATAAACATCAGGCAATATAAAATGTCCAAAACTGGCTACGGAGGCAACGAATGAGAAGGGGCCACGTGTATCCACTAGGGAGTGGTGAGGGGGCTATGGAAGTGACCCATAGGTTGCCATTTGTCATTATGTGAACCCATTGACTTCCTTTAGGTGACATTAATGCCAATTGTAAGGAAGTGGTTGAGATTTCAGCCCATGACTTTGATGGGGTATGGGCAGCCCTGAAATTCGTATGGGTGGGCATGGGCTCTGATTGCTTGGGAAAGAAGTCACTCAACCTCATGGGAGGTTGCTTCATTCTCACCCCATTCCATGGGAAAACTATCTAGCATCTTTGCCCACCCAAAACGAGCTCCCAACAGGGAGAAAATCAGAAAATCGCGACTGTGAGAGAACCCACGTTTTGGGAAGCCAAAAACGTCCCGATTTGGTATTGGATAGAGAAATCCAATGGGGGATCCATTGGTAGGAACCTTGGGGCGAATTTGGGAGCAATAGCTACCCCAAAATCCATGGGAAAGCCCAGTTTAAATTGCCCAGAAAATCGGTGACGGATTTGGGTTAATTGCTGAACAAAGCTGTGAGAAATCCAAGTGTGGATGTTCGAATGGAGGCTGGGATCGTTTGAGTCTAGCTTGATGTGTACCTAGCTCTGGGATTGAGCTCAGTGGACTAGCATCCTCCTCCATCTCCTATTGCATGCTTGAAAAACCCAACTGTGTGTTGGCTTAGCATGGTTGTCTGAGTGAAACCTTGACTGCGAGTGAGCCATCTAGTTCCTCCTTAGTGGATACACAGCCCAGCTCGGGGGTGATCTCTCAGCTGAAAGAATACAGGTTGAACAGAGATCTATGGTTGGGTGGAACGTTGCTCTCACGTAGCCAGTTGTTTGGGCCATTATAATTCAAGATAAGTATTCTTGATGTTAATTCTATGCCCTGCAAGCATTTTAAATAATGATTGTTGTTTATATGTTGAATGCATGATAAAACTGTGTGCATATGTATTGTTAATTCCGCTGTGTTTATATTGAATTGAATCTGCATAGAGAAGTTTTAAAATGTTAGTTATTTAGGTGCAAAAATATTGGGGCTAAGTTTACCAAAAGCCCGGTATGTTGTTAATGTTTCCTTCCCTGTTGTTCTATGGGGAAGGGGACGTTACAGAGTGGTATCAGAGCTCTAGGTTCAACCCTACGACTGTTGGGCCCTTCACAGAAATACAAATCATTGAGTGTACATGCATTTTGTATTTGGAACTAAAATGCATTAAAGAAACTTCAAGATTGCATGACTGTTTAGGGATTTTTGCAAGTCGATTGCATTGTTTGCATTGATGGCATTCTATGAAATAGAAAAAGGGAGCATGGGCAACCTCTGCCATCTTATGCTGTTTTGATTTGCTGTTTCATGCCTAAAGAAGTGCAATGTTCTTTCCTTGGAATACTGTGTTGTTGCAAAACGAGTTCTGTTTGTTAATTTCCTGAATAAAAGCATGAACAGTCAATTGTTAGGAAAGCTTGCAAATTACGCCCTTATACTCATGCGTTTCCTTGCCCATGATTGTTGGTTGCTTGGAGATTAATTGTGAATACATTGGTTGGATTGTCGAATGTTAAATGAATGAAAGATTTCAAATTTTTCCTAAGTCTGTTTGAAAAATTCGTTTAAGACTGTTTCGGGGAGAATTCCCGAATGTCTTCCGAAACTGCGGAAGCATTCGGTGAATTGCCCCGAAACTGCGGAAGGATTCCGCGAACGGTTCCGAAATTGCGGAAGAGTTCGGGGAAGTCTTCCGAAACTGCGGAAGGATTCCGCGAACGGTTCCGAAATTGCGGAAGAGTTCGGGAAAGTCTTCCGAAACTGCGGAAGGATTCCGCGAACGGTTCCGAAATAGCGGAAGAGTTCGGGAAAGTCTTCCGAAACTGCGGAAGGATTCCGCGAACGGTTCCGAAATTGCGGAAGAGTTCGGGAAAGTCTTCCGAAACTGCGGAAGGATCCCGCGAACGGTTCCGAAATTGCGGAAGAGTTCGGGAAAGTCTTCCGAAACTGCGGAAGGATTCCGCGAACGGTTCCGAAATCGCGGGAGGATTCGGGAAAGTCTTCCGAAACGGCGGAAGCCTTCGCCGAATGGCTCCGCAACGGAAGCCTTCGCCGAATGGCTCCGCAGTTGCGGGAGCATTCGCCGAATGGCTCCGCAGTTGCGGGAGAATTCAGCGAATCGCTCCGCCATTGCGGAAGCATTCGCCGAACTGCTCCGCAACTGCGGAAGCGTTCGCCGAACTGCTCCGCGTTGCGGAAGCATTCGGAGAACCGGCCCGCGCGCCCGAAAAAAAAAAGAAGAGAGTAAAGTGACGAAAACTTGATTTCTGAATAGCAGGAACACCGGGGCTCAGAATGGGATGATTTCTGTGGGGCTCGGAGGCCATTGACGAAGGCCATGAAAGAACCAGTGAAGACCCCAAGTCCATTACACTCCGATTTGACAGAAATTGGATAATAGTGACTTTTGAAGGACAGAGTCCCGAGGCTTGACAGAAGGTCGGTTTGAGCTGAAATTGATACGAGGCAGTCATGAAGCAGACACGATGTTAAGTTCAGAATCTTGGAACCAAACTCCAAAGGATGTGGAGTCGGGATGAGCGAGAAGGCCAAAAAGCACTGTTCCGGGCCACTTTTTCGGGATTTTGAAAAGCTTGTGGGCAGTAAAAGTGACCCTAGATGTGGGAATCAAAAATTTTACTGAACTAGCCATTTCATATTCTCATTAAGACGGACAACTTCCGTTAGACGAAGATTTTCCAGAAATGCACCGTTTGGGAGATAGCCGTTTTGGCCCAAAATTTGGAATTTTGGAAAAATGTGAAAAATGAGAAGTAGCAAAACCCAGAAATTCATAGAACATGAACGGTGCATCGGAATTGAAATCCGTGAATTGCAGAGTGTTCCTTGTTATATGGACTAACTTCGCCCGATAGAAAAGTTTTTGTGATTCCTTATAGATTTTCTTCCATAGGTGGTTGAAGTTGGCATTCGGGACCAAAATGCAACTGTGTAAAATGTGCAGAACTGAAGTGAAAAGTTGTCATTTTTGAAGGGGTGCAGTTTCCGCACCTGATGTCGGAATGGAGCATGAAGACAGGCATTGGAAAACTTGTCCAGCAGGGAACAATGATGCATGACCAGAGTTTGAATGAGGTCTACAGAAATCATAGTTATTTAGTGCAGAAGAGTGCCAGCGGCTGTTTTGACAAACAAATTTTGTTGTCAATGTGGGCAATTTCTACAATTGCATGATATGGAAGAGAAATTCCATGATACGAGGAGGGATCGAAAAGGGAATAATTCCTTAAACCCCTGTTTGTTATCATACTTATAATTATGAAATTGTCATATGGCATAAAAATGTTAAAAATGTAAGGGATTACATAGATGTATATGCACTAAATGGCACCTTAACAAACATTGCATAGTGCATATGGAAATGCTTGTGCATGAATGAGATATTGCATATTGGTAAAAGAATGAAGTCTGCATATGCAATGAACCGCTAATAGAGAATATTGTGGTTGATAATCACTATTGATGTTGGTATTGGTTGTAGGACCAAAGATAACAAAGAGCATGGCTAAACATGTTGGGGATGTTGTTGCATGAAGCCAGCAACCTTATGCAGAAAGGATGGTGCAACAAATCTATGATCATAAAGTTGGCAAAAGGATCGAGCAGCCTTGGTAAGAGGCCAACTGATCAGGTAACATCAGGCGATGTTAATGGTAACCATGCAGGTAATGATTATTGGTGCCAAATTGCATGAATGTTGAAAGAGGATTTGGTAAGATCCCTTCAACTATGTTTGAGCTATGTTGAGTTAGTTTGCTTGTGATATTGAATACCGATTGGGACTGTTAACCTACCAAGCTTGGTGAGGTGTGGTTAAGTAAAGGAAATGATCCTTACACCCTATGACTGTTTAAAAATCTCAATGCATTCATATGAATTTATATCATGCCATGTGTATGTTGGTTATGTGCTTAATAACCAAAGCAAGTGAGGACTGGTGGTCCTGATTATGATAATGCAAGCTATATGAGATAGTCATGTCTCGATCATAATATGCTTGAATGCATAGTACTCATGAAACAATGCAAGGTAGCATTGAGTAGATGTGCATTAAGAGATTTTATAAATCTTGTGATGCATTGTACGAATGCATAGGGATGATGCATATGTTATTGCAAAATAAATAATGAATGAAATGATGAATTGATGATAATTCTAGGATCATTTCATAAGTTGTTATGAATGCAAAATAGTAAGTGCATGAAGAGCCCAATCACGATCGATGGGCTGCTAGAATACTTTGTGGAAGGACATAATTGTATGAATGATATGACTGTGGAATAATGAGTATTTACGATTTATTTAAGTTGCATGGATATGGTGACTATGTCTTGAAATTATATTGTGATAAGGATGCATATATAGAAGTGTAAATATTTCATTGCATTTCAAATGTAACAGCTGAAGGTGTTTGAATTATTGAGCATTATAATTCTGAGATCACCTCAGTAACTGTTGTGGCAATGAAATGATAATATGCATAGATATTCACGACATGTTTGGCTGATTGAAGTTTTAGTTTCAGGTAGAAAAGTCTTAGATATGGCAATGAGGATAAGTCCATAGTAGAGACCGGAATCTACCCCATGTACAAGCCAAAGGTTATGAGAAGGTTCTCATGGTTGAGAGCTCTGAGTTCTGTTAGTAAGAACAGTTGTAAATATCAGATTTGTAAATGTTTCGGATTGAAATTTTTACTAATGACTGTTTGGCTTATATGAAAAAGTGTCAGGAGGACATGCTGTAAGTGGATGCTCATGTATGGCAACGGGCAAAGTGGTATCACTTACAGGAGCCAAACAATATGAGGATAGCCTCATGGATAAGAAAACCAATTTCTGTAGCAGACAAAGTTGCAAATGCATATTGAATTTAATTATTAGAGCCATGGATTGGTTATGGAGCAATCGGATTTGAAATTGTATTGCTAAATGTTGCTGACTGTTTGGCTGTTTAATAAGTGTGCCAGGGAGACACATTGCAGTAAGACCATGGGAGAGGTCCTGCATAAGCCAAACTTCATGGGAAGGGATTCCATGATTTGAAAATGGGTTTCAGGTGAAATGCCATAAGACATTATTAATGTTTCATCTGCACTGCATGATTGGTAAACAATATGAGTGGGATGGTGAAGAATATGTCAATAAGACATATGAAGGTTAGGTAACATCAAAAGGAATTGGGATGGCAAACCGAGGGACTGTCAACTCAGAGAAGGAGCCTCCATTCCTCATTAAAGAAGAGAAATAACATCTGCAAAATGGATAAGTTTTCCATAAACCCTGAATGATATATATATATATCTAATTATTAGAGTTAATATGCAGAGCATGTTTTGATTTTATTTCCATCATGAAAGACTGCTTGAAGTATGATTAGGACCTTCATAGTTCACATCAGTGAGGAGTGCACGCCTTTCTGGTGTTGAGTTATGTTAGGGATTCCAACATTGACTACGCCTTAAGGGAATGGACGCATTCCTGGTGTTTCAAGGTTGGATAGTGAATGTTATGAAATATGTTTACAATTCTAGGGCAGCGATACTAATGAGCTCGCTATCCATTTTGTGTTGACAGATTATACATATGAAACTCAGTGCTGCACATTAAAGAGAAAAGTGAAGAAAATAGTACTCAAGAAGACTGTATGAGCAGTGGTAACCCTTGCGTAGGGTGAGTGGGTATCATGAGGCCATGATAGCCTGCAGTTAAGAAAGTCACCTAAAGAATTCCTTAATGGAACCGCCGGCTTACCTAAGAGAAGAAGTGCCACCCTTGTGTGGGTGAAGAATTGTTATGCGCATTGAGGGATTGTGATACCGTGAAAGGCTGATGCAAGCCTAAGGCAGAGTAGTGGAGCCTTGACCTGTAGTGGTCGGTGGCGCAGTTACCTTCCATTGGTCGATGACCCAGACGTATGTGCTGGCTCGGCAATGGAGAGGGCCAACCAGGTATGGGACTGGTTGGGCACCACCTAATGCTTGGTAAACCCAGTCGGTGTGAAGGTGTACTGGTAGGGCATTAATTATTTGATGATTTGGAACAGCCCGCGTGCTGGCCAAACATCCTAGTCCGCAGGAGGATCCCAAGGCTTATAAAGTAAAAGCAGGACCCTGTGGACCAGAGAGGAAATGCACAGTACAGATAAGTATTCATTTTCATTCATTTCTTATTTGAAATAATGAAGGTTTCAAGCATAAAGCTTGTAACAGTGAGTTGATGCATTATTGTTTCTTTGTTGGAAACCTTGGTCAATACAGGAAGCAAGGACCCTGAAAGAACTAAAAGTTGCTTGGCAAATCCAGAAAGTGGCTGGTTGAGCGAGATTATTGATGATTTGGAGCAGCCTGCGTGCTGGCCAAACATGCGAGATTGTTGATGATTTGGAGCAGCCTGCGTGCTGACCAAACATGCGAGATTGTTGATAATTTGGAGCAGCCTGCGTGCTGGCCAAACATGCGAGATTGTTGATGATTTGGAGCAGCTTGCGTGCTGGCCAAACATACAAGGTTATTTGATGTTGTGGAGCAGCCTGCGTGCTGGACAAACATACAAGACTATTAGATGTTGAGGGGCAGCCTACGCGCTGGCCAAACACCCAAATCCATAGGCGATTCCAAAGGCTTGTAAAGCAAAGAAGGACCCTATGGAATAAAGTGAAGACATCTAGTGCAGATAAGTATTTGGTTATTGTGTAATTTCTTGCTTATGAATATACATGTGTATATGATTTGGTTATGGTTTCCTATGAAAACAAACTAAACATGTGAATTAATTCAATGTTTGAGTGTAGGTATTGTTGGAAGTAATGACTATGGAAGCACCTTAAGGATGCGAGTGGACATGTAACCACCCTAAAGAGCTCAGCATGAGCAGTAATGAAAGATGGAGCTAGTAGAACGGTGTGAGTTCTAACAGCCAAGAGTTTGACCAACCAAGTGGAGGAACTCCATGGTTGAAAGATCTGGAATAGACCATAGACACTACGTGTCATAGCCGAGGAGGGCAAGTCGAGCATTCGCGTGAAGTGAAAGAGGACTGGAGCATGAAAAACCACAGTGGTGGTGTGGGTTCCAGAATGGAACAAAACTAAGAGGAGAAACTCTTACTGCTCTCTCTCTCTCTTTCCTTTTATTGATGCATTTATATAATTAGAAAAATTGCTGAATGCATGCATGACTGAAAGTAACAGTGTGTTTATTTGATTAAAGTGAGTTGTGAATGCTAAGTAATGAATTTCCTGTGAATGGATAAACATGAAGGAATTCATGTGTATGTTGGGCAAGCATAAAAAGTGTGGGAGTCTCATGAGTAAAGCATGGACTATCCATGTCAACTGGGGAAAAACCATTGACTGATTTTTAATGTTTTGGGTTATGCTTGACCTAACGAGAATTGTAATGATGAATTTCACAGGTGAAATTGAATCAATTGGTTGCAGTCGGTACAGGCAGGTGTGCTAGTGAGCAAAGTGTGGTCAGTTGTCTCCATTGACCATGGCGGCAGACCAAGGGCTATTAGGATTGGCCGGAAGTCTTCTTCAAACAATTGCCAAGACCCAAGAAAATCTTGGAGAGATGCTCAAGATGCAAAAGCAGCAGAATGAGATGAACCACGAGGTCTTGCAGGACACTCTTCGTCTGCAGAAAGAGGTAAAAAGCATTGTGAAAGCAATCAGCAAAGGAGAGAAAAGTGGATCAATGAAGAAGCATTCATCCAATCGTCCGATTAAGAAACGCTCCAGGTGGAAAGACTCAAAGGAAATCGAGTAGGTAAAGATGAAGCAACCAGTGAAGTGTTGGAAATGTGGAGGGGATCATTGCCTCCGCAATTGCCCAACAAGAGAACCTCAAGAAGGTAGCAGCCGTAAAGTTTTCAGACTTATGGATGAGCTGGAAGATCCGAATCAGCGGGAGCATCTCGTGAAGGTCAAAGGACTTGGTCCTGAAAGTTCAAAGTAAATGATAGAATGCAGAACAGATCTGCAAAGTTTTGAAGTTTTGGACATGTGTAAATTGTATATGTATGCCTAAGTCTTGGAACACCGAGGACGGTGTTGTTCTAAGGGGGAGGGGAATGTAATACCCCCAATTCGACCCTTAGGATATATGAGCCTTTAATGTAAATAAGTGTACATGTGATATATGTTTTCCTAGCGTGGAGCTCAAGGCCAAGGCCCCGCTAGTGAAAGCCGAATTTTATTTAAAGGGCAAGTATTTGATATTTTGATACCATGTGCTCTTAAGCCATGGAAATTGTAATAGGATGTAAATAAACATCAGGCAATATAAAATGTCCAAAACTGGCTACGGAGGCAACGAATGAGAAGGGGCCACGTGTATCCACTAGGGAGTGGTGAGGGGGCTATGGAAGTGACCCATAGGTTGCCATTTGTCATTATGTGAACCCATTGACTTCCTTTAGGTGACATTAATGCCAATTGTAAGGAAGTGGTTGAGATTTCAGCCCATGACTTTGATGGGGTATGGGCAGCCCTGAAATTTGTATGGGTGGGCATGGGCTCTGATTGCTTGGGCAAGAAGTCACTCAACCTCATGGGAGGTTGCTTCATTCTCACCCCATTCCATGGGAAAACTATCTAGCATCTTTGCCCACCCAAAACGAGCTCCCAACAGGGAGAAAATCAGAAAATCGCAACTGTGAGAGAACCCACGTTTTGGGAAGCCAAAAACGTCCCGATTTGGTATTGGATAGAGAAATCCAATGGGGGATCCATTGGTAGGAACCTTGGGGCGAATTTGGGAGCAATAGCTACCCCAAAATCCATGGGAAAGCCCAGTTTAAATTGCCCAGAAAATCGGTGACGGATTTGGGTTAATTGCTGAACAAAGCTGTGAGAAATCCAAGTGTGGATGTTCGAATGGAGGCTGGGATCGTTTGAGTCTAGCTTGATGTGTACCTAGCTCTGGGATTGAGCTCAGTGGACTAGCATCCTCCTCCATCTCCTATTGCATGCTTGAAAAACCCAACTGTGTGTTGGCTTAGCATGGTTGTCTGAGTGAAACCTTGACTGCGAGTGAGCCATCTAGTTCCTCCTTAGTGGATACACAGCCCAGCTCGGGGGTGATCTCTCAGCTGAAAGAATACAGGCTGAACAGAGATCTATGGTTGGGTGGAACGTTGCTCTCACGTAGCCAGTTGTTTGGGCCATTATAATTCAAGATAAGTATTCTTGATGTTAATTCTATGCCCTGCAAGCATTTTAAATAATGATTGTTGTTTATATGTTGAATGCATGATAAAACTGTGTGCATATGTATTGTTAATTCCGCTGTGTTTATATTGAATTGAATCTGCATAGAGAAGTTTTAAAATGTTAGTTATTTAGGTGCAAAAATATTGGGGCTAAGTTTACCAAAAGCCCGGTATGTTGTTAATGTTTCCTTCCCTGTTGTTCTATGGGGAAGGGGACGTTACAGAAAAGGACAAAGATATTTCATAAATCATCTTGAATGACTTGAATATAAAATACTCCACATAGTTAATCCTCCAAACCTATTTTGTAAAGTAGTGTTTCTCGAATGAGTAGAAGTACATTACTAACTATTCTTATTATTGTTAAGAACGACAACACAAACTCATGAAATAAGGGGAATGAGGTCATGGTTCGTGGTTAGTGGTAAAGGGGGTTGTAATGATATCTCCATATTGCTTCATCCCAATAATAAAAATAACAAAAATAGCAAGATGGAATTATTCAAAATAAATAATGAAATCAAAATACAATAGTACTTATTATGAAATTCAAGCCAATTTGAGAGGTTAATTTCCAATTAAAAATTTGGAAACTTGAATTTCACAGTTGATGCTCAAAAACAAATATCTACTTAGTTTTTATAGACATGATTAGGTTGGGAAACCCATAAACCTTAATTAGGTCAACCTAACTAAAATAGAAAAATAGAAAACCATTACAAACTTCTAAAGTGTTAAGTGACACATATTTACTATTGCATAACTTTTGCACTCCCACTTAGGATTAGGGCCATAACAACAACAAGGGTGTGATAGGACATCTAATAGAAATAAAAAGAAAATGGGGTTATAATGTGCAATCCCAACATAGGGATATTGTAGAGATAGCATGTAAAGTTACATAGATCTAACAATCATAAGCAAAAGATGATCCACAAGGCATGACAACAAAATCATTGTTTATGTTAATGTGACAGTGAGAGAGGATTCTATCACATCAACCCACTGACTTGCACCCGAAATCCACCTTCCAAACTAACAAATCTTTCGCATGATTAATGCCTTGTTAAGGTTGAACTCTTTTCAAGGCACACATAAACAATTAAACTAGGTACATTCTTCATTGATTTTGATAAAAGAATGGCCTTGTCATGACAACTTAGATGAAAATATAATGTTATGATTAGTACTACCTTTTAACTTTTAAAGAAAAGTATCAAAAACACTAGGAGAATCACAAAATTTGAATCATATATAGGCTTAGGGGTTAGCTCAACTAGTTTTCACAAGTGTTGTCGGGAATTTGGTTAGTTCATGTGTCCATGAGTGCTTGGGAATTTGGTTAGTTCATGTGTCCATGAGTCCCTGGGAATTTGGTTAGTTCATGTGTCCATGAGTGCCTAATTGAGTTACGTGCACTAGTTTACAGTGATAGATTTACTAGAGATATCATTCACAAGTGTGGAGAAATATTAAATAATTATTTTATAAAAAAACTTAAATCATTAACATATCTATCATGATTTAATCTATTATTTTTATTAAAAATGTTTATGAGCGTGAGCATTATTTACGATCCAATTTGCTAAAGTGTTTAAGTTGTCTAGCATAGTTGCATTTTAATTATGGTGCACACATAAATAGAAATAAGACTAAAAGAATTTGAACATTTTGGGTTATCATCACAAGGCTAGATAATCTTTGATAACATTAGCCTCAAGGGTTAGCTCAATTGGTAAGACGTGCGAACACTCTCTCAGTACGGGGGGAGGTCACGAGTTCGAGCCTTGAGTCCTTCGGGGTTAGGCCAGCCGTTTATCTCTGGCCGACGGTTTACCATCCTTACCATCCACGAAATGTGGGGAAGTATTGGTGGGTTTCCCGTGCACCGTTTCCGCAGAAGAAAAAAAAAATCTTTATAACATTGCAATTTTGGATTGATAAAATAAAGTAGTCTAAACATACTATGATTTGGACTTTATTCCAGAGCAGTATAAGGAACAAAATCCCGTAGATGAAGAATTGCCAGAATCGCAATTTCAACGATTTGGGTAGTTTTAAAACCAAGCATCTAGTGGAGGACCAATTATTGTGAAATGACAGCATTGCAGAAATTGCAATTTTCAGACCAAATATAGACCAGAATGGATTAAAAAGCCACCCAAAAAACGGGGCGTTTTAATTTGTTTTTATCCTACATGCTTTGTTCCTAACACTTTTGAATCATTGTTATTTTTTTGATAAAAAATTCAAAACAATTAATAAATTACTTTTTGATAAAATTGTTATTTTTATAGCCAAATGAATTCAGCTTTAAAAAACAACAAATTCATAAAACTTTTATATCGAACAAATAAATAATATAGTAAAAATAAATAAACTAAAACACAAAAATAAAAACATCGAACCTAACCTCTAAACGAAAGGAAACTAACATTACCTAACTGCATGGGATATTTATGAAAGACTTATGAGACAAACAATGACCGCCGCAATTATGACAAATGTCATATTTTAAAATAGTTTGTTGAGTAAGTCGTTAGAACGTTCATAGATAAAAGTACGGAATATGCTTTATGGAATAAAAAAGTACGGAACAGTTAGGGCTTCAGAGATTTTTTTAATATAATTTTAAAAAATAGAGAGTAGAGGCAGGCTTTGCAATGGCATATATTGTGCTAAATAATAAATAAAAAAAATAAAAAACGGTGATAAAATGATAAAAGTAGTCATTTAAATAATTACAAGGTTATTAAAATTATAATAAAAATACTAATATCGAAATTAATTAATATTATAATAAGAATATTAATAGTGGAATGGAATTAGTTATGAGCTGGGTTAGGAGGGAGCTGTATAAGGGTTAACTAATAGGGGAATGGATTTAGTTATGAGGTATGTTAGGAGGGAGTTGTATAAGGGTTAACTAAAGTAAAGTAATTTTTGTTAAAATAGTAATTTGGAGTGTTCAGATATCCTTAATCCAGATAGTTTTAAAATTGGACAATGTCTGAAAAAACAAACATCTCAATTATAGAAATTACAAAATTGCAAAAAATAACCATTTCCAAACAAGAATTTTCACCGAAATCGCCGAAAAAGCCCGGCGTTTTGGTTATCTTTTATCCTAAACGTGTTAGGAGCTCTTGCGACATAGCACTCAGCGCTGATATCCCTAAGAATTTGCAAGCAAAATCGTTGCGGGCTCTTCAAAGTCTCAAAGTCTCGCAATGGAAGCTTATGCACATGCATTCGCTTCTGCAAGCTCTGGAACGATTCCAAGAAATCTAAATAATTTCTCAATAACTCCCGGTAATCGCTACCAGAACCATATCGTCAAGGATCAAACGCCACTGAAATATGAAAGATCTATAACAAAACAATGGCGGCAAAATACATCTTCTGAGCGCGAGTTACATAAGAATATTTCATTCCATCAAAATGAAGGGATATTTCCACAAATTTTGACCAACGAACTAAATAAAGCCTTTTTCTGTTTTCTTGCAAGTCCTAAGAAATACACAGATTTTTGAGAAGACTTCACGAAGATAAAGTGGCAAGGTTTTGTGCGGATTCTGGAAGAATTTATTGAATTCCTTAAAATCGGATATCAGACCTTTAACACAATCCTTTATAAATAAACTTGCATTTGAGACGACTTTGTTTAAGCTTTAAAGTCTTCGCTAGTATTTAAGCTTTTTTTCATGACATTTAACAAATCCAGAACTTTAACACAATCCCTTATAAATAAACTTGCATTTGAGACGACTTTGTTTAAGCTTTAAAGTCTTCGCTAGTATTTAAGCTTTCTTCCATGGCATTTAACAAATCCACTCCGAGTTAAGGTCTTGTTCACAATCTTTACCAAAACTTCTTCTGAAACTCCAATATTTTTTTTGAAACTCACGGATATCGGACCTTTACCAGTCTTTAATAAATAATCTGGATTTTAAGACGACTTTGTTTAAAGTTTTAAAATGTTCGCCAGCATTTAAGTTTTCTTCAAGAAATTTCTCAAATCCACTCCCAGTTAAGGTCTTGTTCACAATCTTTACCAAAACTCTTCAGAAACTCTCTGAGAGATCACATCAAAAGTCGAATCGCAGAGAGAAAGTATAAATTCGAAAGCTTTCGAAGTTCCAAGTCTAAAAGAACACACAAGACAGCTGCAAACCTAAGCCCTACCGACTCCTTGGCAAAAGCACCAGAGGAACAGAGGAACACAAAACATCGGTGAAATTTAATGATATTTGCACAAGCTTTACTAAATATCTGTTTCGAGAAATGTCGAATCCTCCTAGAGTACACAAAACAAGCTGAATAATGTACCTTATGTCGAATTTCGAGGGGAAAAACAGCGACAGTGGTGCTCTGAACACCGAGGAGAAAGGCACGCGGAATCAAAATTTCGCCACGATTGCAAAAGCTGGGTCACAATTTAGGGAGAAGTTGCAGCAATCGGTCTCCATCTCAGCAAATTAATCGAAAACCATCCATGTAAGGTCTCCCGTGACCCGTCCCCTTGGCTCATAAAACCTGAGCCTTGTAAAGTTCCATTTTTACATTGTAAAATCAGATTTTTATGTGTACGAAAATGAAAAGGAAAGTTCAATTTTGATTTGTTCAAGATGAAAGGGAAAGTTAGGATAGAAGTAATCCCTAAAATAGTTAAATTTTGATTTGTTAAAAACGAAAGGGAAAGGGAAAGTTAGGATAGAATTAATCCCTAATATTGTATATTCAAGTATTTTGTGATTTCAAGCCATCCGTTGTCATGTCCGTAGAAAGGCGGTTAGTTTCCTCTTTGAGTATTTCAAATTGCGTGCTACTTGTAAGGTACTCATTCTTAAACCACCTATTATGGAGGATGGTGTGTCAACTTGTTATTTTGATGGTACTGCGAAGGATGACATTTGTGGTGCCCGAATGGTATTGAAGATTAAAAGAGAGCATCGTATAAATATTTGGATTGGTGTTGGTAAGGGAACCAATACCAAGGCAAAACTTATTGCCCTTTGGGGAGCAGTAAAAGCATTAATTACCCACAGAGTCAGAATAACTGAAATGACAATTTTTATCATCCGCCTTCTTTGGGAACTTTTATGGGTTACTCCTAAAAATGGCATTTATAATATCAAGATATTTGGAGATTTCCAAGTGATGATTGACTAGGCGGCTGGATCATCTTCTTTACAAGTCATCAACTTGGATCACTGGGCTGAAAAAGTTCACTATCTAAAAAAGCTCTTGGGAAATGGATGGTTCTCTCCACTTTGAAGAACTCATAGGAGGGCAGTCTATGGATTCTGGTTCTTGCTTTATTTTATAGAAACGTCTTTTGTTATAATTGTTTCTTACGTATTAAAGTGGAAAGATGTAGTCACTGACATAATAGTGGATCAATGTTGTTGGTTGAAAATTCTCGATGTAATATTACTCTTTTAAAAGGACATAGTGTGATGCTCAGTTGAAATAACAAGTCAACTTTCATGAATTTTATTTCTTTATAATTATTTTATAAAGATATTATTAGTTGATGTTAATTGAATATAGTCTAAGTAATTGTAAGAGGAGTGCAATCCTCTTCACAACTTATAATGATAATATTGTTATAATGATAAAATAATCACTTGTATTTTTTTTTCAAAGAAAAAAACATACTTTTGATATTTCTATTGAAATAAAAAAGTATATGAAATCATCCAATACAGTCCATCTCTGTGCATAATCCACACTACTCACTAACAGAACATGACAACAAGTCCCAAAAATTATAAGCAATACTAAAGATGCTAAAATACATAGACCTTCAAAAAGAGTCTAAAGGCTAGATGGAACACATTAAGTATAAAAAGAGGAAGATGTCTTGAAGCATCCAGATGTTCTTCAATAAATTATGCCCAAACTAGATGTACTTCTTGTAATTCCAAAGCTTCTTTTGAAAAGGAGTTTGCAGCAACAGTGAGTTCTAGGTAGATATGATTTATACACTAGCTGTGAAACTTCAATAATGAAGCTTTGATTCTATTGCACCAATGAAGAAGGATTATAGATTGTAAGTCTACATAGTTGTCTTCCTATTTGACAATAGTTAAGGAATCTCCAAAGATTTTTATAGTATCAATACCCACGAGAATTGCAAAGTTTACTAAGCACCATAAGGCAAGGAGTTATGCCTTTGTATTTGTACCTTGGTCAATGTGTAGCTTCAGTTTGAAAGTATGAGCTTGATTTATAACTAAGAAAACACGAGGAGCACACTCACCATTTCTAAGAGCTCCTTCAAAGAAACCATGGGCTTCCTTTATATAAGCTAGAGTTACAATTTTTCTTGTTTTTATATTCAAAATGTAGCTAGGAGTGAACTCTTTGTACCATTTCAATACTTTTGATATATCTAAGCAAATTATAATATTTTTAAAATGTAAAGAAAATAATTTCCATTTTTAAGAAATACAAGTTCAATCATAAATAATTTAAACGGTTACTAGTTTAATTTATTGTTTTCAATATTGTTAAACATTTGGTTAATTGCAGGTTACTAGTTTAATTTATTGTTTCAATATTATTAAACATTTGGTTAATTTATTGTTTTCAATATTGTTAAACATTTAGTTAATTTGATAATAATTGAATTGGTTAATTTGATAATAATTGAATTGAAGAGTTTAAATTATTTTGCAAATTATTGTTTTCAATATTGTTAAACATTTGGTTAATTGATTATGGATAAGAATTGAATTAAAGTGTTCAAATTATTTTGCAAATTTGCATTTTAATTGTAATTAGTTAAATCTATTTTAATTTTAAATCATATCCAATAAACATCTTTTTCATAATAAATTGTAAAAATATATATCACCTAATTTCATAGGATATTTATGAAACACTTTAAAATTACACACAATTATGACAAAGCCCAACAATAGTTTAAAATTTTAAGAAATAAAAATAAAATAAAATAATTCACAAATTCAATATAATTTAGTCATGATGACTTGTGGCATCATAATAATCTCATATCACCCATAAACATATATATTAAAATAATATTATTTATTAATAAAAATTAAATGGTAATGGTACTATTACAATATAAACATATAGATTTAAGTTGACTATTACTATTACAATATAAACATATAGATTTAAGTTGACAAAATAAAAATTAAATGGTAATGGTACTATTACTTTTATTCGGGAGGTATGGGCAGGGATAAGACAGAAAATTAATATGGTACAGGTGGAGGACGGGGAGAATTTTGAGCTTATTATCAAACGATGGTTTCAAGAAACAAGTCTGAGAAAATTTCGAGCATTGATTTTTCTGGTGCCTTGGTATGTCTGGGTTGCCAAGAATAGGTCAGTCTTTGAAGACATTAACCAACCAAGTTTTTTTGTCTCCTCTCAGATCTTGGCTATTTACCCTCTTTTTGAAGAAGTGGAGAAGTCGTATAGCATCAGAGTTCCAAGAGCTTTGGTTTTTGAGGCAGAGGAAGTGGTGGGATTTTTCGACGGTGCCTGTGCAGAAAATGAATGTGGTCTGGGGGGAGTAATCAGGATTTCGGTTAATGAAAGATACAGCTTTCAAGCTAATGCTGGGCCAGGAACAAACAATAGGGCAGAGGGCTATGCTCTGCGATCATTATTACTCCTGCCTACTGAAAGGAAGATAGGTTCTCTAAAAGTTTTTGGGGACTCTGAGGTATGGATACGCTTCATGAATAAGGAATATAGCTTTAAAAACCATTCACTCCAGAACCTTGGCAGCAATGTGGTACATCAGTCATTAACTTTTCAAAAGATCAGCTTTACTCATGTTTTCAGGGAACAAAATGTGGAAGCAGATTATCTCTCAAAAGAAGGTCTTAAGATGGACGAAGGAGTATGCAAGATTATTACTCTTCTTCGGGAACATGAGGAATCCATATATACGTCCTTATTTTATATGAATTAAATTTCATATAGCAGGTTTTTCATGTGAAGTAATCACAAACTCTTGTATATTTTTGATAAGCTCTACATACAAACTTTTGCATATTTTAGATAAGTTTCAGATCAACAGTTTTCTTACACGTTGCTGTAAGTATCATCAGGAAATATTTTTGTAAGCCAAGTAGGTTTTCTTTCAGTCTTTAGGACTATAATCGTGTTTTTCATAAACACATGTGGAATGTATTGTTTTGTTCTCTTAAGATCAATGAAATACGATTTTTTCCGGGGAAAAAAGATTTAAGTTGTATAAGTTTTTGGAATGGATAGGGAATATGATTAATATATATGTGTGTGAGAGAGAGAAAATAGATTAAAATATTAATGGTATTATTTCAATATTAATATATAAATTTAAGTTGTATAATTTTTTGGGTAGATAATATATATATATATATATATATATATATATATATATGAAGTGAGAGCAGTACAACACTATGAAGTGAGAAGAGTACAACACTCACATAAATATTTCATAAACTTTGTAAAGTTTTCATAATGTATGTAAATTTTTTTCTTCTTATTTTTATTTAATCAATGATAAACAATCAAAATTCAACACATATGAAAATTCATTAAATAAATAAAAACAAATAAATATTATTTTTCACAAACTTTAAAGATACATTTGGTTTCTTTGTATCACTATCCAAACTAATAGAGTAAAGTGAAACATATAGTTTCTACCTATTGCTGGGACTAATAAGCATCATATATATATATATAAAGAATGGTTTGAAAGGTTGTATTAAAAGATGTTGTCACAAGTTGAACATTGCAATAGTTATAATATGAAGGTAAGAGAGATCTCAAGGTATTGCTCAAAATCCGCAGCACATCGAGGTCAATATAGGAAGCCTCTTATTTTTACATATTTGGTTTTATCATATTTAGTCGAGTAAATCCTCTAGAAGGTACCAAGCAACAAAAATACTTTCTCATGTGTTCATCCCGAGCTTGGTTCGAAGGCAATGAGTCTTGCTTGTTGAGCTCCATGGTGTCTTGGAGTTGATGAATAGTCTCTTCTTCTTTACACTAACTCGGAACATAGCCTACTTAAGTGTTCATATTGACAACCAAAAAGAGGAATTCTGGTTGAGTGAGAGGACCATAGCTTTGAGCTTAGCATGCTCTTCTTCCAATTCTTGAATTTGTATTTTGCACTTTACCATTATATCCAACACTATGGATTCTTGAGAAGTTTTTTGGTGCTTGAACTCATATATATTTGTGGTGACTAAAGATATTAAAGTTTCAATGCCATTAATTAAGTTCTCTTGCCTCCTTAGGAATCACCTAATTTCTTGAGTGTCCCTATGACAATCTTAGGCATGGCTATCCATATTGGCTTTTGGTTGATTCAAATTTTGTTCAATGCAACCTTCCCACAGTACAGAGCTATCAATGAAATCCTTCAATAAAACCAAAACAAAGCCAGGGGAGTCATTTAACCTTCCTTAAAGTGCTAATCCAAGAAGAAGAAAAATGAAGAAGTTGAACAAAGCTAATATTTTGCTTAGTATAACCTTCCCACATAATTGAAGTAGTGGTAGGGGGGTCATTTAAGCTTCTTGGGTAATTAATCTAAGAGAGAAGACAATAACGATGACAAGAGCCTCCTTCCAAATAAGGAATCCCATATCTAGGATTCAACAAAACATGACCAACATGGATCTCCTGTAGGATACCTACATATTTCTTATTCACAAAATCATAAAGACTATGTTCAATGAAATGGCTCAGTATTTCAAGAGACCCGCAATTATTTCCTTGAATGTGGTCTACTTTAAAACACTTTAAATACCCATGAGTCTAATCTTGAATTTAGGTTCCTACACAAGTTTCAACATACCTTGAGTTGCATTTAAGATACCTAATTTGGAGCAAGGCTTGGAAAGGCTACAACCACCCACGTTGAGACTCAAATGCCCATAAGAAAGAAAAGGCCTCCTTGAGAGTTACCAGGTGCTATCCTTGGTTGCCTGAAATGGAAATCCCAAATGCAATTTTCCTCTTCGGCCTCATCTCTTTATTACCTTGAAATTTCCAATACAATGAAGTGTAAGAAGTCTGATAAGGCTTGAATGATTTGTCCTATTGCTTGATTACTTTAGAGCTACGTGTCCCTCCAACCATAATCAGATAAAGAGGATTTGAGACTTTAGGGAATGGGGCGGAAGATCACTACCCGTATTTTAATGAGTACTTTCTTCCAAACTCGTGACCTTATTTGCAAGACTATCTGCTTCATGATTCAAATACCTAAGAATGTTGAATAATTACACTTCTTGAAAGGCTCAAATTTCTTGTCAAATCCTTGCCAAGATGCTCACTAAGAATGTTGAAGAATTACACTTCTTGAAAGGCTCAAATTTCTTGTCAAATCCTTGCCAGGATGCTCACTAGAGATTCATCATTCATGGATGTGCTTTCCTTGAGGTGTTGTATTATAGTCAATGATTCACCAAAGACTCACAAAGTATTGATTTTGGCGTTGATGTCCATCTTGACGCCTTCAAAGAGAGAATAAAATTCCATTTAATATTTGTCTCCATTCCTTGTCCTCAAGCAAAGTTGCTCACTTCAGTTACTTAGTGATGGAAAATTATCCCCCTCGTGCTTGCTACCCCTTTTATATTTATATTATCTTTAATGATATACTCAATTAAATTTTTGGAATAAATAAGTATGGAAAAGTGGGGATTAAAATTGGTTGTTTATCTGATTTATATGCCCTACGCAAATGGAGATAGAGATAACCCCATTTTGTTATTTAATAAATAATAAATGCAAAATGTTTAATCTAAATTATAATTATAATAAATTATATTTATAATAAAAACATTAATATTAGTATTGTTTATACAATTTTAATTATAATATTGTTGATGATGATGATGGTTATTAATGTCCGTTCAAACTAAATTTGGTTTATTGGATCTTAAAAATTGTGAGGAATTACTTGGCTTTCTTTAGAATTTTATTTTCGTGCTAAAAAGGATTTAAGAGAAACATTCCTAAATCATCATAGTTGTTAAAAGTTAAAAGGTTTGGAAGGTTAACAAAATATTTTTAAATTGTGATTACCGTGGGTGTACGCAGGACATTCAAAGAGAAACTTATTTTAATCTTCAACCTTCTTAGTGTCACAAAGATGACAAATTATTTCATCCCACGAAGTTTTAGGAATTGTCCAGTGCCTTGTTTCATTATGGAGCTCATGAGAGTTTATTCTTATTTTAGCAAAGATGATTTTTTTCTTAACATTAGTTAAAACAAATGGACACTTTTCATACCCCCACATAGGGTGGCACACACAAATAACAAGGTAGGATGGGATAGGGGTCTTAACACTGAGAAAGGTGGTGGCAAAGAGGATCCAGTTGGCCATCATGCAGTTTGAGAAAAGGATGGAGGAAATAACTCCCCACACTGCACCATGAATGATGAGCGTACTTAGAGTATCTCCAACACAATTAATGAATATGATGTGCAATGCCAATGAAGAGGATTGGTACTTAAGGCTCAATCCAACTTGCAGGAACATGATTGCAATGATCTGGATGATTACATAGGAGACTCAACCAGGGAATATGGGCATCGGTCGACATCCATCTAACATGTTCACGCTTTAGTCCATCTGCAAACCACCATACCTACATCCTCATCGGTAGAAAGAAGGAAAAGTAGGTGTGGAGTTAATTTTGCAGTGGAGTAAGACAATTAAGGCGATTAAAAGGATGAGACCTCGCAGAAGCAAGGAGGAGGAGACCAAATCCTCGAGCAAGGAGACATCCAAGTATTTAAAATGAGCTTGAAAAACTGCTCGTTATTTCGACATATGCTTTCCTGAGGAAATCAAGAAGGAATTAGACGAGGCGAAACATGAGATTTAGGAGGAGAAAGAAATGGTAATGGATGAGCAACGTTTAGAAGAGTCTGAGGAATGTATAATTAATCTTGGCAACACTTGGGCCCATATGACCCTCTTTAACTGAACTTTGGATCTATACTGGACAATGAAGGTTCTAATGGGTAAAGTAATCATTGAATGAGGAGAGATGGAAAACTAGTTGGAAGGAATGTGAGCATAATTGGTTTCTCTACGCTCCCTTTATTACCATCTCAGAGGTATTGAAGCCAAGCAGAATCTCCTGACCAACTATGTGGGGGTTAGATTATAAGTTCGCAACACCAATGAAGCTCCTCTAGATAACAAGCCCAATATCATTGACTTGGACAAGGACGAGAAGGAGAAATAGGTTACCTAGGTTAAGGAGACTCTCTTCCACCATGAAACCTTTGAGCTAGTTGGGTTTTGCTACTGTATTTGTTTCTTTTATTGATATTGTTACAATGTTATATTATTGTGTTCTATTACTAGTTTATTTTAAGTTGGTAGTTACAGGCACTAAGTTGCTTCTATTGTTCTACATTTTGATATGTTTTGAACCCATAGGTTATCATCTTAGAGATAGTTGGTTTCCGTTAAGGTAGTACTCCAAGTCACAAATGGAAAAAACTAATGATGTCTGGTCAATACTCTAGTTGGTCAAATATTGTTTATATGGTTAAATTTTGATGAATATGATGCATACTCACAATATCAACTCTAGTTTCCTATATGGAAGGGCTAATTGAAAACTCACTTTTGTAATTTTGTGTATATTAATAGAAATAGTTGGTTCTCTCTTATCTACAAGAAAATATATACTTTTCATGTTCTAGATGAGGGTTAATTCCCTCCTTATAGTATCTTAATTTTCTCTTATCATATAATTATTTATCCCAAGGCAACTTCTTCTTAAAATTAGATGTAATAGTACTTTTAATATTATCACTATTAAGTAGAGTGACCTCTTCCTTGAATCCCTGATGATTTATCCAAGACTTTCATATTTACATCAACCTTGCTTAAGGCCTAGGTGGTTTTGACTAGAGTTTAAAGCAATCTTAGGAGTCCTCTTGTTTCCCATGTTTTTTATCTTGTTCTTGTGCATTAGGTAGTTAGTTATAGTCATGCTCTCAATGAGGGTGAGACTCACTTCTATGAGGAGGATAAGTTAGGGTGTATTACCTTTAAGATTGATATTATATGTATTGCCTTTAATCTTGTATTGACTAGAAAGGGTTTGGCAGTTGTCCACACCATAAAAATAAAGAAAAAAATATGATTCCCATTAGGGATAAGGTGTATTTCCCATGAATACAAGTTATCTGGTTAGATTTTGACCACTTCATAAGACCATTGCAAATTATTAGATGACCAGGGAAATTTTTAGGAGCGAAATTTCACCAATTGGCTATTTTTGAGGATTTTTTTCAAAACATAAATTCGTTATTTGGTCATTTTAGTCTCTAATATCGCCTATATTTACATTAAATATGTTTTTTTATTATAATACTCGCCAAAATTTACAAGTTTCAGTAGTAAATTGTATGTTTCATATTATCTATTCGCCTTCCAATCTATATATATCTTTTTTTCAATCCAAAATAATCGCCTAGAATACTACACTTAAGTATGCTTTTATAATCCTTAAAAGTTACCCTATCTTGAGAACTGCAAAGCTTAATCAACTTGATACTGAACAACTTCTCAACCAAATCTTTAGAGATTATTTTGTATCTGCAAGCTAAATCAAAGTCTTCATCTAGCCATAGAAGGTTATGGTTGAAATCATTGCTTAAGGCAATATCTTGTTTAGTTGTCGTTTCAACATTAAAGTTTCCTAGCAAGAAAATATTGCCTTCATTTCTTAAATTAAAAATAACATATTCTAAACCATTGTATGAACATTTTTTTATCTAGATGACGCTTCTTATAAAATTTAGAATTAATAAGTGCAAAATAACATATTCCTATATAAATATTCTTAGCATTGATATCAAAAATCTCCATCTACATGTACTAATAATGATTTTTTTTTTGTAAAGCCTAATATGAGGAAAAATGTTTTTCTTTATGTTATAAATTATGCCTGATCCCTCTACATAGGATTTATTATTCCATACCAAGCCGAAGACAAATATTTATATGTTAGGGTCCTTAGATTCTTCATGCTTTTCACTCATGTTGGCTATATAATGCTGACCAGAGGTTTTATGAAGACCGAGGTTCTGCGCGGTTACCTTAAACCAACAAAACCCCTTCGCACCGGCCCTTTTGGCAACAGCCCGCAAGCAGGCTGAGGTCTCACCCGAGGTGTTTCTAATGGGGCATTGCGGACTCAGATGTCCACAGTGAGTGATGAGTTGATGGATGTGACGAAGTTTGCAGTAGCGCATCGGCTGTGTGCTGCGAAGATTGGACTACGCGGCGATGACCAACATTGCGGTCCGTACCACTACCTTCCCCCTTACTGCGGAACTTGAGACTACACTGCGAACACTACCACTTGATCTCCTATACTTGGACTAAGTGCAAAATGCTTAAGGCAGAGAACTGAATACTACTTATCCACTTAGTCATACACTTAGCGAAATTACTACTTAATGCTCATGACACACACTTAGAATGTTACTATTTTAAGCATAACCCTCAGGTGCAAAATAATTGTTATACATTCATCGACTACATTCATTCAGACACATAAACAACTTTCCCCATACTTGAGTAGACGATAGATTCACTATCCTTAGAAGCGAAGCTAATATTAACCATACATCTATTCATGCAGACTTAACATATCATTCCATACTCTCTTGATGGCAAATGCATATAAAAGCCTCCTCATAACAGATTGTGAGCAAATATTCAAACATCCAACCACAGAAACAGATAAATGCAAATGCACATATAAAGATTCAGTCGCTCGACACACTATTTAACGTGGTTCACTCCCCTGGATGGGAAGCTACGTCCACAAGAACTATATTTGATATTTATTTTAAGGAAGGGTCACAGTTCTTAGCCGCGCACTCAGCTGCAGCTCTCTTCTTGCTCAGATAGGTCTCTGCGCACTCAACTGCAGAGCCTTTACAATCTATTCTTGATTCAAAAGATATTACAATACAATATGATCACCATAACAATCATCAACAATGACCCTTCACCTTGACCAACCCTTCCTATACAAAAATGGTCTTCTTAAATAGATCACGCCCGAAGGTCATGTCTTTACAACATTGAAGATCGAAACCCTTAGGGTTTCCAAACCACTATGGTCCCTCTGAACCATCATGCAGGCTTCTGGTAGCGATTCTGCTGTCGTGGCAATCCTCCACGCCTTAGACCCGTCGCTTTTAGCCTTCCTGTTGTGCGCACACCAACAGATCATCCGTTTCAAGCCGCCCTTCCACTAACAGACTCGTGCGAATGGCTCAGCTCCCAGTCACTTTCCCTGCAGGTCGTCCGTCCTCTAACGATTGCGGACAACTAGCTCAGCTTCAGTCATTGTCTATCCACCATTTTCCCTTTAACGATCACGTACTCTGCTATACACCGAACTGTCACTTTCCCAATCTGTCCTCTGCTTAACGGACTCGTACAGTAGGTCTCCTTCCTGATCTGCTTATTCCCTCAACTCGGCATCTTTCCAGCAATCTTACCAAAAGTAGACCATCGCCGGTCTATCCACTCCATCTGGTCATCCTCTGTCCAGTACACAACTTTACTGGCTCCACGTGGCCTACTACTTTCGTAGCACTGAACCTGTTCAGCGCTGATCTTCGCAGCATCCTTCAAAACTTGGTACTGCGCACATCTTCGCAGTACCCCCAATACTTAGCCAAAATTTACTTATTTTCTAAGTTGCGCTCAACTCAGCTCCATCTAGCCTCAAAAATGTTATAAAAAATGGCCCTGTTGGGCCAGGCCCAACATGCCCCTAACACTTACATGTGGCTCATCCCCGAGCCACTTGCTACTGCAGTTGTCTCACTCTGCTCTGCAGCCGGTGGAACTAGCTTGGTCGCGAACTCATTATATACGCCGAGCAACTGTTCGACTGCTTGTTTGGTATCTTGCTCAACTTGCTGAACTGTTTTGAGCAGCGCTGGGGTTGTCTCTGCTCCAATCTGTCCTTGTAATTGCTCCTAGTTGTCGCGTATTTCTGCCAGCTTGTCTTCTATCTGCTGCGACACTGGTGTAGCATCCTCCATGAGTTGCTGTGACTGATTGTCCATTTCGGTCTCCTTCTCTCTTAATGCCTGGACTTGCTTCTTCAAGCCTGATACTTCCTTATGCCCGGCCAGCCTTTCCCTTGGTGGCAGTGCTTTGACCTCTACGTCCAATTTATCCAGGGCGGTCTGTTTTTCCTTTACCGCGGTCTTCATGTGCTGCAGCGCTTGATCCTCTTCAAGAGCAGTGAATGCCTTGGAGACTTGTTCCAACAGCTCTTGGCACTGAGTGATGCCGCTCATCATATTCTGTGCAGCGGTACTGATGGCTTGTTCTCTCAGCTGCTGCTCAGTTAATGGTGTTTGCTTATTCAGATTATCCTTCAATGTGACAATATCGACCTCATAATAAATCTCTTTATCCTGCATCTCCGACTGCAAGGATCTCACCTTATCTCCGATCCTCAGAACCATGTCTACAGGATCATCCTGGATTTCTATTCCTTCAATATCCTTCGCAACATTAGATATGGTAGTCTCCAATTTCCATCGGCGGTCCTGTTCATTTCATAGCTACATGTCTGCGCGCAACTCGATCTGTCTGTTTGTTGCGGTGAGCTCCGCTTGTAACTTCATCGACTCTACTGTTCGGTCATGCATCTCCTTGACGATCTGCATGTGGATGAAGTGCAATCCTGGTAAGGGGATTTTTGCCAAGTCGAGCTCTACCCGCTCGACTCCCTTTGTGTCTATGACAAACTGCTCTGCCATTGGCATTGCAACAACCAATGGGTCAACGTGGACAATTTTGGTCTTCGATGGCAGCGTTATTGCTAGTTGTAGTGGTTCTTGCTGCGAGGTCCCTGCCGACCTCCCTTCGGCTCTTGCTTCTTGCGGCAAGGTAAGGCTTTTCTGGACATCGTCCATTTTCTTCATCAGGCCTTGCATTGCGAGCCGTGTCTTCTGCAGGTCATCCTGGATGACCTTATCCTTCTTATCTTTAGCCGCCATGAGCTCCTTCATTTGTTCTGAAACTGTTTCCGCTATCATCTCATAATCATCTTCATTCAGGACTACCTCAGATTGAATCTTTGTAGCCTTCACCTTCTTTCTTTCCTTTGGCTTTTGCGGAGTCCCTGGCTCTTTGCGCTTCCTAGTTTCTTCAACAATCGGGCATGCCAGCGGGATTGGCTCATCCTCTTCAGAGTCTGTCTCAACATCCATGACTTCCACACGGAAGTCAGCGGGCCAATCCTTCATGAGGGCTTCAATATCCTCCTCATACATGTGGTAGTTACTTGGGAACCACTCTGGGTTCTTCATTTTTGCCTTTGGTGCGATGAAGATACATCGCATGTTTGCGCTGAAGTCTAGAACACGAATGTACTTCGACATTATCTACTTTGTGATGCGGGGTGTACGGACAATCACATCGCGCGGATGAGTATAATATTGGTAGAACACCTCAGCTGTCGCTCTGCGATGACATTTTCCCAGAGGTTGGCATACCAGAATCCTCTGGGATCATTGGTTTCTATGTTAATCCCCACATAGTCCCTTGGCTCCTTCCATCCGCAAAAGGCGATGAGGATGATGAGCCATGTGAAGTGGAACTGTCCACCGTTTTCCTGGGTATCATTGAGTTCATTGAAGAACTCATTCAGAAGGAATTGACACCAATTGAACTCGGTGCCCATAGTTGTTGTGGCACCAAGTAATACTGCGCCCGCAGGCACCTCCGGGGGCCTAGCCGTTCTAAGGATTTTTCTTTTGAGTAACTGGGTCACAAATTTTGTTGTTCTATCCTCAATGTCTTCTATGGGAAAGCCTCTTTTCCCCTTTGTCAATGGCTGACTTTTCTTCATTTTCTCAACAACTTATTTTTCTTTTCTCTTCCCTTGGAAGAACTGCTTAGGATCTTTACCGCGCTTGCTGAGACCTATTATGCGGTGGACCAGGGCAATATTGACATCAATGTTTTTGTCTAGCCACAGGTATCCCTGGTGGATTCACGCCATCAGTGTGCGAACCACCGCATTAACTTCCGTTGATTGGTCAAAATGTGGCAGTTTGAGGAGGTTTAACAAGCCTGACGGAACTATCGGCGTTAGCCAGCTTTCGGAAACCAAGTTAGGTGTACCCTTGGCATCTTTCTTCCAGCACATGTACTGGTCAGGATGGAATTGTGGGTACTTATGCACATGGGGCTCTTCCTTTTGTACGCCTAAGAGGTCAAAATCTTCCCACTTGCAATCCGGAATTTTTCCAAGCAGGTTCTTGCAACGTCTACATGCTTTGAGATCGGTGACAATGGGATCTCATACTTAACACTCTTGACCAATTTGAAGATTGAGGCATCCAACACCCGAGGTGATATGTATTCTTGTGTGAGTTTCAGTGGTTCTTTCTGAAGGACTAGCGATTTTTGTGCCGATGAGCCCATCTTTATGATCTTGCTTCGAGGTGCAGTTACGTCTTTTGCTTTATCTTTCCCTTTTTCCTGCATGCTCGAATTATGACGAGGTGATCTTCGGGATGCTTGACCTGGCTCGATTACAACCTTCTTGGCAGGGGTTTTCATTAACTCTGTAATTCCCCCGTACTAAAAGACCTTAAGTGCTTCTTCAATGGTTATCTCTTCTTCTCTATAGGAGGGTTCGAACATTCATTGGTTAGATAAGGGTTGTGATAATCAGATGATAGAAGAATACTACCTCAGGGAGTGATCGCAAGAAAATTCTAAGTGCTGAGTAATGCTCACGAGTCCTGTAGCGGTGTTATTTGTAGGCGCAGCTAGGTCCTCCCCGCGCCTCCCAACGGTTATATATGCATTTAATGAGTTGTCCGTTGGCCAATTTGAACAGATCCTCTCGTCTCTTCTATTGTCAGTGTGTCCAGAATGGCTATCTTTCCTTTAAATGCTCGAGCAGTTGCTGCAATGGTCATTTCAACGGCTATTTTCTCAAAAGCCATGCAACGGCTATTTTTCTCTGAGTGTTGCGTCGATCTGCATGGCAAACCATTTTGACTCCTGCGCAGTTTCTTCGCGATACTGATCTTTGAACTGCATGGCTGTTTTTCCACTGTTGTCTTCCTCGTTCCTGTGTTGCTTCAGCAGTGCTGCACTGCTCATACATTCTTCCTTTATGATCCAAGTACAGACTCTATACATTTATAGTGCCCAATTTCAACTGTACTTGAGACTTAGAAATTTCTCCCTGCGTTTATCATTCCATGTGCTGCGAAGCAGGACTATCACGGTATAATTTAAGTCTACTTCCATTTATCATAGTGGGTAGGGTATCACCAGCTAAAGTGACTAACTAGACTGCACCACTGTTAGTGACATGCATAACAATATACGGACCAAGCCAATGCATTTTAAACTTGCCAGGAAATTTCATGAACTTGCTATCATAGAGGAGGACTAAATCAACTACCTGAAAGCATTTGTTCTTGATATGGCGATCATGCCATGCCTTTTCATGATTCTTCTGGACTTGCTGTTGAAAGCCTGCAATGAAACGATCCTCCTCCAAGCTGGCTAAATGTAACAGTATTTCATCTAATGCTTCGCGATCTGCCATTTCGGTGAACGCAACAATCCTCAGACTGCGGACAATGTACTCCATTGGCATTATGGCCTCCTGCCCATAATCCAATCGGAAGGGTGTCTGTCCCGTCAATTTATTACAAGTTGTCATGTATGCCCAAAGCACAGACGAGATGTGCAGGTCCCAATCATCCTTGTTTACGTTGCACACCTTCGTCAGTGCGTTTTCCAGTATCTTGTTGAAAGCTTCAATAGTTCCATTCACCTGCAGATGATATGCTGTACTGCGGTGATGCCGAATGTGGAACTCCTCTGTCAGGATCTCTATGGTCTTATTCAGAAAGTGAGTGCCCTGATCACTCATCAAAATTTTCAGACAGCCGAATCTTGACAAAATTTCCTCAAAAATGAACTGCGTGGTAGTACCTGCGCTGTAGTCCTTTACTGGTTTAGATTCTTCCCACCTGGTGAGGTAATCCGTGGCAGTAATGATATACCTCGCACCAGTTCTCTTCCCTGGTGGGTTTATAGGTCCCACAAAGTCAATTTCCCACTTCTCAAAATCCTGTAAGGTCAACTGCGGGTTCAATGGCATTTCGTCTCTCTGCGACGGCTTCCCTGTCCTCTGACAGACATCACAGTTCCTGCAGTATTCCTTAGAGTCTTTGTGGATGGTAGGCCACCACAGCCCTGCACGCAATATCTTCTGTGCAGTAGCCTTTCCTGCATAATGACCTCCTGCGATCCCTGAATGCGCATCTGCTAGTATATATGGTTTCTCATGGTCAAGTACACATCTGCGCAGGACTTCATTTGGTCCGAGTTTGTATAACTGACCTACAATAATAGTGAAATCCACGACATGGACTACTAGCTGCTTCTTCTGCTGAACATAAAATTCTTGCGATGTCAACCTTGTTGTTAGAAAATCAATGATATCCTTATAGTAATCATTTGCAACCTGTATAGCAAACAACTGCACATCGGGCAGACTGTCTTCAATGTTCGGTGGCTCCTCTCCCGACTCTATTCTAGATAGGTGGTCAGGTCCCAAATTCAACCTGCCGGGTTTAACAACGATCTCGAAGTCGTACTCCTGGAACAACAACATCCATCTACATATATGCCCCCCTAACAATGGCTTATTGACCAAGTATTTCAGTGCAGAATGATCGGTGAACATAAGGAAGTGTGCACCAAGTAGATAGTGTCTAAACTTCTGAAGGGCATATACCATCGCAAGTCCTTCCCACTTAGTAGTGGTATAGTTCTTCTCTGTTGTCGATAACTTTCTACTAGAAAATGCGATGGGGTGGTAAATACCCCCTTCTCCTGGCCAAGCTAACATAATACTGAGGGCAATGCATGATGCATCCACATGAACATGAAATGGCTTTTCCCAGTCTGGAAAGACTAGTATCGGCGCGGTAACCATCTTTTCTTTAAGGGTGTCAAAACCCTGTTCACACTCTTCGTTCCAAACGAACGGCATGTCCTTCTTCAACAACTTCTCCATTGCTGTGGTTATCTGTGCATAACCCTTAATGAACTTCCTGTAATAGCCTGTATGGCCCAAGGTAGAGCGCAACATCTTAACTGAAGTTGGTGTAGGCAAATTTACAATGATGGCAATCTTCGCAGGGTCCACCATCAATCCCAATTTGCAAACAATATTTCCCAGTAAAATTCCATAAGGCACACAGAAGATGCACTTCTTTAAATTCAATGATATTTGATGCTGGCGGCACTTGTCAAGCATCATCCTCAGGTTTGCGCAATGGTTCTTCAACAAACCAAAGACAGTCCAGTCATCAAAATATGCTTCCAGAAACTTATGCATGAAATCTTTGAACGCTGCGACGACAACCCTGGAGAAGATGGTGGGTGCGTTCTTTAGACCAAACGGCATGACTGTATACTAGAACGACCCCCATTCTGTAGCAAATGTTGTCTTATGTCTGTCCTCAGGATCAATTATGATCTGATGATAACCGGAGAAACCATCAGTAAATGAAGAGGCCTCATTCCCTCCAACATTGTCAAGTACCTCATCTGTAAATGGAGTAGGGAATGGGTCATGCATAGAGGCATCATTAATTTTTTTGAGATCAACACAAATCCTGATCTCGCCCTTTGTATTCTTGTCTTGGACAACCATAGGACTGACCCATTCAGATTACTCGACAGGTTCAATGATTCCTGCCTCTAACATTTTGTCTAACTCTGCGCGGACTCTCTCTTTATACCGTGGATTCAGTCTATACGGTCGCTGCTTCACAGGTTTAGCGCCTGGCTTCAAAGCGATTTTCATGACTCCTAAGTCACCCAATATTCTTTTCATCTTTGTAAACTTGGTTGGAAATAGCTCATGATATTCGTGTAAAGTGTCTGCAATCTCCGCGACAGTTTGATCATCCCAATGTTCTTCGATAGATGCGAACTTCGGATCTTCACTCGTGCCGATGTTCACCTTCTGTGTCTTAACCGGTCCACTCATGTCCGGGATTTCCAATGGCGGTCCTTCTATATCACGTGCACCTTCTGACTCTGGTATATTGAGATTGCGCGGATCATCTTCATCTTCTTCTCTTCCATGCTCATCATCTTCAGCTAGATTATAACACTCTATCGGATGTTCTTCATGTTCTTTCCATTCTGAGTGTATATTCGCAGGACTGTCATCTGTGCCGAAGAATTCTTCCCATGACATGTCTTCGCGAGGACAATCTTGTTTGAATACACATTCCTTGTTTATCTGCAGTGCCTCATGTATCAAGGGGTTCTCATCCTCGAAGCTGAAATCTCTCTGGAAGTTCGCAGTTAACGTTTCCCAATCTAAGGTTTCCCTGCGTACCTCCAGGTCTAGATACCATTTCTTTGAAATATCCTCTTCCAAAGTATGCATGAACAAGTGTACCCACTCTTTAGGTGGTGTTTCTTCCCATGCCTGCAAGCAGAATTCCAAATGCTGACTAGGATTTGTCTTCCCGTTGAACTTCTCAAAGGGTAAGGTAACCCTTGCTGCGAACCGAATTGCATCTTTTTTCTGCATTGATCCCAAGTGTTCAATATCTACTTGTGTGAAGCCCACCATCTGGCGAGTATGCCACGAAGTGCCATATCCAATGCTGGCAACCTATGCTCTTCTGGAACTGCTGCAGTATAGTCTTGAATAAAAGTATAAACGTTAGTAGAACCATCAAATGTAGGGATCGGGATTACCTCCTTTCCAATCCAGCGCAGTGATTTCGTGACCTACGCGCACCTTCTAGCTGACACTTCGTGCATGCGATTATGCCAGTTTTCCAGTCCAGTGTCTGAGTTAGAAACGCAGGAGCTATCGCATCTCCAGCTGAGTGCACCCTCCGCAGTAGGATTAACGTAATCCTCCTGGTTCGCAGTCATCTGGTAGAGCCGATCCATGTTTTGAGCATTAGATTCTTCCTGAATCGGCTCACTATATTTCTCCCCATCTGCAGGATCCAATGGTGCGATAACCCGCAGATGCTTGCCTTCGAATATCATCTTCTTTGTTTTCAAATTTATAATGGCCAAATTATCAATAGCCCAGTCAATTCCTAGTAGCGCAGGAAAGGGCTGGCTATTGTCAACAATCTCGATGACTTCAAAGTCCGCATGGCTTTGTACTCCGTCAATATCAACCACAACATTGGCTAAGCAGCCAAATGGTATAACTTTCTCTTGGTTGGCCATTCTTAGCTAGATAGGTGACCATGATAGCTTTGGTCGACCCATCTGCTTCCATGTCTGCTTGGTTAAGACATTTACTTATGATCCCAGATCAAGGATAACTTTGTCCATCTCAAAGTCTCTTATCTGCGTAGTGAGCCTCATCTCTCGACCCGACCTCTTCTGTTTCTTTATATGATGTAGTGCGCCATTAGAAGTTTCTGCTTCTATCTGTGGTTCGTATAGATTTATTAGCTTCTCCACCTTTGCTATCGCGTTTTCACTTTTCAGCAGCTTCTTAGGAACTGCGCAACAGAGGTGCTAACATCCGCTGTGTGTCTTGTCTTGTCATACGCAGCAGGTGTGTCTTCAACACATCGTACTTCACTGTGTAGCGGGATCCTTGGTGATTTAGGTGTTGTTTCTCTGAAGATGTCCCGCGCGTCAATGAAAGCTTCTTTGTTCTTCTTCAGATCTAGAGCAGGCATCTTTCCTGGGGCTTTTCTTACCCATATTGTTTCACGAGGGCCCTGCTTCGCATGAGCCTCTCCTGAAGTGGAGGCCTCTGCTCCCCTATCACAGCGTGTCTCCACGCCACTGCATGTGACTACTTTAATGCTAGGATCCGTAGGTCTATTCTCTGTCGTGATCCACTGGATGTTCAGGGTTGGCGCATCTATCCTTCTTCTTTTCTGCATCTCTACCTCTAGCACCGGGCAATCTTCTATCACATGCTCAAATGATTTACAATAATTACAGGTGATGCAGGGATTTACACAGTCTCTGGATACGTGACCTGGTTGGCCACAGTTATAGCAGATGACCCCACCACGGCCTCTTCCTTGTGTCGGGCCGGTATTTCTTCCTCTACCGCGGTATCCACCACCACGGCCTCTGTAGGTAGATTGATCATAATGCGTGTTTTCTTGCTTTGGATGGTTATCTTCTTGCACTCTGTACAAGCTAGCGCCTCTCATTGAATCCATGTCGCGCTTTCTTTCATTCATTAGTTCATAGGTGCGGCAGTTGGATTCATCATGTCCAACTGATTTACAGAAATTACAATATAGATTCTTAGGTGTCTTCACATATTTCTGTATTAGGTAACAATATTCAGGTCTATGACCAGTAGTTCTGCAGATCTCACACCAGGGTGCCTGGTTCTGATTGATGGGGTTAGGTGCACCACTACTGAGGTAGTCGCGGTATAGGGGACAATGTTCACGGTCATGCCCTTCTCCTTTGCAACTTGTGCACCAAATCTCATGACGAGGTTCATAGCGCTGCTCTTTTCCATTATTAATGCTCTGCAGCTCCAGTGTCAGGGTGGTATGTTGGTTCTGAATCTGGGTCATCCTAGAACTAGACTCACCGATCGGCGAAGCCTCCAACTTCATCGTGATCTCTAAGGCCTCTACCTGCGACGTAACCTTCTGCTGCATTAGTGGTAATCTAATGTGGGGTAACAGCGCAGCAATGAACCATTCCTTGTGTTGATTCAGAGCTATAACAAAGCTTACTTGGTCTAATAGGGTCTTGAACTTCTGATCAAACTCCCAGACCGATTCAGTTGGTCTCTACTTGATTTCCTTCAAGTCATTTATACACTGAGATTCAGACTTTGGTTTCTTGAACTTTGCTATCAGCGCGGCTTTAATCTCTGCCAGGGTTCTGGGCTGCGTGGTAGAATACTTCATGAACCAGTGCAGCGCTCTATCTTTGAATGTAGTGATAAGCTGGGATTTCTTCTCATCATCATCCTGGATCTGTCTGACACTCCAGACAGCTTCACAAAGGAACCAGTGCTGATCAGGATCTTCTAGACCCATCCCTTTGAATATAGGCAGCTTCATATCCGTATGGGCCATGGCTTTAGGGGGAGGTGTAGCACTCGAGGGGGCACCTTGAGGTGTGCCCTGAGGGGTGCTAGGGTGTCGTACAGGACTCTATGCAGTAAAAAAAAATGGGCGTTTAGGGGTAGATGTACTGGGTTGTATATTCGGTGGGGTTGGCTCTACAAGTGGAGGATTCTGAGGGGTAAATGGGGGTGCGGCTTCGTTTTCAATATCAGAAGGCATATCAGTATCTACGTGGAGTCCATAGCCTCTAGGATTCTTATTGAACTTGTATCTTTTCCCACTTCTTAAGTTGTGAGTATCTTCGTCGGAATCGCTATAAATGCTATTTACCATGCCAACTTGAAAAAGTTATTGCATTCTTAAAACACCTTTCTCAGCTAACAACATCTTAATGTATAGACTGAGATTGTTCAGGAACTTACTTTGGAAACCTCTGAAAAAGTGTGCCTCTACTTGGCTGTAGGATTTGAGCGTATCCACAGCAAAATCTGTGACAAATCCTTCTAGCATATGATCGACCCAAAAATCCACTGCGCGCGTCAATGCGATGTCTATTGCTTTGAGCTGTGATATGAGCTCAGGATTCCACTCTATAGGAACGTCTCCTTGAAAATAGGTTTTCTTTTATGTGAGCCAGGAGATCCACGTGTGCAGCTCGTTCAAAAATGTAGCCTAGAAAATCTCATGAATGTCGTCCAGCAGATATCTATCCAACCACTGTGTGTCACTTAGACGCGGATGTCTGTTCTCTTGTCTTTTAAAGTCTCTTATGGTCTTATCCCACCAAGCCTGGATTTCTGTCTTCTCAGGATGCCAGTTCAATGAACCTTCTGGGAACTCAGACTCTTCGTCTCTCATCACGGATTCTAGCACGGACCATTTGTTGGCTATACAATGCTGACCAGAGGTTTTATGAAGACCCAGGTTTTGCGTGGTTACCTTAAACCAACAAAACCCCTTCGCACCGGCCCTTTCAGCAACAGCCCGCAAGCAGGCTGAGGTCTCACTCGAGGTGTTTCTAATAGGGCACTGTGGATTCAGATGTCCACAGTGAGTGATGAGTTGATGGCTATGATGAATTTCGTAGCAACGCACCAGCTGTGTGCTGCGAGGGTCGGACTACACGGCGATGACCAACACTGCTGTCCGTACCACTACCTTCCTCCTTACTGCGGAACTTGAGACTACACTGCGAACACTGCCACTTGATCTCCTATACTTGGACTAAGTGCAAAATGCTTAAGGCAGTGAACTGAATACTACTTATCCACTCAGTCATACACTTAGCTAACTTACTACTTAATGCTCATGACACACAATTAGAATGTTACTATTTTAAGCATAACCCTCGGGTGCAAAATAACTGTTATACATTCATCGAATGCATTCATTCAGACACATAAACAACTTTCCCCATACTCGAGTAGACGATAGATTCACTATCCTTAGAAGCGAAGCTAATATTAACCATACATCTATTCATGCAGACTTAACATATCATTCCATACTCTCTTGATGGCAAATGCATATAAAAGCCTCCTCATAACAGATTGTGAGCAAATATTCAAACATCCAACTACAGAAACAGATAAATGCAAACACACATATAAACATTCAGTCACTCGACACACTATTTAACGTGGTTCACTCCCCTGGATGGGAAGCTATGTCCACAAGAACTGTGTTTGATATTTCTTTTAAGGAAGGGTCACAGTTCTTAGCCACGCACTTAGCTGCGGCTCTCTTCTTGCTCAGATAGGTCTCTGCGCACTCAGCTGTAGAGCCTTTACAATCTATTCTTGATTCGAAAGATATTACAATACAATATGATCACCATAACAGTCATCAACAACGAACCTTCACCTTGACCAACCCTTCCTATACCAAAATGGTCTTCTTAAATAGATTACACCTGAAGGTCGTGTCTTTAAAACATTGAAGACCAAAACCCTTAGGGTTTCCAAACCACTATGGTCCCTCTGAACCTTCATGCAGGTTTCTGGTAGTGATTTTGCTGTCGTGGCAATCCTCCACACCTTAGACCCGTCGCTTTTAGACTTCCTATTGTGTGCACACCAACAGATCATCCATTTCGAGCCACCCTTCCACTAACGGACTCGTGCGACTGGCTCAGCTCCCAGTCGCTTTCCCTTCAATCCATTTGTCCTCTAACGGCCACGTACAACTGGCTCAGCTCCAGTCATTGTCCATCCACCGTTTTCCCCTTAACGATCACGTACTCTGCTATACACCGAACTGTCACTTTCCCGATCCGTCCTCTGCTTAACGGAATCATATAGTTAGCCGCCTTCCTGATCTGCTTATGCCCTCAAATCGGCATCTTTTCAGCAGTCTTACCAAAAGTAGACCATCACCGGTCTATCCACTCCATCTGGTCATCCTCCGTCCAGTACACAACTTTATTGGCTCCACGTGGCCCTACTACTTTTGCAACACTGAACCTGTTTAGCGTTGATCTTCACAACATCCTTCAAAACTCGGTACTGCGCACATCTTCACAGTACCCCCAATACTTAGCCAAAATTTACTTATTTTCTGAGCTGTTCTTAGCTCAGCTCCATCTAGCCTCAAAAATGTTATAAAAAATGGCCCTGTTGGGCCAGGCCCAACAACTTAAGATCCAACTTAACATGGATATTTTTCTCTATGGAAATCCACAACAGTTCCAAGAGATAATTTTAAGTGTCCCAAATTCTTTTTGGTCTCTATCTGTAATAATAAATTTTCTAATCGGCCGGGGGTAGGGTTTCTCATTGGCCTGTTGTGACAAGTCTCAAAGGGTAGACGAACCCTGGGATAGAGGCTCACCCCAATGGACTTCGAGACATCTCGTCCCCTACTGAGTCACAAGTTACTAGTTTATATGGCTTATGGGCTGTTGGAAATACCCTTGGGAGGTTGTTGTTCCCATGGTTAAAAATAATAATAACTTTTCTAATCCCAATTATTGCCTATTTTCCTTTAGTCTTCATTTCTTTTACTCTTTGAACTTCCTTTCTTAATTCAAGTTCTAAAATAATTCTATATATTTGCAAAGACTTTATAGAACCCGCGCCACCTTGCTACCTTGCTCTTTGTTTTCGTTAAGATTGTCCATTAAAGTATCAAAAGTATGTGGTTAAATACCTAGTTAAAAAAGTTGTGAAAACAATTTTGAACTAGCACATCCACAAGTAAAGTGGCAGGTGTTCATGAACACCCATAGGTGTAGCTAACCACTTAGTTTTGTGGAGATGGTTGGTTGTTAAACAAAAGCTAAACATTAAACCAAATAATATAAACATTAAACTAATTAATATAAACATTAAACTAATTAGTATAAAAACAAAACACATACTATTTAATAAACATACCACTTTTCTTAACTACAGCTTAATTGAAGCTTATTTAAATCTTAATCAAGATGCATTTGAGCATAACAAGATACGATGACCATGAAATGAATCCCCACTATACACTTGTTACACTCAGGTTAATCTCCTTGATCCACTCAAGGAAGTCCAAAATCTCAAATAACATTAAACATTAAACTAATTAATATAAACATAAAACAAATACTATTTAATAAACATATCCCTTTTCTTAACCACCACCTAACTTAGCTTATTTAAATCACCATGAAATGAATCCCCACGTTACACTTGCTACACTCAGGTTAATCTTGTTGATCCATTCAAGGAAGTCCAAAATCTTATATAATATTAAACATTAATTTAATTAATATAAACATAAAACAAATATTATTTAATAAATATACCCATTTTCTTAACCACCACCTAACTTAGCTTATTTAAATCTTAATCAAGATGCATTTGAGCATAACAAGATCCGACGACCATGAAATGAATCCCCATTGTACACTTGTTACAGTCAGGTTAAACTTGTTGATCCACTCAAGGAAGTCCAAAATCCTAGATAATATCTAAACACCTATCGATAAAATAATGATAAAGAAATAAACAAGAAATAAATGACAAATAATAATATTATAATGAAAACATTAATATTGAATCATTTATGTTATAATATTATAATGAAAACATTAATATTATAATATTAAATTTATAATAAAAAACACTAGTGGAATGGAATCATATTGTTGGGAGCTCCTGAGAGAGCACTAATATCTGGTATCCTTAAAAGTTCTTTGGAGCAAAATCGTTGTACAACTCTTCAAAGTCTCACAATGGAAGCTTATGCAAATATATTCCCTTCCAAAGGCTTTGGACGATTCCTAGAAAACCAAATATCTCCTCAAGAACCCTAGGTAATCGCTGTCAACTTGGTACATAAAATATCGTGAAATTGATTGAAATTGGGAATGAAACATCTTTAACAAAAAATGGCAGCTTAAAAACATATTCCGCGCGCAACATTCCCACAAAATGATGGGATATTTCCACAAATTTTGATTAACAAACTAGGCGTTGAAAGCCTTTTTCTTGTTTTGTTGCTAGTTCTAAGAAATCCACATATTTGAGGTAGTTTGAGAAGGAATCAGGGAGATAAAGCTACAAGGTTCTTGGTGCAATCTCGAAGAAAATACTGATACATATATTAGTCCTTTACCACAATCTTTAATAAATAAACTTGGATTTAAGATAACTTTGTTTAAGCTTTAAAGTGTTCGGTAGTTTTCTTCCAGGACATTTAACAAATTCACTCCCAATTAAGGTCTTGTTCACAATCCTTACCAAAACTTATTCCGAAAATCCAGTATTTTTCACAAACTCTGGATCACAAAAAGCCGAATAGAAGCGAGAACAAATTCACTCCCAATTAAGATCTTGTTCACAATCCTTACCAAAACTTCTTCTGAAAATCCAGTAATTTTCACAAACTCTGGATCACAAAAAGCGGAATAGAAGCGAGAACAAATTCACTCCCAATTAAGGTCTTGTTCACAATCCTTACCAAAATTTCTTCCGAAAATCCAGCAATTTTCACAAACTTTGGATCACAAAAACCGAATTGCAACAAGAACAAATTCACTCCCAATTAATCTCTTGTTCACAATCCTTACCAAAATTTCTTCCAAAAATCCAACAATTTTCACAAACTCTAGATCACAAAAATCGAATAGCAGCGAGAACAAATTCACTCCTAATTAAGCTCTTGTTCACAACCCTTACCAAAAATTCTTCCAAAAATCCAGTAATTTTCACAAACTCTATGAAGGATCACAAAAAGCCAAAATTCTAAAGCATTCGACAAGAAAGTTGCAGGCTTCCGACCTAGTTACCCCATGGAAAAAAAGCAACAGAAGAACACAATGCCAGTTATATTTGACGATATTTTTACAAGCTTTACCAAATATGTGTTTTGGGAAACGCCAAAAGCTGCATTCGCTGCCATATCCAAATCACGTACTTTTCACAAACTCTGTGAAGGATCACAAAAAGCCGAAATTCTAAAGCATTCGACAAGAAATTTGCAGGCTTCCGGCCTAGTTACCCCATGGGAAAAAAGCAACAGAAGAACACAAATGCTAGTTATATTTGACGATACTTTTACAAGCTTCATCGAATATGTGTTTCAGGAAACGCCGAAAGCTGCATTCGCTGCCATGTCCAAATCCTGGAACAAACGCACGATTTTGAAACAAAATGTGATAAGATAATGCAAAATGAGCATAACAATGTACCTTATGTTTAATTTTGAGTGGAAAAAGGCACGTCGAGTCAAAATCTTTCCAGATTTGCAAAACCAACATCAAATTTTGATAAACTTGTAGCAATTGATCTCCAAATCAATAAATCACTGGAAAACCATTCCCTCTTCCCCTATTCCGATTGGAGTAAGCTATCTAGGCGATCATTTGGACTTCCCCTGATCGGTGGTCCGTCACCGGCACCGGAGCACGATCACCAATCTGTCATCGGCACCAGAACACGATCGCCGCGTCAGTTTCCTGGTGACCCCATCATCGCCGGCTCAGTCCCTTTTCGGCTGTCGGTTGCCACCCTGTGAGCTGTGAGCTTTTTCCAGCTTTTGCGATCCTTTCTCAGCTTTTGCATACTTTCTCCACCATTTTCCTTCTACCACCTCTCTTCACCATCCGCACCATTTCTCCTCTCCGCCATCGCTGAGCTCTGCTGCAGTCCTGTACTCACTTCTCCTCTCCGCCATCGGTAAAGTGGGCAGTGAGGTTTCTTGATTGTTTCACTTCTCCTTCATAATTCAAGGTCCAAAAGGTCTCCTAGATAGCTTACTCCTATGTTAAATAGGATGTATCCATAGTTTAAGCAAAACATTTAGAGAAAGGAGATGTGTTTGTTTTTCCTAGGGGTTTGGTTCATTTTCGGCAAAACATTCGGCCTAGCACTGCATTCAACAGCTAGCCACCGGAAGCCCAAGTGCTTTCAGTCTCCTTGTGTGGATCGAAGCCCCTTGTTCCGGAGGATGTGCGGGCCAAATCCTTTCAAATCAGCAACAATGCGGTCAAGAAAATCAGTTCTAAATTTGATTCGTAGAATATCATTTTGTTTGTTTTTCAATGATTCTCATTATTATGCCCTGCGTATTGAATTTAAATGTCGTTAAACCTTTCTAAAGGGCACTGTAACTTATTGGATGTTTTTCACTTGGATTTTAGGTCTCGAAATGTTCAAGCCACACATATTTATCACTCAAATTTGATTCATTTGAATTTTTAATTGAGAGGAGAAGAGTGAAAATTTTAAGAGCCAGTTATCATGTTATAACCTCTTTAATATTAATGTATGACCTCATTAACTTCCTTGAATGTTAAGAAATAGATCAACTCCCGAGACCTAGAAACATCTAGGAATTGAAGTTTGCATGATGAGAAATCTCAGTTACCAGAAAATGGACGGGGCCTTATGTTTCATTGAGAAAACTACATAGAATAGATTCCTTGAAAACTGCACACCAACGATCGAACCAAGGCAGACCTGACAAAATTTCCATCTATTGCTGCGAATTTTGAATGAGCGGGGCCAAAACTTCCCTCGGATGTACCTTACAAAGCCATAAGTGTATCCAATTGTAGCCATGTAAATCCTCCTCCGGCTACTAGTGTTGAGGGGCGATATGACGGGCTTGGTCACATGGCCTTCATCTAATAATAATCATCACACAGCAATTCTAATAATGATTATAAATGGTTGTGTTTGGTTTATAAAGGATAGTGCATTTGAAAATGAGTAATTGAATTGAGAAATTATAAATAAAAAATCTTAAATACTTAAAAAAAAATTGGTTATTTAATCTTCCCCAAACTGTTACTATTACATCCCAAATTTTTACTATTACAGCGTTTCATACTTTTACTCAAAGCTTATAATACAAAGCAAACACATAAGAACAAATTCATTATTTCAACTATGCCATACCTGCAACCAAACTTCACATTCTACAGCTAGATGGAAACAAGGTAATGCATAGTCATTTAAACTATGATTTATTTATTTGTGTTTCTGTTTAAGTTTCAAATGCATAAGTGGAAAATATTATTGGTTTGTCATTGACTATAATGATGATGATTGTAATATTAATGTCTTCATTGAATTTGAAGGATTGTATTATCCACGGATGCGGATATATTTTTGGTGTGCAAATTCCAAATCGATCTACATTAAGTTACTTCACATTCTACAACTAGGTGGAAAATAGATAATGCATAGTCATTTAAACTATGATTTATTTATTTGTGTTGTTGTTTAAGTTCCAAATGCATAAGTGAATATATTATTGATTTGTTATTGACTATAATGATGATGATTGTAATATTAATGTCTTTGTTGAATTTGAAGGATTGTGTTATCCACGAATGTGCATAAATTTTTTATGTGCAAATTCCAGATCAATCTACGTGAAGTTCTATTGTTTTATCCGCAAATCCCTTTCCAATTTATTTTGTATTTGTTTTCCACTTTCTTGTGTATTCATCAAATATTTAATCTCACTCACTCGAGTTAATATGTTCAAATGAAATGCGAATTTGAGTGGGATGATTTTCACCTCTTAATTGTCTTCCATCCATATCCAAGTTTTTAACAGCATAATAAATAGACCCATGGATAAGGTAGACGTATTCATCTTCATTGACGCCAAATTTTGTACCAGCAATGCTTTGCCTTCTTTACCTTGACTTTGTTTTTCATTCTTGAACTTTGCTAAGGTTTTTTTTACCTAATTCATCCTTCAACATATTCAAAAAATTCATTGGCTTTCTGCTAACTATACTTAGAATTTTTTAGTGTAAATTGTCCTTCATCCTTTGAGATTCAAGTTCATATTTCATCTCTTTCAAGTTACATAGTGGACATATTAAAATCCTACATGTCATCCTCAAATGTCACATAGGATTCAACATGTTCAGTGATCTACTGCCACAAAATCAATTCAATATAATACCTAATTTCATTAGGACTCCATAGCATGAGAATGCTCTCAACAGGTTCTTCAAATTTCTTGTACTAAAAAACTTCCATTTCAAAAGTGCTTTCAACATTCATAGTGTTGTTGCTCACCAGTATGAGCATCTCTTGATGCATTTCATCAAATTTTTCAACCTCTGCAGTTATGGTGAAGTCTTTTTTAACAAAGCAGTCAACATCATCAACATTCTTGGGCTTTTCAAGCCATTCAAAAATATACTTCAATTCTGCATCAAAATCAATGTTTTCTACTTTAGCTGCTCCAACTTCTACATTGGGAGGAACACCAACAAATTCTTAGTCATCAATTGCAACAACAATTAGTCTATCATCCACTTCGTCTTCATGTCTAAGCAGGTTATCTCTGTCAACCAACAACTTATATATCAACTTCATTTCCAGTTCAACTGCAATTAGCTCTTCCTCAATAAGGCATTCCTCATCATATTTGGGCGCATTTTCAATTTCCATTTTATATTGTGTTGGGTCCACTTCATCAAACATAGTTACAGTTGCCAAATATTATGAGCTTCTACTCATCTTCAGGCTTCGGCCTTCTCAATCTTCATCCGCGACCACTCAATATCAAACACGGCTACAGTTGCCAAATATTTTGAGCTTCTACTCATCTTCAAGCTTCGGCCTTCTCAATCTTCATCCGCGACCACTCAACTCGATTACGAGGAGTTCTTGCTACAATACGCGGGATAAAATATAGTAGTAGACTCAACCACTAAACCATGGGAGCACTCACCTTCAGTTTGCTCGACCATTAAACCATGAGAACACAAGACCTCCAATCTGCTTAACCATAAAACCATGGGAGCATTTATCCTCCACTTTTGTGAATTTTAACATGCTACGAGCTATGGCTGTTTTCCTCCTTTAGTCACACAAGAATCACCTTCTCTCAGGAAACCTTTCTCTCTGCTTGCGGATGCTTCTTGCAAAACCCATTTACACACCAAAAAAACAATCTATAACTTCCATGATAGCTTCTGTTAACATCAACTTGAGCTCGAAGTATAAAAATACGTATGGAAAAAAAGGATGAGCTCTGCAACTCTCTCGCGCTAGGGTTTCGTTTCCTCTAGGGTTCAGTTTTTGCGGCTCATTTTGCTGGCTGCCATGGCGGCTAGTAGTGGAGGTCGAAGGAACCCCTCCTTCAGCTCCATCTTATCACGTAAGGTTTCCCTAGCCAAACCCTTGGTTATTGCAGGATCAACAATCCCAGTGGCTAATGCTCAAGCTAAAGGGAAGGGAGGAGTAGGGTCGGGCTCTTCTCCCCTGGAAGCCCTGAATCCTTCGATTGCTCAACCGTCAGAACTTCCAACATCTAGATATGTACCGCACAACAACTCGAAATGCATACCTAAAACTCAGCAAATCCCTAGGTATGAAATCACATCCACAATTGTCAGTGAACAAATACAGTTCATGCAGGACCATGCAATCATCTGTAAATTCATAGGCTTATGTCCTACGAAAAAAGCCCTGGTATGATGGATTCTAAGCACGTGGAAGCCCAAAGGAGAATGCGAGTTAAAACTGGGATCAAAAGGTTTTTTCACGGTTATTTTTCATATTACCTAGAAGACAAGCATTGCATCTTTCAAGGCAGTCCATACTTCTACCACTCCGCAGGACTCTATATTTGCAATTGGAAAGAACAGTTCTCACCAGAGAAAGAGGATTTCAAAGTGGTCCCGGTCTGGATACGGCTCTACTCCCTACCACATGAGTTCTGGAATACTGAAACAATCACAGGAATTGGAGACACGCTGGGCACATTTGTCCAAATATTTGATGCCACTCTGATAGGAAGGTACACCTCCTATGCTAGAATCTGTCTCTATCTGGACATTTCAACAGCACTCCCTAAAGAAATTTTCCTTAGTCACAGAGATTCCGAGTGGATCCAACCACTAGAGTATCAGCACATTCCTTTTCGCTGTAGGAAATGTCACGAGCACGACCACCTCTTTAAGGAATGTCCCTTAAATGCTAAACCCCATGCCCGCTTGCATATGGACAAGAAAGATGAAGATGGATTCACCAGGGCCACGAATAAGTGTCGACATCCCAAGAAGACTCAAAACCCTAATCCCCCTCAGGAGGCACCAGTTCAAAACACCTTTTCTGTGCTCTCCGAGATTGAACAGCTTGATCCCAAGGAAGGAGAAATTCCTGTAGTGGCTTTGGAGAAGAGCCCTCTTGCACTCCTAGATCATCGAGATACCTCACATTTGGAACTTGCGAAAGATTCTGAACCCTCTTTCTCCCGGGAAGAGATTCTAGCCCTAATAATAGAAATGGACCAAAGGATGGTCGAGGATGGTGACCCCAACGACGGAGAGGACATGGAACTAGGGGAGCTAGACCTGTCCATTTGGTATGATGCTAAAAAGAAAGGGAACACTGAATGCATCCCTTCCCATCAGTTGAAGCTCTTCATGGATCTTTACAGGAACATACACAAGCACAAGACTTCGACGGGACAAGCAGAGGAATCCACACAGGATCACAACAAACAAATTTTAGGAATCAAGCAACAACAGAAACGAAGATATATGCCTAAAATCCAAAGAGAAACACCCAAAAAAGGCAGGAAATCAAATAGGCATCTAATCAAAGAACTAGGGGCCTTCCTCGTAGATTTAGGTCAAAGTTCCCGCCTAGAGGCTCACTTCTCTCCCTCAGTTTAAATGGAGATAAAACTTATTTCTTGGAATATCAGGGGAATCAGAGGCGATTCCAAAAGACTTCTATTCAAAAATATGATTCTCACCGAGAAACCTGCTGTTATTATGCTACAAGAAACTAAATGCTCAGAGAAAAAGCTCCTGGAATTTGTTACTAAAACCTGGAAAAAAGCACATGTCATAGATCTGGATGCTAGAGGCAGTGCGGGAGGCATAGCCATAATTTGGGACCCCAATATCCTACAAATTGAAGGCTTCTTCTCCTCCCAGCATACCCTTTCTGACTGTTTCAAAATCCTGGGAACCAACCACAGAGGAGTTCTCACCAATGTTTATGGACCGCAGCGAATGGAGAAAAAGATTAACTTCATCAAGCATCTCAATTGGCTCCACAATAGAATTCCATACTAGAATTGGATAATAGGGGGTGACTTTAACATAATCTCTTCTCTCGTGGAAAAAAAAGGAGGTATCAAAAGACTGGATAGAGACAGTGAGGCCCTTCAAGCTCTCATATGGGATCTTAAGTTAGCAGATATCCAAACCAACAATGGCATATTCACCTATAACAATAGGAGAGGATGGGACAGACAAGTAGCCAGCCGCTTGGATCGCTTCCTAACCTCTCACTTCTTCAAAACCAAATCAATCTCTCTGCCACTATTCTCCCTGCAGCTGGATCGGATCACTGGCCGATCTGTCTGCTTCTGATGTTAGAAGGGGCCCATAGCAGAAGACCTTTCAGATTTGAGAAATTCTAGTTATCTCACCCTGATTTCATGAACAAAGCCAAGGAATGGTGGGAGAGCTCTGCTCAAACAGAGGGCTCGATCATGTACAGATTCCAACAAAGACTCAAGCATTTGAAAAATTAGCTTAATATTTGGAACAAAATGGAATTTGGAAACATTTTCGAGGAGAAGCAGCAGCTGGAAGCCCAACTGAACTGCATTCAAAGGCAATCCATCCACACTGGATTCATGAAGGAGCTCAAACAACAGGAGTCTGCACTTCAGGAACAACTCAACATTCACTACCAACAAGAAGAAGAACTTTGGAGGTAGAAGTCGCGGGTTCAATGGATCAAAGAGGGGGAACGAAACACCAGCTTCTTCCATCACTCAATGCTTCAAAGGAGGCAGATAAAAAAAAATTCCAGGCTCACCTCCTCCCAAGGGCACAATCTCCAATCCAAGGAGGATATTGAGGCAGAATTAATCAACTTCTACAAGAATCTTCTCACTGAACCTATGGGGGACATGACTCCTATTGTCAATCAAATCCTGCAGCACATACCCAATCTTATCTCGCAGGAGCAAAAATCCATCCTCTCTCAAGAAATTTCCCTCAATGAAATTGAATCGGTTTTCATGGAAATGAACTTGGGAAAAGCTCATGGCCCTAACGGATTCACTTCCAATTTCTTTCAAGCCTGCTGGAGCATAACCAAGCATGATGTTTGGGAAGTGGTTGAAATCTCTAGAAAATCGGGGATCATCCTTCCTTCCCTCAATGCTACGTTCTTAAATCTCATCCCCAAAATTGAAAAACCTTTCGAACCCTCAAATGTCAAACCTATAGCCCTCTGCAATGTCATCTACAAAATCATCACTAAAATCATTGCCAACTGTTTGAAGCATATCCTACCCCTGATTATTTCCCAAGAGCAAACGGGCTATGTGGAAGGAAGACAAATTCTCGATGGCATCATCACTGCTCATGAAGCCATTCACTCTCTCAAAACCTCTCGAACTTCAGGTATGCTCCTAAAGTTGGACATGTCTAGAGCCTTCAACAAAATAAGCTGGAATTTTCTCAGAGCTATGTTAGTATCCTTCGGCTTCTCTACCAGCTAGGTCAATTGGGTGCTAACTCTAGTCTCCTCTGCTTTCTTCTCCATTCTTATCAATGACTCATCCTCTGCCACCTTCTCTTCCTCAAGAGGCATCCACCAAGGGGATCCTCTATCCCTGTACCTCTTCATCATCCTAGTTGAGCGGCTTGGGAGATACATTAAGGCGCAAGTTCAGGCGAATCAAATACAAGGACTCAAACTGGATGACTCAGGTATGACTCACTCGCATCTCCAGTTTGTGGATGACACCATGATGATGGGACATGCCTCGGTGAGAGAAGCAAAATCTTTTAAGCAGGTTTTGGAAATCTTTGGGAACTCCTCTGGCATGTCTATCAATATTCTCAAGTCTCGGATCTTCTTCTTCCACACTCCTCCCCTCACCCAACTCAGATTTACCAGAATTATGGGTTTTCAAAAGAGCTCCCTTCCGGCCAAATTTCTTGGTTCCCCCCTCATTGACTCTGCGATAAAAAATGCTTCCTGGAAGGACCTTCTTTCCAAACTCTCATCCTGGACCTTTAGAGCTCTAAATTTCCCAGGCCGGCTCACTCTGCTGAAGTCGGTCCTCCAAGCCATGCCACTCTACCTCTTTTCTGTCATGGCCGTGCCCCAACACATTCTAAAGTCTATTCGCAATATGTAGAGAAACTTCTTATCTAGAGGAGCTCTCCTAAACAGAAAATGGCCCCTTGTTGCTTGGAAAACTCTCTGTCTGGAAAAAAAGAATGGAGGCTTGGGTTTGAGAGACCTGCTCACTCTCAACCAAGTACTATGTGCAAAGCTTTGGTGGAGATGCATCACGAAACTGACCCTGCCTTTGGAAAGATAAATATGTCATAGATGCGAGTCAGGAATATCTCATCAGAACTGAGGATTTATTTGAAGGATCGATAATTTGGAACTCATCCAAAGCCCAAAAAGATCTCATATGTACCCACATCTTTTGGGAAATTCGGGATGGGAACTCTGCTCTGTTCTGGGAAGACGCTTGGAAACAACTCCCTCCTTTGCAATCCCATGATAATTGGATAAACATGAAAACCCGAATGCAACAAGCTGGCAAGGTAAAAGTGGCCTAGTATTGGTGTCAGGCCTCCCCCCAAAGCAAATGGCAAACCTGGCTTCCAAAAGCAGATTGGTTTGGGTCAGAAGGAACTCAAGAGGAGAACAACTTCTAGGGGAACTTAAGCTCCAGGAAAGTCCTCATTCAAGCTAAACCTGACAAATTGAGATGGGGGCACCAACCTAAAGGCTCATTCACGATCAAGGAAGCCTCCCAACTTATTCATCAGACCTTAGATCAGAAAAAAGACATCATTTGGGACAAAATCTGGGACTCAAACCTCTAGCCGAAAGTCAAGACTTTCCTTTGGCTCATTGGGCACAGGCGCATCCTCACTTGGGACCAGCTGGGCAGAAGAGGTTTTCATGGTACTTCAAGATGCCCCCTCTACAATATGTCGGAAGAAACCATGGAGCATCTGCTAAATCAATGCCCATTCGCTTCTGCTGTCTAGGATTGGGGCGCAAGCCTCTTTGGTAACTCGAACAGAAATCGAGATGATTTGCTTGATACCATTCGAAATTGGCATCCCCACCCATTTGCTAGCCCTTTCCTCAAAAAGCTTTGGACTATTTTCCCAGGCTTAGCCCTCTGGAATATCTGGAAAGAAAGGAACAGAATAATTTTCAAGAATGAAACTCTCCCCACTCAACTAGTCCTCTCTCTCATCAAATCCAACTTACAAGAAACTCTTCAGCTAAAGCAGTGGTCGGACGCTGATTTTTAGGGTTCTCCTCAAGAGCAACGCGTTCTCCAAGCTTGGGCCTTCTGTAATTTTCGGCATTGGGAATACCAACCCCTCTCCTCGGCCAAAGGCTTACATCCCCTCTACTTGGTCCCCTCCTTTGGCTCGCTACATCAAGATTAACTTTGATGGGGCCTCCAAGGGAAACCCTGGGCCAGTAGGAATTGGTGGAGTTTTCAGAGACTACAAGGAAGATATTCTCCATATCTTTGAGGAATCCATAGGTGCCTCTACTAATAACGTAGTCGAGATTTTGGCACTCATTACTGGCCTTCATACAGCTAGGCGTCTTGGCTATAAGTCACTGGTGGTGGAAGGCGATTCCCAGATAATTATAAACATTGTTCTAAAACTTTCTACGGGTACCCCGTTGAGCAAGCTTTCAAAACATTGGCGATTGGATTGGTTAAATGAAATTCTTCGTGATGCTCTCCCTTACTTCCAAGTCCTCCAAGCAAGCCACTTAAGAAGAAAGGGTAATAAACTAGCCGATCACCTAGCTAATCATGGCGCAAATGCTGCTTCTGAAACTATTGACCACGAGTGGACGCAGTACAACCTCCAACCCCTCAAGGATCAGCTTTAGAGCATCAGAGATCATGACTTCCCTTCCCCACAGTGGGTGGATAGTGGAATTGACGGGTGGGATAAGGAGGAGCATGTGGCTGGAAGCCCAGACCCTCGTGCTCACACCTCATCGCCCTTGGCCCGATGATAATCATGCCTCCTGTAGGCTGTCTTTTCTCCAATGCTCAGGTACTGTTCTGCCTGGTAGATGTTTGATGGCTCACTCTAGTCGATGTAAATTGCACATAATGGCCAAGCATGGGATGCTCACTCTCAGGACAGAGGAGGAATGGCGGTGAGATTACCAAATCTCATGCATTAACAATCATTATTGGACTTTGGCTAGTGTTATGAAGCACTGTAGAAGGGACCGAGACTCATTCTTGAAATCCTTCAGCGTTCTGGATGCACCTGTAATTCTGAAGACCGTGGTTGGCACTCAAATTGATCCGTAAGATCCCTATTTCATGCTCAATGATCACCAGGTTTGGCTTTGCTCTGAGTTTTTTGTCTTTTTACCTTCTTTGTGTTCAAAATTTCCGCTCCCTCCCCTAAGCTGGTGGGAATTTCTTACAGCTAACTTGACTGTTGCTGTGGGGGATATTTACTGGGGTGTCTACGACTGTGAACCTTTTCTTTCCCCTGTCTCTTTCCTCCTGCTTGTGGTCAAAGCTTGCGGTTGTTTTCTCAGCCTCTCTAGCCTCTCTATTGTGGTGACTGCCTTTTCCCTTCCCTCGACCGCTATGCCTCCCAGGGAGAACCCCCGATGTGCCTCAACCTTGCCAAAGTTCCATCTGAAGGAAACCATGACTCCTCTCATTCGGTTTCAACAGCAATTGGTGGATAAGTACAGGATATTCAAGAAGGAAATTCCTGAGTCTATGCAAGAGAGAATTCAGCGTGCAGAGTATGAAACGGACGTGGATATAATTTGCACTAAGAAGGACGAGATAAAAAAGGAATTTAGGGACCTTGTTCCTGACCCTGGCTCCTCTCGAGGTTGCCTCACTCTCTATTAGAAGTCTCTGGATCTGCATTGGTCACAGAAGATGATCCTGGGTCGCACCTTAGTGGAGAAAGATGAGCAACATGGTGAAATCCTACTCCAGCAGGATGAGATGTTGCTGCTCCTGCAAGCAACGCATACTGAGCAACCATATTGAAATTGGAAAATGGTTTGGCCTGAGCTTCGAGACAGGCTCAACCAACGGGACTCCTAAGTAATCAACCTATGGTCTTTGCACCAGGTTTTTGCTGTTTATTCCTAGTTTTTTTCCTGTTTTAAGACTGCTCATCAAACTCAGATAGTATGGATAATTTTGTTTTAATACTTATGAAGAATTCCCAAACCCTATATGGTTCAGTCTCGCTTCCTTTCGAGGGAGACTGCTACTCTGATTTTCAATCATGTTTTCCCTCTGTTGGGAGGGCTTTGTTTTCTCTGTAAATCTTTTTTTTGGCAATAGAAGGATTGTCTAACTTACAAAAAAAAAACCATTAACATGAGCTCTCTCAGTCATAGAGATTCAACAACTCACATGACCTGGTTCCACATGTTTTGATGGCTCTAGAGGTCATCCACACTTCACCAGTCATAGGCCTTTCCTCCATGGCTTGGCTTCCCAAATCTCCACAATGTCAGAAACTCCCAGCTGACTTGGAGCAATAGACAAAGTAAGCTATCTAGGCGACCTTTTGGACCTTGAATTTGTATGAATTATGAAGGAGAAGTGAGGCTTTACCGATGGCGGAGAGGAGAAGTGAGTATAGGACTGCAGCAGAGCTCAGCGATGGCGGAGAGGAGAAATGGTGCGGATGGTGAAGAGAGGTGGTAGAAGGAAAATGGTGGAGAAAGTATGCAAAAGCTGAAAAAGGATCACAAAAGCTGGAAAACGCTCGCAACTCACAGGGTGGCAACCAAAAGCCGAAAAGGGATTGAGCCGGCGACAGTGGAGTCACCAGGCAACTGACGCGGTGATCGTGCTCCGGTGCCCGTGACGGACCACCGATCACGGGAAGTCCAAATGGTCGCCTAGATAGCTTACTCCATTCTGATTTCTTATCTTATCATTTACGATCAACTACATATTTCCTTAATGATCTCATGGTCGATAATGTAGACAAAGTCCGAACTACATGGCGACAACGGAGGAAGATCAAATTGGATTTTCATGTCATATCTAATCTACTTGAATTTCCATGTCTCTTTGAATATTTCCTTATTAGACTATTGTAAATAGTTGACAATGGATTGATAAGAAATACATAAAACACCAAATATCTTCATCTTTTCGCAGATATTGATCTATCATCCAGACACAAATTTTTCATGACATTTGTAGGTTGATGCAAACAAGCAATGTCAACATTGTACTAGTGAGTGGGTAGTAAAACAATCTTCACAGAGCGCATATGGGTGAACAAAGTAGACAATTAGTCTTTGAATTTCAATTGACTCTACCTTTATAATTCCCACCAACAACCATATCTAGATTTATGATAAATGGATAAGGATTTGAGTCACAACTGTTGGTGGAGATAGTGCCTTTGGATTTGTCCCTACACCTTTACAACTGGAATATATCTTACATTAATCTAGTGTGAAATCATTGCAACACCCACATATTTTCCATTGATCACATTGTCTCCTTCTTTGTCGATGAAACATAAGGCCTCACTAAACACTGGGGCATGTTCTTCCATTAATCATACCATATTAATTATTTCCACCATTGACTTTAATGGACAATATAACATTGATAACTATGCCTACAAGCAATCTCGTACTACGATTGATATGGTGTCATGTACCAACTTCTTGTGTAATAAATAAAAGAAGAGTTTTTGAAAATAAGAATAATAAAAGTAATTAGTTCCATTGATGTTTGAGATAACTCATAAGATTTTAAGTGAGTTTGAGTGGTTGAGTGAACATGGGAGCTGCAAGTAGGAGGTCACGAGTTCAAGTCTCGAGGCTATCTATCTATGTGATGTTGAGGACTTCACTCGATGTCCCTGGAATGTTAGGCTCCATAACCAGCGCCAACAGTTTATCTTGTTTAGCATCCATGAATCATGGGGAAGTACTTCAAGGGTTTTTTACAAGGTTGTTCATTGGAAAAAAAGTAGTGGTAGGAAGATAAGTGCATCATTTAAACTGCAGAGGAGAAACACTCAACCCACGAAAGAGCCCTTATAGCATAATTCCTTTCAACTGGATTCCATTATGTATGGAAGGAAAATCAAAAGCTCATTGAAAATTGAGGGGAAGATGAAAAGTTGGAGCTAGGGTTAATGTCGGCAGGGTGATGATTTGGTTCTTTGCAGGCAGCAGGACTGACGGCGACTTGCTGCTATCAGTCAAACTGCACGGGTGTCGAGGTACTTTGAACCGAAGGTTACTTGGTTAGTAACCTGGGGTGTGTTTTTATTTGAGGTTTTTCTTTTTTTTCACAGCACTGTTAGGTTTTTACTGCTTCTTTTTACCTTGGAGATGGATTTGCTAGATGAACTGGACTATAGCAATGACCAACTGGTGCATAGAGACATCTGGGCATCGCCACCTATCGGTCTTCATGATGTGGAGTGTGCTTGGTCCTCCGGTGTGGGTGCTAGTGCTCAGTCGCAACGCTATGGATTTGGTAATAGCTTCTCATTGCTGGGATTGGATGAGGGCTTGAATGGTTATGTTTCCTTTGAAAGGTTCTATGAGTCGGTTTTTTCTCTAGTTAGGGATGGGATTTTGGCTGCCGTAGTTTTGGGCGAAAATGGATGGTGTTCAACGGCCACTCAACCCATTATCTCCCCGACATCTCCATCGACGGGTTTTGTCAGTTCTCCAGATTTTCTGAATTATTTTGGGGCTAGTCTGGATTCTCTTTCTGCTAATGGTCAAGAGGGGACGGTTAGACTTGAACGTAACTCGGTGGAGCTATCTAGGAAGGGCTTATTCTCCTTGGATGAACAGATTTTTATTGCTGGTGGCTTGGGTACTGATGAACTGAGGGGTTTTCCTAGTCCGCAGTCTGATAGGGTTAGGTCATTGGATTCCTGTTTGGACGGGGTGGAGGGGATTGGTGATGTCTGCTCACGGAAAAAACCACGCAGGAAGTGGCTGAAAAATACCGGGAAGGCGCCTAATTACTCTCTGGGTGAAGATATTGGTTTTCAACAGATCCCGATGATGGTTCGAACTGTGCTGGTGGGTAGGGTTTACGGGCGCATGGTGGCTCTCAAGACTGTCATTAATTGGGTGAACAGGTCGTGGACAGCTCATCTGGGATATTCTCCGGAGGTTGTGGCTCTTTCCGGTGGCTGGTATGCCTTCCATTTCACATAGGATGTTCATGCGTTGTGGGTTCTTGGTCGGAATTGGAACTTGGTGAATGTTCCATTTTTACTTAAGCCATGGGATCCCTTGTTTGATGCTAGCATGGAGAAGATGGACACTATCCCGTTATGGGTTAGGCTGCCGGGTCTGCCTTTACATTATTGGCCAGAGGAACATTGCACAAACATAGGCAACTTGTTAGGTACTTATCTGGATGTTGATTTCTCCTACATTGAAACAAAGTATCGAAAGGTTGCTCACATTTTAGTCAGTATTAATGTTCGAGATGGCTTGGCGGATGGTATGGATCTTCGTTGGGGCCCTTTCATTTTTCCCCAGACTCTGGATTACGAAAATATTCCTTTCCGGTGTAGAAGGTGTCATGAATATGGGCATCTGGCTATGGATTGCACACTCCCAATGCGTGTGCAGAACGGTGCGACCTCTCAAAAGGGGGAAAGGGTGGAACACACTTATGAAGGGTCGGTCACGACTCCTCATGTGTCTCCTCTAAGAAATGAGGAAACTGCTCCTGCTTCTGTTCCGGTAGGGGAGAACCTTAACTCAGTTACTTCTGTTGGCGATGTTGGTGAGTCTCCTGTGACTTGTACTGAACGCACTTCACCCTCTGCGGTTTTGGATTGTGCGGATGTTCCGAATACTCTCCTTCGACTGGCCGTTCGGACCTCTGGTAATTCTTTGCTTCTTGACCCTCGTCCATTAATTTCTTTTTGAGCAATTTTACTTTTCCCGGTTTTGATTGGGTGGAAGGCTTGAAGAACCTACATATTTCCCCTAATCTGTTGATCCCCCCCATACATGGTGGTTGCTCCACTGGGGTGGTTGTATCTCCTATCTCTCCTCTCCTGGAGGACGACATCCCACCGGACCTTTCAGGTCCCTTTCCTACTGATACCCTTTTGGCCACTTCTTTATCCCCTACTAGTTCCTCAAACTCAGGTTACTTTCTTCGATCGTTAGTTAAGAAATCTTCTAGTGGGCTTGGCATAGTTAAGGTTGGAGTGGCTAAGGGCAGGGGACATAAATCTTTTATCTCTAAGGCAAAGTCCAGAGCTTGCTCAGACCTTTTGGAAGGGAAACAATAATCCATTGAATGGGCACCTAGAGCTGTGCGGGCCCAGAAGAAAGGAATCACATGAAGATTATGTCTTTCAATGTTCAGGGTCTCGCTGGTCCCTACAAAAGATCAGCACTGCGTCGGGTGAGAGAGAGCACCTAGACATTCTTTTGCTGCAGGAAACTTTGGGTATTGGTGTTGAGGTAATTTCTAAATTGAAGTGTTTGTTCCCGGGTTGGATTTTTGAAGCTTCGGATGCTCGGGGACGGTCGGGAGGTATAGCGATGGGATGGAAGGAGGGTCGCATCAGGGTCACTAACAGTTGGGGGATGGAGTTGGTACTGGGGATGTCATTTACCACTCTGGATTTTGATCAAGATTTTACTATTTTAAACATTTATGGGCCTTACTGCAATCATATCCCCTTCTGGGATTCTCTGCTCAGTAAGAACATTGTCAAGGGAGATAATATGATCTTAGGGGGGGATTTGAATTTTACTTTGGGACATTTTAAGATCTGGGGTCCACGTGCTCAGGTGGACTCCCTATCTAATTATTTTATCAGGAAATTGATGATTGGTAATCTCGTTGATGTGGAGCCTGTCTGTGTTAAACCATCCTGGAGGAACAACAGGGTTCGAGATTGCCGGGTGGCAAAGAGACTAGATAGGTTTTTAATTGCTGAACATTCGGCAGAGATATTTTTTCATATTAGACAATGGGTTGGGAGTGGGGGGTCTTCGGATCACTATCCCATTTTTTTGGAACTTGTTAATGGTCCATTTAAACCACCCCGCCCTCTTGAATTTAACAAGAATTGGTTGAATGACTGCACTTTTATTGATTCATTTCATTCAACCTGGATCCCATACCAGTCAGAGGGTCACTTTTCTGCTGCCTTTCAATTTGCAGAAAAAATCAAGCGTTTGAAGGGACCGATAAAACATTGGGCTGGTGAGAAGCGGCGTCGGAAGAATTAGGAACTCAAACAGCTTGAGGAGGCCCTTGCAACCATTGCTATGAGCGATGGGGGGGGTGTTGGTTGTGGAGCCTGATCTCCAGATTCATAGATGTTATTATTCAGTCGTGTTTGTACCCCAACTTTATATGATATGTAAAAAGGACTGTACACTCACCCCAACGGGGGGGGGGGGGGGGTTGTGGGGGCGAAGCCCCCAAAGGAAATGTTTGGGGTTGTTTTATGGGCCCATGGTTTTGGGTAACCCGTGGTATTTTCCCATTGTATATCCCTTATAAAAGAAATACATTGTAACACGGCTAGGGTTGATGTATTCGGTTTTATGCATTGTAAATATCTCTGAGATCAGGAAGAGAGACTTTGAGACAGTGAAGAGGAAGTGCAGCGATTGTGCTGTAGGTTGTATCCCTTCACTTTGCTGGACGGTATAATAATAAGGACTGACAACTTCAGTGTGGACGTAGCCCAAGTTGGGTGAACCACGATATATCTGTGTCTCTCTTGTAATGTGTGTGTGATTATATTTGCATTTTTGTTTATTGTTATTGCTCTACGATCCTGTTTTTCTAACAATTGGTATCAGAGCCAAAGGTCTATTTGGCAGATAAACCCGCACGAAGAAAGGGTTTCTGGTTCGAGTGGGAGCAATGGAAGAAGAAGGAAAATTTAAGGTAGAGAAGTTTAACGGCCAAAACTTCCAGTTATGGAAGATGCAAATGGAGGACTATCTGTACCAGAAGGATCTATTCCTACCGTTGGGAGGAAGAGCAAAGCAGTCGGCGGCCATGAAGGATGAAGAATGGGAGGTTCTTGACAGAAAGACTCTCAGAACAATACGGCTGAGCCTGGCTTCGTCGGTGGCTTTCAATATCTCAAAAGAAACGACAACGGAGGGTTTGATGAGCGCACTGGGTAAGCTGTATGAAAAACCCTCGGCCTTCAACAAGGTATTTCTGATGAAGCGTTTATTTAATATGAAGATGTCTGAAGGTGGATCTGTTATTGATCATTTAAATGAGTTTAATACGGTTACAAATCAACTAAGTTCTGTAAGTGTGAACTTTGATGATGAGGTTAGGGCTCTTCTAATCTTATGTTCGTTGCCAGAAAGCTAGAATAGCTTGGTCATGGCTGTAAGTAACTCTGTCTCTGGTTCAAACAACTTGAAATTTGATGATGTTATTGGTGTTATTCTTAGCGAGGAAATGCGAAGAAAAAGCACAGGTGAGACATCAGGTAATGTGTTGACCATGGAGAGCAGGGGAAGACAAAAGGAGAGAGGAAAGAGCCAAGGTAATCGTAGCAACTCTAAAAATGGCAGATCCAAGTCTAGACTGGGAAAGATAGAGTGTTGGAACTGTGGAAAGAAAGGACATCTAAAGAAAGACTGCAGATCTCTAAAGAAGAAAGGAGATGTATAGAAGGAAACTACCCAGGAAGCAAATGTAGCAGGTGATGTGTTACAAGATGCTTTGATTCTTGCATTAGATAATACAAGTGATTATTGGGTAGTAGATTCAGGGGCTTCATGTCATGCTACACCCCATAGGAAATATTTTCATGATTATGTTCTAGGTGATTTTGGACATGTTTTATTGGGTGATGATGAGCCATGTAAAATTGTTGGAATGGGTAAGGTATGGATAAAAGTTAAGAATGGAACTGATTGGCTATTGAAATATGTTAGGCATATTCCTGCTATGAAAAGAAATATGATCTCAATAGGGCAGTTGGGAGATGGCGGATGTCTATCTACATTTAGAGAAAAGTGGTGGAAGATCACTAAATGATCAATGGTGATAGCAAAAAGAGACAGGGTAGGTACGTTGTATTTATGTCCTCATAATCTTGACCATTCTATCTCTTTAGCTTCCACAGGAACAGATACAACATTGTGGCATCATAGGCTTGGCCACATGAGTGAGAAGGGGATGCAGATTCTCCACTCAAGGAAGTTGCTACTAGATTTGAAGCAAGTGCGTTTGGAATTTTGTGAGAACTGTGTTTATGAAAAACAGAAGAGAGTCATATTTCTCAGGGTTGGGAAATAGAAAAAGAATGAAAAGTTAGAGCTAGTGCATGCAGATGTATGGGGACCGACTCAGGTACAATCTCTTGGTGGTTCTCCTTATTATGTTACATTTATTGATAATGCAACTAGGAAAACTTGGGTTTATTGCATTAGACAGAAATCTAATGTGTTTGCTAATTTTAAGAAGTGGAAAGCTTTGGTTGAGAATGAGATAGGAAAAAGGTTGAAGTGTCTCAGATCTGATAATGGAGGTGAGTATTGCGGTAAGGAGTTTGATAGTTACTGTTCATACCATGGGATTCGTAGAGAGAAAACACTCCCAGGAACACCACAAGAAAATCGTGTGTTTGAAAGGATGAACATAACGATCATGGAGCGTGCAAAGTGTATGAGATTGCATGCAGGGTTTCCCTTACAGTTTTGGGCAGATGCTGTAAATACTGTTGTTTATTTAATAAACAGAGGACCTTCAAGTGCTTTGGATGGTGGTATTCCAGAGTAGGCATGGACAGATAAAAAGCTAAACTACTCATTTCTGAGAACGTTTGGTTGTGAAGCATTTGTCCATATTGATAAAGAAAATAGAACAAAGCTTGAAGCTAAATCCAAGAAATGTACCTTTATTAGATATGTGGTTGATGATTTTGGTTATCGTTTATGGGATTATGAAAATCACAAAATCATTAGAAGTAGAGATGTCATATTCAATGAAAAGGTCATATATAAAGATCAGTTGCAGGGAAAGAAACATGAAAAGGAAAACACAGAGTACATAGTACTTGATGAAATTCAAGAAAATGAAGTTCCAAAGGTGCCAGAAAATCAAGAACAACAGCAAGTACCTGAAACTCCTGCAACTGCAATAAGATCTACCAGGTTAAGTAGACTCCTTGAATGATACTCTCCTTCAATGTATTATTTGTTGATGACTGATGTTGGTGACCCAAAATGTTATGAAGAAGCAATGCAGGTGGAAACAAGAAATAAGTGGGAGCAAGGCATGAATGAGGAGATGGACTCATTGGTAGGAAACCAGACTTGGGATTTGGTTCACTTGCCTGCTGGTAAAAGAGCATTGCAGAACAAATGGATTTATAGGTTGAAGGAAGAAGAAGGAGGTAAGAAGCGGTACAAGGCGAGACTTGTTGTAAAGGGGTTTGCACAGAAGAAAGGTATAGATTTTGATGAAATATTTTATCCTGTTGTTAAGAGGACTTCAATTAGGACTATCTTAAGTCTAGTGCGGTAGAAGATTTGCATCTTGAACAGTTAGATGTAAAATCAACCTTTCTCCATGGGGATTTGGAGGAAGAGATGTATATGAAGCAGCCATAAGGGTATGAGGTCAAAGGTAAAGAGAACTTGGTATGCAGGTTGTAAAAGAGTTTGTATGGCTTGAAGCAAGCTCCAAGGCAGTGGTATCTAAAATTTGATAGGTTTATGACAGGACAAGGTTATAGTAGATGTCATTTTGACCACTGTGTTTATTTCAAGAAGCTAGATAATGAAAGATATATTATCTTGTTATTGTATGTGGATGACATACTTGTTGCAGGGTCTAACATGCAGGATATAAATGTACTCAAAAGGAAGCTAGCTAATTCATTTGCGATGAAGGATTTGGGTGCTGCAAAGCAAATCCTTGGTATGAGAATAACGAGAGACAGGAAAAATCACAAATTGACATTGTCTCAGAGTGAGTACATACAAAAGGTGTTGGAAAGGTTCAGAATGCAGAATGCAAAACCAGTTAGTACACATTTGGCCAGCCATTTCAGTCTAAGTAAGGAAATGTGTCCCAAGACACAGGAAGAGACAGATTACGTGTCTAATATTCCCTATCAATCAGCAGTTGGCAGCATGATGTATGCCATGGTGTGCACAATACCAGATATTGCACAAGCAATGGGAGTTGTGAGCAGATAGATATATGAATAATCCAAGTAAAGAACATTGGAAGGTAGTATAGTGGATTCTTAAGTATTCGAGAGGTACTACCACTTATGCATTATGTTTTGGAGGTTCAGACACTGTTCTACAGGGATATGTTGATGCAGATATGGCAGGTGATAAGGATAATAGGAGGAGCACCACGGGGTATGTGTTTAATGTAGGTGGAACAACAGTAAGTTGGATTTCGAAACTACAGAAGGTTGTTGCACTTTTAACAATGGAAGCAGAATATGTTGCTGTTACAAAGGCTAGTAAAGAGATGTTTTGGTTGCAGAGGTTTATGGAGGAATTGGGTAAGAAGCAGAAGGATAGCAGGTTGTATAGTGACAGCCAGAGTGCCATTCATCTTGTAAAGAACTCAACATTCCATTCCAGGACTAAACATATACAACTCAAGTACCATTTCATATGCTCTGTTCTGGAAGATGAACTGTTGAAGCTAGAAAAGATACACACTAGCCAGAATCCTACAGACATGTTCACAAAGGTAGTGACTAGAGAAAAACTGAGTTCCTGCTCGGTTTCAGTTGGCCTTCTAGCATGAGGTGAAGAGGAGAAAGTTTCCAAGTCCAAGTCCAGCAAGTGCAGCAGCGTGGAGTTGTTGTGATCAGTCTCCAAGTGGGAGATTGTTGGTTGTGGATCCTGATCTCCAGATTCAAAGATATTATTATTCAGCCATGTTTGTACCCCAGCGTTTTATGATATGTAAAAATGACTGTACACTCATCCCAACGGGGGGGTGTGGGGGCCAGCGGTCTCCCGGCGGGAGTTCAGGGGCAAATCCCCTGAAGGAAATTTTTGGGGTTGTTTTACGGGCTCATGGTTTTGGGTAACCCGTGGTATTTTCCCATTTTAACTCCCTTATAAAAGAAAGACATTGTAACACGGCTAGGGTTGATGTATTAGGTTTTATGCATTGTAAAGAGCTTTGAGATCAGGAAGAGAGATTGTGAGATAGTGAAGAGGAAGTGCAGCGGTTATGTTGCAGGTTGTATCCCTTCACTTTGCTGGATGGTATAATAATAAGGACTAGAAACTTCAGTGTGGACGTAGCCCAAGTTGGGTGAACCATGATATATCTGTGTCTCTCTTGTAATGTGTGTGTGATTATATTTACATTTATGTTTATTGTTATTGCTCTGCGATCTTGTTTTTCTAATAGGGGGATTTTTGACACAAGACTCCAAAGACACACTGGTTCGCCTTGAAGCCGGCAGGAATACACTACTATTGGAACAGGAGGAGGCTTGGCGCCTCAAGAGAGGGCTATTTGGCTAGAGAGTGGTGATGAAAATTCCAAATTCTTTCATGCCTATGCAAAGGGGAGGCGTTCTGCTAACACTATTTGGGTAATGGACATAATACTTTTGATGGGTTGGCTGAAGTTGGGGTCAATCATTTCAAGGATCTATTCAAGGTTGCGGACAGAGTTAACATTGAAGAAGTCATTCAAGTGGCATAGCTCTTCCCTAGATTTGTGGAGGAGGTGGACAATAGGAATTTGTTGGAGGAAATCTCTGTTGATGAATTAAAAGATGTTCTTTCTAGCTTTCAGAAGGACAAAAGCCCTGGGCCTGATGGGTGGACCATTGAATTCTTTTTGGGACTGTTTGATATCATTGGGAATTATCTGCTAAAACTGGTTGAAGATACCAGGATTGAGGGAAGGATATCGGCTTGCATAAAATCTACTTTCATTGCTTTAATCCCGAAGTCGGACTCTCGTTCATCACTGAATGACTTTCGACCTATCTCCTTATGCAATTGTGTTTACAATATTATCACCAAGGTAATTGCAAGATGCCTCAAATCGATACTTTCCACTCATATCTCTGATGAACAGTTTGGTTTTCTGGAGGGTAGGCAGATACATGAAGCTATTGGGGTGGCACAGGAGGGACTTCAAAGTATCAAAACTAAGAAGTTGAAAGGAGCTATTCTCAAGATTGATTTGTCAAAAGCCTATGAAAAAGCTAGCTGGTTATATTTAAGATTGCTACTGACCCATCTGGGTTTTGACATAAATTTCATTCGGTGGGTTATGAGATGTATTACTACTGTTTCTTTTTCGGTTCTTATCAATGGGGTTGCTACTCCTTTTTTTTTCATTCTGGGAGAGGACTAAGGCAAGGGTGTCCTCTTTCTCCACTACTTTTCCTTTTGGTCGCTGAAGGTTTGAGTAGGGCTCTTAAGGAGGAAAAACGTACTGGTGATCTGGGAGGCATTTTGGTTGCTCTAGATTTCTCCATCACACATCTGCTCTTTGTGGATGACATTCTCATTTTCTACTCCTGTTCGGTCAGGGATGGGCATAAACTTAAGGAGATTTTGGAACTTTTTTCTCGGGCCACTGGGATGGAGGTAAATGAAGCGAAATCCACATTGACTACAAATCTCCTCAGTATTGAAGAAGATGAGGTCTTTATCAGATTGTTTCCTTTTTCTCATCTTCCTCTTTCAGAGGGTCTTAAATATTTGGGCTTTAACTTGAAACCAAATTGTTATAAGAAGCAGGACTGGTTTTGGCTCATCGAGAAGTTGTAGAAGAGACTTAAATACTGGAGTCACAAATGGCTCTCCAGGGCGGGGAGGCTGGTTTTGGTAAAGTTTGTTTTGGAAGCTAATCCGGTGTACTGGATGTCATTGACCTAGACTCCTAGGGGCATTCTGGATAAAGCTAGAAGATTGTGTTTTCGGATCCTGTGGAATGGGAAGGAAGATTCCTATGTGGCTCCATGGGCTTGTTGGGATTCCCTTGCTCTTCCAAAATCTATGGGGGGGTGGGGATTGAAGAATATCTTTCTTTTTTCTAGGGCTCTGGCTGCAAAGGGCGGTTGGAGATTAATTAAGTCTTGAGGTCTGTGGGCACAGGTCATGCGTCATAAGTATATTGATCCGGACCCTATTGAAACTTGGATCCGCAGGCCAGCTAAAACTCATCTGGGGGAATCCATGATATGGAAGGCGATGGTAAATTATTTTTACATTATTGAACATGACCTTGTTTGGGATGTTGGATCAGGATAGAAGATTAGGATTGGGAAGGATCCTTGGGTGGGTTGTGAACAACAACACTTGTTACCTAGGGCGACTCTGGAGGCATTACATTTGAGAGGCTATCATTTCCTTTCACAGTTGGTTGAACCTGTTGACCTAGTGTTGGGTCGTCATGCTTGGTGTCCTATACATTCTCTTGGTTTGGATGCTCTGGATGAGATGGAGTTGTCTAGATACTTTCGGGCTCTCAATCTTGATCATATTATACTGGTTGAGTTCGATGATGAATTGTGTTGGGACGCAGATCCATCCGACATTTTTACTCCTAAGGGAGGTTATCTAAAACTTAGTGCTGATATGCTACCTGGTGATATTGTCTGGTGGTGGAAAATCCCGTGGAAAAAAAAATGCCCCCATAAGTCCCGCCTTTTCATGTGGTATGCTCTTAGGAATCGGGTCCCTACCTGGGACTTTCTTCAGAAACGAAATAAACTTGGACCGGGCTGGTGTTGCTTATGTAAAGTTTTGGGGGAAACAATTGTTCATCTTTTTCTACACTGCCCCTTCATCAGAGCGGTATGGGAGGTCTGTTCACGGGTCGTGAAGACTTTATTTATTTGGGCAGGGGATTCCATTGAACATTCCTGGCGCAACTGGTACTATAATCCACTTTATAAAGATTACAGAGCTATGCCATTGTTGGTGATTTGGGGTGTTTGGCTTGCCCAGAATCATTGTATTTTCAATGATAAACCTTTTTAACATACCCAGACTGCTATAAACTGTTGTG